>VUYV01000040.1:4575483-4984253 GCA_008711295.1 Anarhynchus alexandrinus
AAGGGAAGGGAAGGGAAGGGAAGGGAAGGGAAGGGAAGGGAAGGGAAGGGAAGGGAAGGGAAGGGAAGGGAAGGGAAAAAAGGCAAGTTACTTTTCAAAAGTGATTTTGAAAATTAGGAAAATTCATATTACAAGACCAAATTTTTGCTTATGGAAATTGTACAGCAGGTAGTTAGTATCTTCAGCCCCTGGCATGTGAGCTGATGCTGGCTTCAAGACTCTGCTATTAGTACCAGAAACCATCTTACAGTCCTTTACATGTAAGAATTCTCATATATTGGATCACTACCTCTTGCATTTGATGACTCATAGCCCGGCTAGATCACGAATCTTGTGCTGTGATTTTAGCCACATGTTGTCATGTTGGCTGCTGGTAATCCAAATCCCCACTTATGGGGAAAAGGCAAGCTGATAGGGACTGGTATTGATTGATGGTCATCCTGTTTCACGGGTGCTGCCCCAGCCTGACTCATCCTTCAGTGGCGTAGCTAGGAAGTCATTTTACCTCTTGCCTGTGAATAACTCCTCCAACCATTTACGGTTCATACGCTGTGGCTCTTGTGCATATGATGTTAGTGTTTGGCAGATAAAGTCAGGCATGTTGACCAGTTTGCTTGGTTCTGTGCACCATATGAACAGCTCCTCCAGCTCATTTGCAAGCTGATGAGCTTGCCATCTACACAAGCATAAAACTGTGAAAGTTTCTACTGTAACCAGCTGTGTTGCAAAACTGTGGTTGTCCTTGACTGATCTGCTGCTGTAGCCAGACAAGCACTATGGTGGGGATTGCTAAAGCTCCTGACCCTATGCACAGCCACACAGGAAAATCTTCATCAGGTTGATAGCCACAGGAGGTTCACCACAAACCTTGGAGTGATAGTTAGAACAGGACCTCTAGGAGTTCACTGCAAGGAGCTGGGTGCACGGCTGAGTCCCAGAGGACCCCATTGTTTGGGGGTTAAAAAAAATTGTGGACGCACATTTCTGCCCACTTCCATGGGGTCACAACATACTTTCATTGTGGGAGCTGTTATTGAATTGCTTGAGGCTTTAGAGAGAGTTTGGCCGGTTCTGCACAATGCTCTGCCTTTCAATGCCTTCCCCAAAACATTTTTATCTCCAAATAAGGCTTGCCAGAAAATACGCAATAAAAAAACATTCTAACAATGAAAAAAGTATATGATTCTGATATACAGAAAGTAATATAATGTGTATACTGGTTGCATGTTTCCTAGCTTCCTTTGCAATCTTTTTTTACGCTCTTAACAGATTTGTGTGTCTCCTTCCTAGATTTTTAAAAAAGGAAACTGAAAGGATAGCAGTCCCAGTGCTCAGCAGCATTGTGCAACATGAATTTGAGGGACTGGAACATTTCGATCCAGTACATCGGCTTCTGCCATTTGAACTAAGGGAGAAACTGAGTTTGTGGGTAATTTAACATAATTGCAGGGAAAATCCCTTTAAAGCCAGAGACTGAAACATCTGTAGTGCAAAAAGACTTGTCTGCCAGCTGTTAATATCTCACTAACCATGTCCAAAACAAATGGTTTTGACTAGATTCTTTTTTGTTACCCTTGAATTGGTGTATCCAACATCATCAATTTCAACCTGGAGAATGAAAAATCTACTGACTTCTAACATGGTAAATGAGAATGTTATAACAAAAAGCGTTGACCAATATTAGAGATAGGCAGAACCACCTTTGGCATCTACCTAGGTGAGAAAACAAACCCAAATACACTTCCAAATTCAGGATTAAGTCACAAGGATGTTGCTTTGTGCAAAATCTCAATAAATCAGTTTATTTTTTCTCTCTTGACCTTTCTCAGTTCTGTTGTCTTGATTTCTTTGCTATTCATTGGAATGTATCTAAAACTGGATTCCAAAGCTGGTGCTGGTGAGGCTGGACCATATTCAGACCTCTTCGCATAGCTGCCTTACTTTGGTGTTGCAACTACCGTTTATGAGTTCAAGAGAATGAGATTTGATTCAGGCTACCTGTTACCTAAGAAATCCAAACTATGACTTCATATTCAAGAAACAGGGAGAAGGTGTTAATGACGCATGACCCCTCCTGCAGCTACTTAACTTGGCATTGACTTTACATCAAGAGCCAGAAAATTGCAGCCTAGACTTCATCTATTACTCTTTGGATCTCTGTCTGTGCTTGCATGGTCTACTGTAGACAAAGCTGATTTCTCCTTGCTGCCTTACAAACCAGCAAGCGCAAGGTGTGGTCTAGAAGAAAAGCTATGTAGAGCATTTTAGGTCATCAGATGTCTTCCTGCCACCTCTTCTTTGCCCTTTGGCTTGCGCTTGGAAAATGGGAACTTTCGTCCACACAATTCCTTCCTGCTATCAGCTGTCCTTAAGCTGATTCAGGGCAATCCCAATACAGGCTCAGCGGAGAAAGGGTCAAGAGCAGCCCTGAGGAGAACGGCTGGGGTTGCTGATTGACGAGAAGTTCAATATGAGCCAGCAATGCGTGATTGCAGCCCAGAGGGCCAACCACATCCTGGGCTGCATCAGAAAAAGTATGGCCAGCAGGTAAAGGGAGGTGATTCTGCCCCTCTACTCTAGTGATACCCCACCTGGAGTACTGCATCCAGCTCTGGAGACCCCAACGTAGGAAAGATATGGACCTGTTGGAGCGGGTCCAGAAGAGGGCCACAAAGATGATCAGAGGGCTGGAGCACCTCTCCTATGAGGACAGGCTGAGAGAGTTGGGGTTGTTCAGCCTGGAGAAGAGAAGGCTCCAGGGGGACCTTATAGCGGCCTTCCAGTACCTGAAGGAGGCCTACAGGAAAGATGGAGAGGGACTTTTTAGAAAGGCATGTAGTGATAAGATGAGGGGAAAGGCTTCAAACTGGAAGAAAGTAGATTTAGATTAGATATTAGGAAGAAATGTTTCACGATGAGGCTGGTGAGGCACTGGAACAGGTTGCCCAGAGAAGTTGTGGAAGTTCCATCCCTGGAGGTGTTTACAGCCAGGCTGGATGGGGCTTTGAGCAACCTGGTCTAGTGGGAGGTGTCCGTGCCCATGGCTGGGGGTTGGAGCTAGATGATCTTCAAGGTCCTTTCCAACCTAAGCCATTCTATCATTCTATGATTCTGTGATTCTCTGATTCTATGACTCCTGCAGCTGTGTTGTGAGACGTGCTGGGTTTTGGGCTCATCGATACTATGCAAATTTACCTGGTAAGTAGATTACCTGTTACTGTGGGAACAGACTAACCTACATCTGCCACATTGCTTTCACTTTTACTGGACAAGGTTAATGATGAAAATAAGGTTAATCTAGTAAAAGGTTAAGCAATTGATTACAGAACAGGAAATTGAGTTACAAAGAACTAGAAAAATAAAACATGGTACTAATGCTTTATCTTGAGTTCAGGTTTTTCTTTCAGCATTTTGAATTTGGTTACCAGTAATCTTTCCTCAAATTTAAGTAATATTTCCTCATATTGGCAGATGGATGTTCTATACTAGTAAAAAAGGTTGGGTTAATTTCTATGATAAATGCCATTATTTTTAACATGGCATTTGGAATCTAACCCTATGTATTCTTGGCCAGATTCATTGACTTTTTTGGGTTTCTTTAATTGGAACTGAATTGGACCTTTAGGTGTACCAGTATTATCTTCAAGACTAACAAAAGGGTGGAGAGCACACATTTATTTGACACTATAAACTAGATATACCTATGAGATTACAAATATCAGAAAGCAAATCCTACAACAAAGGTATTTTCCTTTTTAGCTTTCAAACTTGGCTGGCTTGAAGAGTTCTAAAATGTCTGCTGGGGACTACCAATTATCTGCACCCTGGTGATTAAAAATGTATCAGAGAATATGAATTGCCCACTCTTTCTTGTTTGATTTTTTATACATTGACAGTACCTTGCAGAACTACTTTCACAGTAATTTTAGGCTTAATCTACCTCTTTCCCCAATTCAAATTCAACCAACAGTGACACCCATACGGATCATATAATGCAACCTCTAAAAAACATACCTGAAACTTAAATTTTAACTCAGTTTTCGAGTGAACAACACTCGACCTTTGGGAAACTCTTACCAGAATGGAGAATTACACTTGTTTTGTGATAACTAACTCCCCAGGTATTGAGGTCTAATACTGAAAATGGTGTATTGCAAGCAAGCGAAAAGAGCAAATGGAAACTGCACAAACCAATTTGCTGTTTTCACTTATGCTTCAGAGCTCTGAATGTCATCTTGGGTGGAAAATGTCTTAGCAGTTTTCTCTAGCCATCTGAAACCATTCTAATATATTGAAAAATGGCAGTGACATTTCCCCAAGATATTTTTATGTGCAATACTTGGTCAATCCTAAGGGAGAAGAGAAAAAAGGGCTCTGCTTATAAACAACTGAAATAGTGTCCTCTGTAGAGCTGCTCTTTTTTTCCCCCACAATATACAGTTGTGTTTTTTTTCTAGAAGAATCCTCATTTTCATAAAAATGCTGTATTTTTAATTCAGAAATATAATTCTGAAGTAATATAGCCTCTCCTCTCCTTTCTCCTTTCATTTCCTCTCCTTTTTTTCCTCATAAAATGTAGACGAAACAGCAGCTGCACTTGTAATCCATCCAGTTCCTATTCTCTGGTCAGGCTGAGCAGAGCCTCTGAGTACAAGCTCTTCAATATCAGCAAAGGCATCTGGACTGGCAGGTAAAGTCTCCAACAACTTTTAAATGGGTGATTCCTCTCTCCCACATGGTGGTGACTGAGCTGCAAACAAGCTAGTGCACTTCAGGTGAATTATAAACTCTAGGTGCATCCAGAAACTGGGAAATAGACCCAAACCAGCCCTGGAGTAGCAGTTTCCACATATGTCAGGTTTTGTAATATCTTAGGGCTGTTGCCTTGTGGGAAGTGTGGAAGAACTTATTACCCAGCTCCAGATTGACTAAGGAAAGCTCCTTTTCAGGTTTTGGCTTCTCCTGGAGTAGCTGGAGCCATGCTGGATATATCAGGATATGCTGTTCATGTTGTCATAGTTAAACAGGCAATAGGCTTATAGCAACACAAGGTGCTATAAATATTTTTCAAGCTATAAATATCCACACCATTCCACTAGAATCAAGGTGGACTTGGAGTCAAACATGTCCTGGAGAAGCTGGAGGTGTATATGCACTTCTTCTGGCAGCGCAGGATGACTCCACAGTCCCACTGGCATCAGGTGCCAACTCTCTTATTTCTGAAGAAAGAAATGAGTTGGGATGATACTTTGACCCGCTCTGTAAGAATTATTGTCACAACTTCTCAGGTGATGTAAGCTAATACATTTCTTGCTGAATTAAACTACAACCTTTATGCCTTTTTCTGTGCATATATTCTAAGACAGTAAAGGAATAATTTCTACTGTCAAAAAGGGTCTTAAATTATTATCTTCCAAAAGATATTATATTTTGGACTGGGACCAAGTAGAAGTTACTATTATCTGTGCATTTCTCACACAGAATCAGAGATAGGCTTGGACCTTTACTGAACAAGCCGGAGGATTTATTACATAGCCAGGAAAGCCTGTGATCTAAAACCAGCGCTGCTGCTCATGGACATACAATTTTTCATGTGTGTTTATGCGTTCCACTCTGCAAAGGGCAAAAAAACAGGTGTGAGAGGAGTGGGATGAGGACAAAGCGTATCACTTCAGACTGTGAATAAGTGTCTTGATGCTTTATTAATATTTGTATAGCTACTCTCGATGCATTGTATTGAGATAGCATTGGCTTGGCTTTCAAACAGTTACATGGCCGGAGAGCAGACAGCACTGCCAAATGGGATCTCTATGAGATTTGGCCCTGGAAACCTTTTTTCATTTCATTTCCCCGCTTCTTGACAGAGTTGAACTGGTCTCCAGACCACCCCCAAGTGACCATGCCTCAATTTCCCTGTCTGTTACATGAGCACAATGATACTGATGTGTTTAGAAATATATTCGGGGATTCATGGGGGAGAGAGCAGTGCCAGCTGAGAAATGGGCACCAACATTTTTAGTGTTATTATTGGCTGTATAACCTTATCTACATAATGTCCTGCCACCTTAATGTCTGTAGTGTGAAGTGATCATGGCTACAAAGTGAGGTCACCAGGAGGGGAAATGTATCTACTCCTGTAAAAAAAACCTGTTCAGGCACAAAAGTGCCCAAATGTAAGGGATGTGCAGCCTTGTTTGAAAGCAGACAAGGTGAGAGCTGTGAGGCCAAGTAGCCCACTGAAAATCTCAGATGAGAGGTTGTTGCTTGTTTGTTGTTATTTTTTTTTTCCTTCAGGGATGTGTATGATGACCGGAGCGTATTCAGATAATCAGCTTCACAAACAAGACTGGGAGCATGAGCTGGATCTTATCCCAGCCAGCACGTTTTCAAGAGAATCACTAAAGTGATTGTAAGAAAGCACTGGAAACACGATTCCTGGAAGTAATTCCCAGCTGTCATGTTGAATTATAGAGACTTAGAGCTGCTAAGTTTTCCATGTCTCTGTTTAATCCTCTGTAAAGGGAGTAAAGTAAAACATATCTCAGAAGGATATAGTGAGTTACCAGAATGATATTGTGAAAGATTTCCTGTCTCTTCGGAAGAGGTGAGCTGTCTAGTTCAAGGTATTAGTGTTCTGCTGTGATGAAGCAATTCTCTCTCCTAGATAAAACAAGGCAAAATGCTGTAACTTGGTGCTTCGCTACGGATGACTGACAGGTCACTTCGAATTCATAATTATAGTCAAAACCCACATCCATTTCTTCATAATAAGTGTTTGGATTTGTGTAATTGTGATGTAAGAAGAAAATGTTTAGACCACTTCTTTAATTTCTGTAAAGAGGAATAAGGGAACAGTATGAGATAATGCTCCAGTTTCAAATAAGCATCATCGAAAAAAAAAATATTTTGCTTTCCTATATGTTACACATTTTCCAGATTTGTTAGAAATACATATTCACTTCATATGCAACTTATTTGTTATTTTCTGGTTTTCCTCCAAGACATTTTGCCGTTATCCTGCCAGGACTGTATGTTGTCTGACCACTTCCCCATTGCAATTAAGGATTGAAACCACTTGCTTACGCACAACGGAGACCATCATACCTAACCCCAAAGGAGGCCAGAAACTCCTAGCACACTGCATTTCCCAGACCAACCAGGAGGCCCAGGGCACAGAAGGACAGCGTGCTATTTGCAATAAGGGCTGGCACACTGACAATCCACATGAGTGGAGCACTTCAAAATAAAGAAAAAAAAAAAAGAAGGGGGGGGNGGTGGAATTTAACACAACTCACAGGGAGGTACTGCCTGAACTTTCATAGTAAAATGAGATAAACTACTTCGAAATCATTTGTTAAGAACACGTTACCAAAGAGCCAGCCTCAAGGAGTGATGTTTAAGCAGAAGCTTTTCTTCAAATCATGCAGTATATATTTGGCAGTTAGTGTGCAGAATCACAGGCTTGATCTGCATAGACATCAGAATGTGAAGCTTGCACAAGCGACACAGCCTTCCCCGGGAATTTCACTTTGTCCCTCCTCCTCCTTCCCTGCTTTTTCTCCCTTCTTTCTCCGGTGCCAAAGCCAAAGAGAAGGAGGAGAGATGATGCCTTGGGGTGCCGGGGGTGGGGTGTAAAACAAAAGGAGGCAGTCTCTGACTCTAAAAGGAAATATTTCATCGGCTTCTGTGTGTTTCGAATCAGGCCCGTTGTACTCAACAAACTTAAAAGTGACCAGTGTGCAAGAAAGTAAGATTCAAGATCATACGATCAGGAAGATGAATATGATTCCTGAGTCCAGACTACAATTTTCATACGTGTGTGTGTGCGCACGCATGTGTTTGGTGGTTGGGGACAGTACTAATCAATCATGTTTATCAACCCATTGAATTAATCTTCAGTTTCTCATAAGGCAAACCTTGTAATACTACGGAGCTGCAGTGATGTGCATGTGAATCTGGTAATCTGCGCTGAAAAGAATCTTTGCAGCCATTCTTTCCATCTCTTCCTCAAGGCTGATGTTTAAGGACTTTGAAACGAAAATCAGTTTGGATTGCCAGAGAATACAAAAAACCTGAGCAGGATCAAATTGTATTGGATATCTAAGTCCACGTGGCAACATTTTTGTAATGCTCTCACACAGTCATAGCGTGAGGACACGATGTTTTCTTAGGATGAGGAAACACTGGGAGAGGAAGAAGCCTCTCAGATGACATACTGGCACAGACATGCATACATATATCCAGAGACCGCAGGTGTGCTCTATCTACGTGTGCATTTAATTTGAAAGTGGTTATGTCAGAAAGATCCAATTCAACAGTTAAGAGGAAAGAAACGACTGCGTTACCTTTTTTCCCCTCTAAACTTTCATATTAGTCTGAAGTGAGCCACGGTCTGAAAATAAGAAGCTGTTCAGATTTATCGTGTTCTGGAGCCATTAATTACAGTGTGTCCCGTTTCTGTTTATTTGTCTTAGTTCTTCTTGGTGTTGAAAGACTTACCCTCGTGGACATAAAAAAGATTATCTAGCTTCATCTGTCTCACCATCCTCTGTGGCTCAAGTCCTTGTGGTAGGGCACTTCCGCAGACTACATGACACAGCCAGATGTAGCAATTGGATACCGGGCTATGAAATAGCACTAATTTCAGATGTCAGCCTTCACACTTCATAAAACAGAGAGCATATTACAGCGCACGTTAAATTCTAGAGCGAATAATACCAAACGTCTATGTGCATGTGTTGTAGATTTGAATAATCTGGCAGACTGTATTTGGAAATATTCTCTAAATTTCCTCTGTCCCTGCCCTGAGACTGTGGTAAGTAGCACAGAGACCAGCTGTCCAGCCTTGTTTTTCTAAGCCATTGACTAAACAGTGAGTTCATGTTCAAGATAACTGTGGGGAACCAGTTCATGAACTTCTTGAACTCTGCTGTCCATAAGTGCGGTGATGGGATTGAAAAGCTGCCATTTAATTAATGGTGAGTCTCGTAACTAGAAATGAACCTTAGACCAAGTGGGTTTTTTTGTTTTTTTTTTTTTTTCATTAAAAGATGTCTGGAGAGCAAAAATAAGTAAAAGTGCTAAGCTGGCTAAGGTGATGACTTTATGCCAGGGAAAGACATTGCTTTGTAAAAGAGGGAGATAAAACCATCACCTGCATATACAGTCCAAGGACTTGCAGTGCGTGTTGGCTCTAATGCCAGAATATTTGCATGGAGCAGAATTCTCCCTGAGGTCCTTTCTAGATTCACTTCCCAATTTGCAAAATGATTAACCTGGAGGTCTTTCCACCAGTTGTGTCTATTTTACTGCAAGAGTTTGAAACTTCCCCTTTTCTTTGTGGGATTCGGTTCTGTGCCATTTATAGGCAGAATAGGGATTGGTCTCTGAGGGAAGAAAACAGCATAAAGCTTAAAGTTGTGATCTTGTCTGGCAGTTTCAGCCTCTAAACCTCTCCATTCATGTTGATGACAATGCCTAGATGTTGAGCCCTTGTCCAATACACTCTTTCCTATTATACTTTTTAAAATTGCATGAAACACAGCCTTATTGTATAGATCCACATACTCTGCTCCCCTAAACTAGAAACCGCATAATTCCACTGTGCTTCAAGGTATGTGCACCTTGCACAAGCAGAGCAGTATCTTGCCCTTAGTATTAGAAGATGTTTGACATCCATAAGCAGAAGTCAACACAGAAGAAGGGCTGGAAAAGACCTTCTGAGATAGACCCCTGCTACTGCAAGACTTACACTTAAATAATCCCTTTCACAGACAAAGTCTATCTAGTGAGGTTTCTAGAGAGGTCCCTGTCCCCTCTAACTGGTAGGTTATTCCAGAACATCACTCCTTAAATGCATAAAAGAAGAGCAACAAAGCTGGTGAAGGGTCTTGAGAATAAGTTTTATGAAGAGCGACTGAGGGAACTGAGGCTGTAAGGAGGCTGAGGGGAGACCTTATCACTCTCTACAACTACCTGAAAGGAGGTTGTAGTGAGGTGGGGGTAGGTCTCTTCTCCTAAGTAGTAAGTGAGGACAAGAGAAAACAGCCTCAAGTAGCACCAGGGGAGGTTTAGAACGGATATTAGGAAAAAGTTCTTCACTGAAAGGGTTGTCAAGCACTGGAACAGGCTGTCCACGGGGGTGGTTGAGTCACTATCCCTGGAGGTATTTAAAAGATGTGTAGATGTGGTGCTTGGGGATATGGTTTAGTGGTGGACTTGGCAGTATTAGGTGAACGGTTGGACTCGATGATCTTAACGGTCTTTTCCAACCTAAACCATTCTATGATTCTGTGAAAGGTTTCTTCTGATTTCCTGCTTAAATATATTCCTTGCCAGTTTATATTAATATTTTTGTCTGTAGCCTTTTGGTTTAAATAAGCTCCTTTTCCTCTCTTATATCCCTAACGTATTTATGGCTAGCAATTATACCCCTTCAGCCCTGACTTTGAAGGCTCTCCACTCCTCTGATATTGTTTTTCTCTGTATTTCTCTGTTCTGCTTCCAGTTTGAAATTGCCTTTCTTGAATGTAGGTACCAGATTGGGATAGATTGTGACATCTCACTGGGGCCTTAATGCTGCCCCACATGGAAACAGAACTGGAACATGAGCATTGTATTTGGAGTCTCACCCAAGTTTACCAGCTCAGCGATAATTGCCTTTGAGTAAATAAAGCAAATGCAAACATTTCAAACTATAATTAGTAGGACGTTCTCAACTAGCAAAGTATTATTTTCACACTCTGCCTTTATATGAGGCATCAAAGTATTTTATGATATGTAATTAGGATGCAGATCTTCAAAAGTATGGCAGAATAAACAGCACTGTTCCCTGTTTCGGTTCATTCTTTTATTGTGCCTTTTTATGATGAAGTAGAATAGGGTGTAATCATCTGCAAGTAGCTATTGGTGAAGAAACCACCTGACTTCTTCAGGCCCCAGGCTAAATGATGGTGAAGGATTTGTTTTCTACTTCCATTGTACCTGAAACCATTGCTGATTCTGCGCACTCTTGGTGCACTTGTTGAAGAGGTTATACAATTTTTAGCACTACTCACCTACTGATAACTGATTATTGGAAATAAAAGGTAACAAGTACAAGTGCCTTTCTTTGCTATTGACTATGCTCCAGTGTTAGGTGGCCTCATCCTGTAAACCCTGCCACTGCTTTGTAATGCTCCTGGGCAGCTTTTACCACAGTCTTTATTTGAACTATGAAGTGGCACTGGCTGCAGGATCAAATGAGGTGACAAAGGAGGAAAAAAATAGTGGACGCGTGTTTCGGCAGGTTACTCTGGCTACCGCATAGGCTTCGATCATCTGCAGGGCACTCTGGCTGCCGTGTTGAGCACTGTGACACCCAGCTTCATGTGATCCTTGCCAAAGCACTGGTGGACGCTGTCCTGAACTGGATCTGTAGACTCTGTTCTCCATAGCAGGTACTTGGAATGAAACTCTCAGGGACTGGTGCCGAGCAGCCAGTTCCCCTGTGTTGTGGGGGAAAAGCAGGAAAAGAAAGAAAGAGGCTGATAGTCAGGGCATGCATCTGCAAAGAGAGGTACCTCAGCCCTGCATCCCTGTTTTCAGACTATACATTCAACATCACATCATAATATACATTAAACCCTTCTCCAAATCATGCTGTCTTGTTTTTGCACTGAGCATTCTGCTAAGCTGGAAAACCTCAGTTTGCTTTCCTTCTAATTATTCCAAGCAATGTGGAATGGCTCTGACAGGTGGGCTTACGCAAATGCCTTTGCTCCCACGTCAGAAGAGCAGATGATCGTACCACTTTCCAGGGAAGTGGGACATGCTGCTGTGCCTTCCTTCATGGAGGCAGAATTGAATCCAGATGCTTTTGTCCCATGCTTTAACCACTGAAATATG
Organism: Anarhynchus alexandrinus; assembly: GCA_008711295.1. Classification (NCBI taxonomy): domain Eukaryota; kingdom Metazoa; phylum Chordata; class Aves; order Charadriiformes; family Charadriidae; genus Anarhynchus; species Anarhynchus alexandrinus. The sequence continues at coordinate 4,587,370 of VUYV01000040.1, forward strand.
TGGAGAAAAGAGGAAGTGAGAGATGAAGACAGACGTTCCAGATAGATAGATATTATCTCTAAGGCAGATTGTGCTTTTTATGGGAACACACCATACACACAGACACATATTCTCCTTCTACCTGTTCCTTTCCTCTTCCAAATCCTTACAACTGTGATGCAAACTGGGAGACCCCATCCTTCAGCCAGCACACACATATGTGGTTAGGATTTCTTCTTGAGGATCCTGGAATATGTGTGGGCTTGAATCCCACTGGCAGAAGAGGAATGTGAAGGCAAGTCTCCCACATCCTGTGGAGTGCTCTAATCCATGACCTAGCAGATAAAACTGTGTGCCTGTGGGAGAGCCCAGCATCTCCTTCCCAAGGGCTGTGCTGTGCCAAGTCCGGCCCAGTGCTCTGAGAGCACCTACCGACATGACTGGTGCCAGTGAGATGAATGGAAAAAAAGTAGTTTGTGAAATTTGATGGGATGAGATGAGAGCACTGTCCAAATGGAACTGGGAAGAGTAGAAACACACAGCCTTTTCTCTTCCAAAAGGAGACCCCTTTCCTCCTCTCATATGCTCTGGAATGCCATGTCCTCTTTGTAAGATAAAGATTTGTCTGTGTCAAGTGGAGTTAATTTATCTCAATCAACTTTATTTAAAATGTCACTTAGTACTAACAATGGCAGTCATATTTAGAGACGTTACTCTTTTAAGAAGCTTATCTATTGCATTGACCTCCAGTGTTTCAGTCTTGCTCTGCTCCCATGGGTCTTGATCCACTACTTAATGCTTCCAGGTCTTCCCTATTCAGTATCCTCTCTAAGGGGTCTTTGCCACATCATCTGGTACTCTGTGTCCCCTCTTTAGAGCCACAATCACCGCTGGGTATGTCTGACAGCTTCTGACTCACACTCTCTGTTGTAATCACTGTTGTGTTGTGTCTTTTCATTTCATATTCACTTGTCTGTGCCCATCCAAGACTCCACTCCCTCCGAGGCTCCATCACATGTTCACACACCATCAGAATCCTCAGGCATCTCCAGGCGCAGTCTTAAACACAAAAAATACCACCACTGGTTTCGGACAGCTCTGAGCCACAGGCTGCTGGAGTGTACTGGGAAGTCTAATTACATGCTTGCCCTGTTCTTTTATTTTTTTCCTGGGCATGGGCTATTGGCCACTGCTACTTCTGAAATCAGAACGTTATTCTCTTGTCTTAGTTGGGTTTACTCACTATTGATTTTGCGGCTATTGGTTTCTTGGGCAGCAAGAGAGCCTGGATGTTGAATGAGCATGCAACTGTTCTACTCCCTGTCGCTGCGGATGGTGAACTGCAGGTTCTAGCACACGATCCTGGGTTTGGGTTTTTTTTGGCCTGAACCACTTTTCCAGCCAGTTCAAGAGTCTCAGACCCAGAAATTCCAGCGTGGTGGCTGGAGCTCCAGACTCCACTTGATTAACATAGCTGTCCCTGTGAAGCACAGTCCCCAGGGGACTACAGTCTGGTTTCCAAAGAGGAGGGCTTGCGCTCGCCACACTGCTTTCCCCAGCTGGACATGGCTACTCCTATTCTGCAGCAGCTGCCACCCACACAGGCGAATGTGAGCTCGACGGATCTCCGTCTGACTCAGTACTCTCTTCTTATTCTCCTGTGTGAGAAAACTGTCCTTCCGCACAAATGCTATCAACAAATGATTTGTTTTCAATTGTATGTATCTTAACGAAATCTGATTAGCAATAGCAGCAACAGGTTCTTCCTTGGCATCAAAGCAATTCCACCATTTCTAGGCAGTGCTGAAAGCAGTAGATGCGTAGTAGTTCCTCAGAAGATGGCCACAAGAAGGTAAGGTTATACAGCTCCTAATTGGATTGTAAATTGGAATCTTAAATCTTAGTCAGTTGGTGTGAATAAAAACTTAGGGCTACATGTATGTCTTCATGAAGTCATGGGGAAGTAAAGGCTGCTCTGTGAAACTAGATAGAAAATGTTCAACTAATTCTGACAACATAATTTAATGAAAAATACTATTTCTGCAATGCTTTGATTTAATCAATTTGTTGCATTGTCTATAGTGCTATGTTTTGTTTTGTTGCTTTGTTTGGAACAATAAAATTGAAACATTTTGAATATATAGTTTGACCAGAGTGACTATATTCAATATCAAACCCTTCTGACCAAAGTGCTTCAGTGCCTGTGCTCCTGGGATGGGTTACATTTGCCAGGATGGATTCTCATCTTCTTTTGACTCCATCTCATAAGGCATTACTGGAGTCTCACAGCTCTGCATGTCACCTGCAACTCAGTCATGGACCTTGTCTAGATGAGGATACATGAAACTTTGGTACTATAAAGAGATATGACAGTCAAGAGTCACTAAAGGAATCTTTTCTATTCAGAAATGTTTCAGCATATCTAGCTTAAAGAAATATCCAGAAAGTCCCTCTTCTGCAAAAGAGGCCTTGAGGTGATGTAATCCCAATGTGTGCAGCCTGTAGAATGCAAAAATAAATTGTGCAAATTCATATAAGGTTAATTTGAGCCTCCTGACTATAGAAAACTGATCCAAAACCTATTGAAGTCCTGAAAAATATATTCACCAATTTCTCTGAGCTTTTAAACAGGATCTGAGGCCTCTAATTACTGACAAGGAATGTGATTTTATTTGGCTTTTACCAAATGCAGACACGAATTGTTCTCTTATTGCCCAGTATTTTTCACAACACCCTGTTGCTGTCTTCAGTTCTAAAACAATGTAAGAACATTCCTACAATTTCATTTCAAGTAATATTTTCCCTGAACAGGGTAAAAAAAAGCTATTTCTACTACCTTAATTTAAGAGTTTTTATATAATCATAAAAGACTTTAATATATTAATTATTTCTGTTGAGATTTCAAAATCAGCTTTATTGTTTTGACCTTTGTCATACCCACTAGACTAGAAAGAAGCAGAATGGCAATTTAGTGGAAAATTTAAATGACATTTTAATGCATTTTTCCACTGTTTTCAAATACAGCAATTATTTCCTGGTATATCAATTGCTGTTTGCCAGTCTTTTCTAGAATACTATTTTAAATAAATGCATAAGTTTTTAGTGAGGCATCCTGTGTTATTTGCCATATTTTGTTACCTTTCTTTTTACACTTACATATTTACTTATATTAATCACTGTATAGAATGTGGAGAAGTGAAAAAAAAAACCTAAGTCTATTTCATGACAATTTTGGAGGCTGTAGAATTTCGTTTCCTCCTAACGTGCATGGAAAACACTTCTCTGTGTATTTTCACAACTTGCATCAAAATGTCCCTATTCACAGCCAGCAGATCAGCATTTCAGTACAAGATCTCTTTACATCCCCTGAAGAGTGTGTTCTGTTCCTTGGAAACCTTACTGTCCAAAACATGCTCAAAAAAGATACACCTCAATGAAACATTTGGGCCAGGTCCAAAACAACCTTTTGCTGATGAAATAATTTTGCCAACAATACTCCAACTAATAGTAATAGCAGAAAAGTTAGTTATGAACATCTTTCCACAGAATAAAATCTCACTGGTGAAAGAATATAACACTTGTTTAACAATGCTTGTTAAAAAAAACACCGCAGTTGGATGGATGCACTTACTGCTTTACTGAAATGGAATATTTCAGCTGCATAATCTCTCTTGAGTTAATAAATGCTGCCTCATTTGAAGTGCAGGTCAGGAGAACTTTTAGTGATTCTCCCTATTTTGAAGGAGAACAAAGTAAAAGAAAAGAAAGGACCCTTTTTTTCCTAATGTTTTACTTTGACCTGCAGACTTGCTGCTCTTTGACATTTTCAGATTTTTCAAGACTCTCGGCTTTGCAATGAGCATTGACTTTGCAATGAGAACCTACTTTCAACACAGCCTTTTATGTAAACACTATGTTTCCTGTTTTGCTTCAAAGCAAAATGATGAAAAAATCCTAGCAGTTATGCAGTCTTATCACAACAGATAGTATATTCATGATCATCTCCTGCAACACAAATATTTTGTAGACAATAGCAAAGAGCTGTGTCCAAGTGGCCAAGAGTTCGGGTTATAGAGCCAGGACTTTGTTCACAGGAACTGTTACCTATGTCATTAGTCTTTGCACAATCCAAAGAAAGTCACATTTTTTAGGAAAAGAATGTCTTTTATTATGCCAACAGATACAGCTGGGTAAAGCAGATATTAGATAAAGCAGGATCGTTTTCTGGTAGATGAACTACCCTTTGGGTCCAAAACATAGAATTTGAAGGTAATTGTAGTTAATTGCTCTGAATTGCACTTAACTGTTTTAATGGGTCAGACATTTGAGAGAGAAGTATTTGCTATTTTAGGAGCAGAGGGTGATCTTGACCCTCCTAAGAGTATAAGAGGTGACGGAAGCTAAATGGTCAGAGGAAACAGTAATTCCCATCAAAGATCAGCGAGACTTGAGATATGGGGAAACTCAGAGGTCTGTCTTGAATCCATCCGATATGGTGTCTGGTATCTGACAGAGTTATACAGTTTAGTTCTCTGGCCCATCTTTGATCTTGCAGTGTCAGGACTGCAGGATTAGAGACGGAGTAGTTGGTTTTGGGAATATAATTTTCCGAATGGTAACTGGGTGTCACCGTTCTTTCTTAATTAGGCAGCACATGGTGGTTGTTCGGTTTTGCCCACAGAGCAGTGAATGCACTGTGTGATGTCTATGACATTTCAGGATGCACGTGTATAGCATCTGTGGATTTTGGTGGTTCTCATGTAGCAGGCATTTACGATCAGGGTTGTGGCAAGATTTGGATCTGATTTTCTCGAGCTATCTGGTTCTAGCCAGCATATGCTGGTCTGCCAGAAATTTGCTTTCAATAATGGAACTAATGACGATGAGCATCGTTAGAAGGGAAAAAGGGGTGTTTCTAGGAAAAATAATTTCAAGGTATGATTTTCTTCCAACATGACTTGCAACTTGTTAACATTTTCCAGTATACATTTCTTGCATATTGTGGTCCATGATACCCAGTAGGGGATTTTCTCTCTGTATTGTAGTAAGTTTGTATAAGGTTTAGGTGGCTTCAAATATGCGATCCTAGAGGAGTGTCACTGTTGGATGAACATCATCTGCAGCTTTGTGAGGGCGTGTCACAAATATTCTCCTCAGAGCAAATGAGGTGATGTCTGTGGGCTGGTTGTATATCAGTTTTTCTAGTGTGTTTTGGATAGCTGATGGTTTGTGGAAGGAGGTGTGTTGGTCTGTGGATTTTCTGCATATGGTAGTTTGAAGGTTGCTATTTTTTATGTTGACCTTGGTGTCTAGAAAGTTGATGCTGATGTAAGTTTTCCAGAGATAGTTTGATGGACAATTCTGGTTGCTGAATTTGTGGCAGAAATCAATGAGGGAATCCAAGTTTTCAGTCCAGATGTCATCTATGTATCCCAGTGTATCCTAGGAAACTACGCTGGTTTGGTGGGAAGGTTAAAGTCTTTTTCTTGAGATGGCTCCTGAAGAGCCTGATATCCTGGTGCTTGAATACAAGTACCTGGGTGCTTGTTCTTGCATCTGTGATTTGATGAGGATGAAATTGCTGTGGGTGAAGATGAAATAGATGAGGTTGATATATGTAAGATGCCAGTTAGAAGTCTGGTATCACAGACTGCAGGTCAGGTGTAATGCTTCCCTGGTGTGGCATACTGATGACAATATGAAAGATGGTGCCAGTAAGAAGATAGTTTATGAAGCAGTGATGAAGCACATTTTTTCTGGAGAAAGTTGCTTTCATAGCTAACAAGTGTTTAAAGATGGTGTCTGCAGATCCTCATAGCTCTCCAGTAAAGTCTCCTTGGGTTTCCTTCTGGGAGAATCTAGAAGAGAGATTAAAGTCTTAAAGTGACAAAGAAGGGTTTACACAATTTTTTCTGTCTTCATTAGGAAGAGATTTGAGCTCCAAGGTGAAAAGAGCAGAGGTCTTTCTTGAGTTCCTTCTCATATGAAAGCATCAAAAATCATCGGCTAGCATCACTGATGTCACCCTAACTTCTCTTTTATCAATTGTTTAACTGGTGGTTGGATTTTAAAAACTATGCAAACTCTTAAAAAAACCCCAGTTCTATCTTTCAAAACATTATTTCACTGTTATTCCTCTCCTGAAAAAAATTATTATTGTAGACCAATGTAAAATTTATTCAGGGATGTCCAGCTCAGTATAATGTGAGATTATTTTCACAGTTATTTTACAGGAGATGGTGGCTAGTTTACCTTCATTTTGTTTTCAGAGAAGTTGAGACACACTTAGAGAAGCAATTCCTCCAATTCTCTACAGACCACAATGTTACCACTGTTTCTAAGCATAAATGTAATCATTTGGAAAGAAGAGGTAGGGGTAGGCATTCAAGGTTGGGGTATTGCTCCATGACTTCCTGGTGGGTGATGTTGGGAAGCAGGTGCTCTCACCATCATTTCTCAGATGTGCCTCATTGTTGGTGAAGTAATTGTTATTGCATTATTTGGGTCCAGTGTTAAATGATATCAGCTTATTTTGATAGTAATCTGTTGCATGGTGGTTTGGTGTATTTCAGGCAGTTTCCTTCAATTTGTTGGAGAATGTAATCATGTCTGGTTCAGTCAACATCTTTGGGAAGTAAAGTTTCTCAGTTTCTTAGCTTAGGCAGACCTAAACAGGATATTCTGTCATGTATCAAGAGTCGAAAATAAGACTTTTCTACAGTCAAAATGACCTACATGGATCTGTGTCATTCTCTCATGTTCTTCAAAGCCTGAGCTGGACTTCAACTCACTTTCTTTTATGTCTGGACCACCTCTCCACTGAATTTTACAGAGTTGCAGACTTACTATACCTGAACTGCCTTTGCAACAAGCACTTTCATAGGATTTAGGAGAATGCTTTCCACAAAGTGGAAAGATGGATCTACCGAAGAGATAGTCACATCTCCAAACGTGTAGATAACCTGATGAGCAGAAGTGCAGAGGGAGAAAAGACTACATGGAGGCAGGAAAGACTATAAAAAAATTCTAAATGAAGGGGAAACTTGACTTAGATGGGACCCTCAGAGGACGGTGAGAAAGAAAGCGCCTACAAATTGTAGCATGACTTTACGAGGAAGGGGTTTCGGTATTGAACGCAAGCTGAGGCGTGGGGAGCTCAGGAAGGTGTTGCTCCTAATCAAAGCTTTGGGGATGCCACTGTGGCAGACCGGCCGTGTGAGGGGAGGCGGGCAGGCTCTGGCCTGGTTCCAGCGGGAGCCAGTTGCCAGCACGGCTTTCCACCATTTCTTTTTTCACCCCAGTCCTTTAACAAGACTCTGAACTACGTGCCCTGTTTTGGGCAGCGCAAGTCAACACCATTTGAGCTCATTTTAGCCCAGCCTGAGCGAGGAGTGAGCTAAGGCAGGGAGGCGTTGACAGGCCGTTGGTCCCCTGAGGACCTGCACCCACAAAAGGGGGGTGACCGGGAGGGCTCACCGGGGGTGTGTGGGCCGCTTCCACCTACCCCATAGATTTTGGGGGAAAAGGACCCTCTAGGCACGACCACGGGCTGAGAGAGGCCTCGGCCGCCGGGTGTGATACAAGCCCGAGCTGGGGACAAGCTTGAGGAGGGGGCAAGGGGACGGCGGGCTGGCAGGAGCCGGCGGCGGCGGGGCTGCCTGTACTGTGTTCACTCATGGAGGAGTGGAGGCGAAAAGCTCCGCTCACCGAGCAGGAGGAGGAGGAGCGGGGCTCACCGCGATCGCTGGGCGCCCGGCCCGGCGGTGGAGGCCGGGGCTCCGGGGGCAGGGGCGGGCCCGACTCGACCCGACCCGACCCTCCCGCCGCGGGTCGGCGGGGGCCGGTCCCTGCTCGGGGAGGCGAGGCGAGGCGAGGCGAGGCGAGGGTGGCGGTCTTGTGTGTGGCGGCGAGCCGGTAAAGGGGAGGGGGAGGGGGGAGCAGAGGCACCGCCGCCTGGGGCTGATTGGCCGCCCAGTTTATAAGAGGTGCCCGGGGCCGGGGCAGTGGGGTTGTTTGCCGAGGTTGGGGAGCTCCGCGGAGCCGCTTGTGGAGCCGTCCGAGCGGAGCGGAGCTGCCCGCGGCGCCATGCGGCGCGCCAGCCGAGACTACACCAAGTACTTGCGCGGCTCGGAGGAGCTGGGCAGCGGCGGCACCCACGAGAGCGCCCCGCCGCCGCCGCCACCGNCCCTCCTCCTCCTCGGGCTGGGGCAGGTGGTCTGCAGCGTCGCCCTCTTCCTCTACTTCCGAGCTCAGGTAAGCGGCGGCGGGGTAAGGGTGAGGGCGGGGGTTCGGCGCGGCCCTTTCCCGCCTTTGGCGTTGGGCGCCGACAGCCGCGCTGTGAGGGAGCGGCCGGGCAGGGCGGGAGCGACGGCCTCGCACCTTTCGGAAAGGGGAGGGGGAAAGGTCCTCGCGTCGGTGGGATTGAGGAGATTGATAACAAAAAAGGCAGAAAACATCATTTTTTTTTTCTTTTTTCCTGGCTGTGAAGTTGGCCCAGCTTTAAGTGGGGGGGGGTCGGGCTGGGGGGCTGCTAGCACCTTGCCCGGCCGGCACCGCTGTCCCCTGGTCGCTGGAGCTGCTCAGCCTGAGGTGTTTTAGGCAGTGCTGTGGCCTAAGGGTGCATATGGAAGGTGTCTCAGCGAGGTCACGCATGAGGGGTTCCCGACTCGGGAAGCAGCTTCATGATCTGTCACCTGAAGCCTTACAGGGGTTTGGTTTTTTTAATGATCAGCTCTCCGGTATTCACTGGAGAGCAGTTGGATGCGGCTGAGGTCTTTGGCTGCCATAAATGTTTCATCAGGGAGAGAAATGCCTTTAAGGGGGGCAGGGGGGGAAACCCACCCTACCACACAACACCCCTTGGGATCGTTGGTCCTTCAGGCTGCGCGGGAGCCCTGCGGAGCGGGGTCTGCGTGTTAGCGCGCATCGGCCGGAGGTGCCCGCTTTGTAGCTCAGGAGCTTGTTTCTGAGAGAGAACCATCCCTCACCCACCAGGCCGCAAGCCTGCCGGGGGGGATGCTTCAGGAGAGGCAGCGGTGTGGGCAGAAAGGAGCACAGAGGAGGTATGGCTGCGATGGGGGGAGATGAGGTGAGGAGCGGTTAGGCTTTCGGAGAGAAGAGGAGCCCGCTTCTTGGAAACGGCTGGGCTGGCTGGCTGGATTCACTCGCTGCTGTGTCTCTTACCCCCGCGTGGCTGAGCCCTCTCAGAGGAAGTGGGGGGCTGCCGGCTGGTTGCTTCTCGGGGTGAGGTGTTAGCGTATTGCTCGACTTTTTTGTGGGATGGTAATTAGTTCTGTTAATATGGGTCTCTCTGCCTTCATGGAAGTGGTACTTCTGTTGTGCGTACTTTTCATTTGAAGTCAGTGGGGAGTGGAAACCTGTTTCTTTCGGTTTACTTTCTAGGTAGATGCGCTTGATCTTGATGTAGCAGACTGGATTTCTTAACACAGTGCACTCCGAAACCAGATGTTGCACAAATGTATACCCACTTAGATAGATGAATGACTATCAAATGTACAGTAACGCTGCTGATCACTTATTATGCAGACCAATTCATATTTTCTTACCAACAATGGCTTTGCGTTTGCCATTTTTACAAAAATAAAATGGAACAGCAATACAGTACTTAGTTAATCATATCCTGTATGCTTCAGAAGAGTGACATTTAATTTCTGGGACTCATTATAAAGTAGCTTAAAGCGACTTGTTTGCTTGACAGTGAAATAAATTAATGCCTACTTCAGCTTGTGGCGTAGAAATGTTTTTCACTCCAGATCTGCATGAACTTGAAAAGACATCTTTGTCAAAACATAGTTCCTAGAAATGCACAGCTATACATTGATTAGTAGGCTAGAGAGTCATTGCAATCAAAACAACTAATCAAAGTATACTATTTGAAAACCCTGTTTTTCCATTGTCTTTACACCCCCCCCTTATTAAGGACTCTTTCTAGTAGGTTCATGTCAGTGCCTCACACATGCCTAACAAAGGGTAAAAAAGAGCTTTCTTACCATAATGACTATTTTTCTTCTGCTTCCTTGATTTAAAAAATTACATAGTCCGGGTGTAATTCTGCATTTGGCAGCTTAATTCTCTTGCCAGTTTCTTGTTCCTGTAGATTTGGAGTAATGCTGTTGGATGAAGTCCTTTGTAAACTTGAACTTCCGAAACATCTAAAAGAGATGATGTAGCTAGATGTAGACTTGACTGAAGTCATTGCCTGAAAAATTTCTGATGGAGAAATTGTCTTCTTTGCCATCATTGAAAAATAGAATAATAAGTATACTTTTGAAGTAAGTACATAATTCACAATAATAAGATATGGTAATCTATATTTGTTCACAAATTTCTTATTGTGAAATAAGGTAGATGGAAAAATGTAGTAGGTCCTGCAGAAGTTAAGTCTTGTTTAACTGTCTTGCAGATTGTTTTATTTATATGGGATATGATTCGACTTCTTTCCCTTGAAAAGATTGCTGTGAAATTTAGTTGTATGAAGCTATCTTAATTTGTACTTTTCAGTACAAAGTTCAGCTGTCTAAATTTGTGCTATAGTGACAGAACTTAAGTATTGTGATGTATTTTGTTAAAATAATGAGAAGTTAACACCAGAAGCTGTGCATCAAAAGATAACAGTCTACCAAAGAGGCTGAGTAAACTCTGACTCAGTTTTACCATAGACATTTTATCTGTATTTGCATAAAATAATTTGGGCTGGATCATGACACAATATGAGCTGAGACAATAGTTGGGGTTTTGGTTTTTCCTTAGTTTTGTTTATTTTGTGGCTTGAGCATTTGGAATTTCACAAGACAGATAACTAAGACTGACACTAGATTTTCACGGGTAAACACATGTTTGTGGCCAAGAAATAGTGCAGTGCAATGCAAATGAGACAATGAGTTGGTATATCTAAAAAGAAAGACAAAGCTAAGAACTGAATGTTACCAATATTCTGGTAATAGTGTTCTGAAATGTAAAAACATTAAGATGTTCTGGCTCTTCTTTGTGGATCATCTTGTGCAATATACTGAATCCACGAAATTAAACACTAACAAAATGTATTGGTCTTAAGTGTTTATTTTGCTTGTACTTCATGAGGAATATTTGCTCAAGATCAATGAAAATGCCATGAAAATTTAGTTAGATACTTGAAGCAGCTGGAGATCACAACATAATACAGACTCATGCACAGCACAAGGTGAGAGAGCGAAGTATTTTATTTAACTTTCACTGGTAAATGCTAAAGTATAGTCTCCAAAAGCTTTGTTTTTAAACTTTTCTTTCTGGCCCATTTCCTTAATATACTTAGATCATAAAAGAGTAGGAATTTGGACTAACACACACTGAACTGGAGGGCAGTGGAACAAGCTAGAAGTGCTCAATCCAAATGGTGGGGGCTGGATGTCTAACTCCCATAGTTTAACCTGGGACTCCAAGCTTAACCATTTTTCCCATTAGAAAAAAAAGTTGGTACAAGTGTTAAGTAACCTACCACACTGAAGAATTCACACTTAGATAACTGAGAACCTGGAAGACAGATTTTTATTGTCATTTCGTGCATCTGTGGAACTCTGACTTTAATGAAAGTATGTTTTAAAAAAATCGCCTTTCAGACTTTATCTAACGTTTTGTGAAGGTGCTAGAGCAGTGGCTAACAGAAAACAGCTTGCTGAAGGTCATTAGCACTTTTTGGAAGCCTGGAAGAAGCCCTTCTTGATGGTTAAGAAAGATTGTGGAATGCAAAGTGATATTTGATAACCTGGAAGTTGGTTTAAGTTTGAAAATAAGTACAAGTATAAATGGTAAGCATTTATTGTAAGGAGTAAATACAGAATATGATACTGTAACATTGCATACTTGAGGCAACATTTAACAGGTAAAGTTGGCTGGAATGTATTGTATCTTTTAAAATCAAAATGAATCTTTTTAATACCAGAAGACTGGTTCTTAATTGTGTAAATTCATCTGGTCTCACCCACAATGCTGGAGTTCATTTTGGCTGCCTTAATTTAGGTGAAAAGAGTCCAGAGATGCATCTAAATGATTAGAGATGCTGAAAATCAAGGGGCACCAAAAGATTTCATCTGATTCTGAGGTTGGTCAGGATGGATGTATACATAACAGTAACATAGGAAAAATAAGCTATACATTCCTCTATTTAAATAGGTTAATTCCTCTAGGGTTTTTAGCTTACTTAATGTGTTATAAAGCTTTTACCAATATTTTTGGTTGCATCTTGATGTTTCTTCCAGGTATTAAATATTTAGGACTTCATGCAGAAGGTCTCTGTTTATTCAAAAGCTCACCTTCTGTGCCTTGCAAGTTAGCAAGCTGATTACTGTAGACCATTATGGTATTTCATCTGATTCTTTAGAAGTTCATCTCAAAACACTCAAACTTGAAAGTTTTTCTGTGCATCCCTTCTTGCCCACAGTTTTGGTCTCAGTGCGTGGTAATACCTGTTTACAGCCATGGCAGTTCAGTACGTGTTCTTTATAAAGATGTTAGATGCATGATTTCTGAGAATGCCCTTTCAGACATGTGAGCTAATTTCCATGGTTAAATGTGGTGAAGACTAGGTATTCTTTGAAAAGGGTAAGGGCAATCAGGTTAGCTAGTCCCAAGATCAGAGCTTCACTTTATCAAACACGAAATCTCTAGAGACTTGCAGTTTGTCAGGATGGGCTGCACAGCTTTAAGCTGCTGAAGTTATCAGTTACAGTGTTTCCATTAAAACTTCAGTCTTTTAACTGCGGGTGCAGAGATGTTGGTTTTCTGTCTTAAGCCTTTAGCAGATAAATTGTAATCCGAGTAAGTGCTTCTGTACAATCTGCTGCTGCTGTTCTAGCACAGTGTTGTGTGACACATTTGACTGATTGCTGATGGGTGATAGCTGTAAGTCTACGTATCCATGATTTGTCATGCTGGACACTCAGGCCTTTACAAATGTCCTGGTCTTTGTGTTGTGAAGTCTAGTTTTCTTGTATACTTTTTAGAAGATGTGCTTAAATAAATCCAAAACTGGGGTAATAGTCTCTCACTAGTAGAATTACTGACAAAAATTAGTATCTACTGGAAGTTATTTGCTGTGGCTTTCTATCTTCTATCCTGTGGTGTGTGTGGAGGGGGGAAGAGACATCCAGGTCCTGTTTCAGATCCTAATTCCCCCAGGTCTCTAACAATCCCAACGTAAGAGGCTACGTCTGGAATAATGGGTCCTGGTTTGTGTCCCTCAGTACCAAAGACATAGCAACAAACTGGAGAGAGTCCAGCTGAAGTCCACTATGATAGGTAGGGACCGTAGTGTATCAGAAACAGAGAACCGGATTCTTTGAACCTGAAGAACAGACTAAGGTGAGGGAAGCTAATCACCTAAAGACGGAGCCAGGCTTTTCAGAGGTGCCCAGCAAAAACAAGAGGCACAGTCATAAATTGCAGCAAGAACTGTAGCTGAACATCAAACCCAGTGTTTTTAAACAATAAAAGTGGTTAAATTGTATAACAGTTTGCCCAGAGAGGTTGAAAGTCTCCATCAATGGAAATTCCACAAAGCTTGTCTAGACAAGGCCTTGATGAACTTGACTTAAGTTACAAGTTGGCCCTGCTTCAAGCAGGGGGCTGGACTAGAGACCTCCAGAAGTACCTTCCAAGACAGGTCATTCTGTGTAAACTGACTTTTAGCAGCTGTTGGTAAACATTTTGCCCTTCATTTTTTTCCTTTCAGTTTACAGTTGATTTTCTGAGTTTTGTATACTGGTGGAATGCACTGGGAGAGACGCTTTTAGGGTGCAGTTTTACAGTCATTAAAGCTAGTGCTGCCTTCCTGCTCTTTCATTCCTATGCCTGTCCCCATACTAGCTCTGATGCTTGTCTGATACCTGAAGTGAGTTGGTGTCAGGGTGCTAATCTTTCAGGAAATTAGATTAGCAAAAAGCCCTCACAGGTTATTGATTTAGAAGAGGAGATTGAGAACCAGGAATGAAATTTTGTGGTGAAGAAAGTGGGAGCACAGACATGTTGGTTTAGATCAGTTTAAACAGTTAATGGGGCCACACTGCACCAGCTGACTTCAGAAGTCATTAGTGTAGTTTTTAGTGCTTAATTCATACACAGACTTTCTTTTGGATTCAGCTGTGTCAGGCCACCTCAGGAAGATGTTATTGCCTCTAAGCCATTCTGTAACTCATCTTGAGCCCTCTGCTCAAAGCCGTGGCGTCTTCTGATCTTCAGGTGAACCTTTTCTCACCTATTTTGTTCCAAATCTCTAGGCATAACTGACAGAGTTAAACCAGGTTACAGGGGCTGATGTTGGTGTGAATGGCTCAGGCGAACAGCTCTCATCTGGAGACTTCAGCAGAAGCATGGTGATGGAGAAGGCAGCATTTGGTGTTACCATCTGTGCAACAAATGTTTCTCTGCAGTGTGTGCCTGTTGGATGGATGCCTGGCTGGTGTAGACTTAAATTTACCTCTGTAATTCTAACCTTATGCTTTTAAGTTAACACGGTTCTTTTTTGGGGTTAGGGAGTCAAATTTATGTTCATGTGAACAAATGTTATAACATATTTGATTCACTCTGCATGTTTTGTATTCTGCAAAACTTCCTTTTGATGATCTGTTTTGTTCAGTGCTATGTTAAAGGAACCTTAATACTGCTCAGGCGCTATCCATAACGTCTTGGCATTCCCTCATCATGATTACAAATAATGTATTACCTTTTGTAATTCTCAGATAAAACTGTTCCTTCCACTTTATGCAGAAAGATAGAACTGAATGTTCTTTATTAGACCAGCTGATACAGACAGAGAACTTAGACAAGGTTTTGAGTCCACACACCCTTCATCAAGCCTGAAGTAAAAGAGGAATAAATAGTAGTTGAGAACAGTTGCTGAGAGTCTTAGGCCATCTCTTAAGAGATATTAACCACTATGTTTGAGTGTGAAGTATATGGAGTGTGGGGACAGAGGGTGAAATGGTTTAAATAATGTTTATGCAATTAAACTCTGCCAAGGCACAATGCTAATCCTTGGAATATCATTCCAATTTATCTAACTGATAGAATTCAGGACTATTCTAAACTTACAGTTTGAAAGCACGTTTGATTCAATCACAAAGGCTGATTGCTAAAAATGTCTTGCAGATATTCTAGATTTGCCAGTCTTTGTCCCACTGAGGCAGAGGTGTTTTGTGGTACAGTCTCATCATCTTTTGGTCTTTCTGAATTTGTGCTGTCTTACTTGGTGACTGTTCCAGGCAGCAATATCTCTCGCCCACAAAATACTTTCAGTGATAACTGGCTTCTGTTTTTCTGTTTCTCCTGTTGAAAATGATGTGCTAGATGTTGTACATACTTTCCCCAAGTTCCTCTACTTGGCATTTGTGTGTCATCTTGCAAACTATAGTTCTTAGGATAGGATGGCTGTGTATGTTGCCTGCTAAAATAATAGCAATTTTGTGCTGAGTGGTCAAAAAATGGAATTCAGAATTATTGATTTTACTGTAAGAGTGGGATTTATCTTTAACTTTTGAAAGTCAGATATCCAGTCTAAGCTAATGAATGAGGCAGCTCCAGAAGATAATTCACTCTTCTGTCTCTCACACTTGTTGGATGAAATAAACCTCCATGTGGGGAACTTTTTCTCTCTTAATTGTTTACAATGAAAATTTAGGTAATAAACTTAGCTAGGTGCCAGACTCCTAGATGGTTGAAAATTCTCCCTGACTTAAATGCTCTTAATGTTTCTTGGACAGACACTTAAAACTGTGGTTGTGCTTATATTTTTGTTTCAGATGGACCCTACTAGAATTTCAAAAGAACACGCACATTGTGTCAGAACACTTTTTGGACATCAAGAAAATACAGATTTGCATGACACATCCTTTGAAAATCAAGAAGTAAAGTTAATGCCAGAATCATGTAGAAGCATGAAACAGGGTCTCCAAAGAGCTGTGCAGAAGGTAAGTGGCAGACAGACTGTGTATTCCTTTATTTTGTGCTCCTGTTGAACTTACAACAATTTTTCCAACATCTGTATTCGGAGGTAAGTTCTAGAAGGTATTTTCTGGTGTTCAAATAATACCTGAAGCTGCATCCAAGATCATATTGTGTTTGCTCATGAACCTGGTAGTAGTTAAACAATTTGAAGTTAAACAACTTGAAGTTGCACTGAGAAAACTATGATTGCAGTTAGTTGATTGGCCATTCTGACAAGGATGGGCCTGAAAGGTAGTCATTTATCCTGATATTTATATAGGTTTGCCAACACTTTGGATGTTCATAAGAAAGGGCAGTTCCATGTTTTTTTCAAAGCAATCATCCTAACTCTGTTTCTGACAAGATTCTCCCAAGTCAAGATCATCAACAAGCAAAATATTGCCTGAAAGACAGAGGAGATAATGTTTGCTCGTTTCTTACTCTTTCTGCAACCCAAAATGAGGGATAGTGTCTCCTTTTTCTTTTTTAGCTCACTTTGCCAGTTCTCTGTTCTGCGCAGGCTCTTGCCACACTGACAGAAGAGCTACTTTGCCATAGCTCTATAACCAGGAAGTCTTTGCCCAGCAGTTGAAAATGACAGCTTTTTCCCAAACACAAATAACAAAAGTAGTCAGCTAAAGAAGTAGGCCCTAATGGAGAAGCCTAGGCAAGCTGGATATTTGTCACAATCACCTCTTACCACAGTTACTGCCTTTGATCTCTTTGCGTGTTCATGATAGTGTTTAGTGCTAATTATGGGCTATTTAAAAGATGAATGTCTGCTATGGTATTTAGTTTTCCTGGCTTACCAGGTCTGTTAGTACTTCTTCACATCTGCATAACATTGTCAGTTTTTCATAAAGGATACTACATTAGATTTGAGCTGAACTCATGTACACTTTACAGAGTGAATGGTACTTGGGTTAATTATATGGTACTTTTATTCTGCTAATGCTTGCTTTTAATGGAGTACCCTGAGTGACACATCTTTTAGTGAATAAAACTTTAAGAAACCTAGGAGTTCATGTCTTGTCCCATTTGCCAGCCACATCCTTGAAAAGCTTAAGGAAAAAAAAAAGTCAAGTCTGTAGGATTAGTTCTATCTTCCAGCATTTTATAGACTGTATCACACTACACCTACTTCTCACACTACACCTACTTCTGTGTTCTTTGTGCTGGTACTAGACTGCTTGTTCATGCAGCTCCCATGACGGAGTAAGGAGCTTGTTACAGTAAGTGAATGGGAAGCCCTGTATTCTGGTCATTTTGCTGCTGGTTACTCAACAAAGGCATTGGCTTTAGTTGAGGCTGTATATCCTGCCATTCTGGATGGAGGTTAAATGCTGCAATGTCCGTGGCCAAGATAAGTAGTGAGTAGGGATAACTTTTTTTGGCTGGTGACCATTAGTTTGAAAACAATAAAATGTAACTTGCCAAAGTAATCAGACTCTGAATTTCCTTTGAATGCAACAGAATATGTCAAGCAGCTGGGTCAGTATTCTAGATGCTTTGTCAGCATATATTGATTACACAGAGAACAATAGAAAAATGCTTGCCTGGGCCTACATTTGCAGCTTTTTGGTATATCAGAGAAGTGAAAGAAACAGTGTTAAGGCAAAATTGTACTTTGTCATGTTCTGTAAGCTCTGCCTTTTATTGGCTCTGCTACAATGAAGGGCAGGGATGCAGCAGAATCTAACTTCCAGTTGTGCTAGTCCTTTATGTGTGGGAATATAGCTAATGTGACTTGAAATAGGTTTCCTGTCATCTGTGCTTTCTTCACTTTCCTGAAGGAGAATATTACCTGTGTGTGCTTTAAGGACCAATATCCTTATTTGAATTGGCTGCATGTTAAGTAACTGAAATGGAACACTTTAAAATACTGTTTAAGTTTTGTGATTTTTTTTTCAATATTTTGTCTTTTGCAATTCAAGCTGTTCAGGAAATGAAAATAGACAACTTGCTTTTGCTCAGGTTTATAGTCTGGTTACAGCTTTTAGCTTACTGCCCTGGTTCTCATCTGTTTTCTTTGCACACCTGTAGACCTAGTGCTTAAATCTAAAGCAGGGACTGATGTTGAAAATGAAAGTGCTCTTATGAAACCAGTGTAGTAGGGCTGCAAGGTCAGGTCTAGAAACATTTGCCTCCTGAAAAAAATAATAATTAAAAATTTTCTTTTAATCAAAATGTAATGGTGAATTCCTTAACATATTCCAGGATAAAAATACTACTTAGGGAGCAGCTTACTCAGTAGAAAGCACATTTTCAATATTGCATATAAACTTTCAAGGAGACAAATGATACACTTTCCTACCCTGTGTGTTTGCTTAATTTTTTTTGCATGTAACCCTAAAAACCTTTTGGCAGTCCAGATGCACTAACCACAGTTCTTATGAAGTCTGTTATGAGCCTGAAGTAGAAAGGACTGCAAACATACCTTGGGTCAATTCATAAGTAATTTTTCTTGGCAATACTCCCAGCTTCTAGCAGCCTGGGGAGTTCAGGCGTAAACTAGTCTCCCACATGGCAACAGAGTACTTTGCTAGACTTCCAGGGCAGCACTTATAAAGAGATCTATATACTTAGCAGATGTTTAAAGTGCACGTAGTTATGGACAAAGTCAAGGTTTCATGAGCGATTGCTGGAAGTTGTTAAAATTTCAGTTTCCATCCTACAACCTTACGTGCCTTTTTTTTTTTTCTGCAGGCAATAGACTACTCATTTGGATAGAGGTTGTAATGCTGATCTCTAAACTATCTTCTGATGAGTATTGGTTCATGTACTTTCTATTTCACTTCCTTCCTGATTAGCTTTCTTCAAATTGCTGAATTTCCGGCAAGATAATGAGATACTTCTTCCTGGTATTAGCTGGACTTAAAGCACTCAGGTAGTAGAAGAAACAACCACATAAAGGAGCTTTAAGCTCACAGCTGCAGCAATACATGAATGTCCAGAGGGGCTCTCTTCTGATTGGTCTCAAAAGGCTACTTAAAGCTGCTCAGAGTAGATACTGAGATATTGTAAAAGCCAAAAGAGAGGAAAAACCATTCACAAATGCCACATGTTCAAATGCAGCCTTGTCTCTGCATCCTCAACATTGGACATAACTTGAAGAGCAAGGGTTGTTTTTGTTTTGAAGATGCTAATGGTTAAAACCTGCAGTCTGCTGTGGATGAGTAAAGAGCAGTTCCCAACTTTCCAGGCACTTAAAGCATGATTTTAGCTTTTAAAATGTGAAAGTTTGCAGCTTCCCAATGGCCTTTTAAATTATTTCCATGAAGGAAGACACATTTTTCATTTTTGTGACTGGCTGCTTGTCTGGTGTTTAAACAGGGACTGTATGAAGGGGGTTGGAATGTGGGAAGCAGGCCAGCAGAGTTGACTTGGTGGGCAGTGAGCAAACGATGCAGAGGTGTACAAGTGCAGCTTATCATAAGACTAACAGAGTGGTGTGATTTTTGTGTATACTTTTTCTAAAAATAACTCAACAGCTTGGTAGCACACATGGCTCTGTGGGTGGAAGTTGTAAGAGAAGTCAGTGGTAATATTTTGTCAGCAGTTCTCATGCCATTATAGCAGTGTCGTAGTGATAGGTTCTGTTGAGCTGTTTCTACTTTCTTAATGGTAGTGTACATTGTGATTAGGTATAAGATGCTTAAAGACATTCAGGTGCTAAAGAATGCAGTTGATACTTTAAAGATTTGGAAAATCCTAGCACTTAATTCCTTGCAGTAAGGATACAAGGGGATTTTTATAAACCCCACTAGGAGGCTGTCTTTAGACATCTGAATGTCTTCAGACATCCACTGAAAAATGTGGTCCTTGAGTCCTTCAGGGTCAGAAGTAAGTACATGCTAAAATGCTTTTCTAAGGTAGGTTGTGTATCAGCACCTTGGAACTGTAGAAACATGAAGTAGAAGGGGAAGAGAAATGTTAAACTACATATTCTTCAGGAGGAAACCCACAGCTCCGTCTCTGTTTTCTAGGGACTAGTTCATGTGTTTCAGCTTCCTTTTGGAAACCCGGGCAACAGAACAGAAAGGAATGTCAAAATTTTGTGGGGCTGGTCAGAATCAAGTAAAGAACTTGACACTAGTCCAGTGTTTGGAGAACTCGGCTGATGGAGGATTTTTGTTTTCTGGCCGCAGGCTAGCCACTTCTAATCCAATGACAAGCACACAGAAGAGTCAATGAACATGAGCCAATCTCCAGCTCTTTTCAGTGTGTTGGTGTTGGGCTTACAATATCCCTTTTGTTGTAATGATGCTTGCATTCCTAATTGCATAGTAGCGTAGCTTCAAGAGGAGTACAGGAGAGTGTTTCTGTCAGGGAGATGCTCCTAGGAAACAGGAAAGTAGGCTTAAGACCATCAGGGCGGGGAGAGTTGTGGACCCAAGTCTTCCTGGGTAGCTGCGCTGCTTACCAGGTGGTGATGTTGCAGATGAACAGCACCACCAACAGTTTGAAAGTAGCTGAGACTGCATTTCATGAGGACCACAGCCTTTCTGCATGGATGATGAGCTGAGTCAGGCTGCTAGATCTCAGGAGGTGAGGTACCCAGCTGCTCAAGCTAGAGCATCTTTGGAAATGTGCAGAAGCAGAACTCTACACTCCTCAGAAAAATGTAGGTTAAAAGGAGGATAGCAAGTGGCCAGTTCAGGGACTTCAAGGGCTGTGCAGTTACCAACCACAGGTTGGTTTTTTTTTAGTACCAGTTTAGATAATAGGAGATTAAAATGTGCATAGCTCTTTTTGGATCTGCCCAGAAGGGTCTCCGGGCAAATATGTTGTCACATTCCCCCAGAAGGAAAGGAGACGAAAGCAGACTCCACATCTGAGATGTTTCCATTAAGAAAGCAAGAAAACAAAGGAGTCTCCCCTTCCTAGGGAAAGGGTTGGGAGTAGGTGTGGTACAGTAGTCTCTGAGAGTGTGGTCCATCTCCCAGTCTCTTTTACCTTATGTTCTGTTCTCTTCAGAGGCTTTTGCCACTTTTCACTGTATCTAGTACTTGAAATTTTTTGTCGTCCTCTGAATTCTGATGAAGTTAAAGAGCTCAAGTGTGGCTAGAGGCTGATGCTGGTGTGCAGCTCTTAGAATTAAGCTTCGTTTTCATGCTCCTAGAACTGACACTGAAGTAGGAAGATCAGAGAGGGGAAGTGAATGTAAATGGGGGACGTGGACACGAGTTTTGCTTCGTTTGAAGTTGCAATTCTGCTTTTCTTCTCGTCTCTACAGCAGAAAGCATCTTAATGATTCTTATCTACAAAATCAGCATATCTCTGCTGAAGTATTATGCTTTGATAGTCATACAACAACTTCCATACTGCTGTGGCTTTTCATTTTGGTTTAACATTTAAACACCTACTGAAAGGGGAAAGTGAGAGTAATAAATACACCGGCTAAGGCGTTAGAGATTTCACTGTGGCTGCAAAATTACATAAAAGGAGGACTTTAGGTGTTTTCAGAGCAGGATTTCAAATTCTAAAACACCGCAGTGATTGAGAGCACAGTGGAACATTGCTGATCTGGCCAAATCTGAGGTGTATTGCTTATACATGGTATTGAATCAGATGAACAGCAATATGTGTGGCATAAAGACAAAACAACGGACCACTCATGTTTCAAAGATGAGATATGATTTGCTATCTTCAGCAAAATGTTTCCTTTTACTAAATTTCTTGATGGCTTCATGGTATGAGGTATTCTGAATAGTAAGTAGAATATTACCCCTGTTTTTTAGAAAACAGATGAAGAGAGTTATGGGGGAACAGGGGACAGAACTGAGGATTGAACCTAATATTAGTAAGACTCAATTGAGGCTTGTTACAAGAACAGGCTGCTAAGGTTTTTGAAAATTGTTGTTTGTATGTTGTCTCAAGAAAAGCAAGGCTTTTTGTGGTGCCTGATGTCTGTTACTTGTGCTGTTCCTGGTTTTGGATAACGTGGATTTCATTGATGTTAAAATTCATCTGCAGTTTTGAAGAATGCATACTTCCAAACTCCGGCACCCAGTCCCTTTGGCCCAGTACAGATGTGGAAGATGCTTAATCCTCTAGTTCCTGCATACCTTATTAGAAGTGAGCCTTCATTATAAAGCTTTGTAGTCTTGAAACCTTCCCTCTTAGTGGTCAAGTGGGAGGGGTGGAGGTTTTCATTTACCTTATCACAACTGGAATTCAGAGCTTAGCTTTTCTTTGTTGTTAGTGTGATACTAGTCCTTATGTAGAACTGCCTCTTTTGTCAACTTTTGACCCCAGTAATTAAATCGGTTTGTAAACTCCGTTGTTCTATGTGATGCATTCTTAGCAGTCATTGTTCCATTATACTTAGAGAAATATTCCAAGTGCAATAACTAGGAAAGGTTATAAATGTCTTGTCACCACTACTTCAAGAAATAGTGTAGTGATCATAAACACCATCATTCCTATCCACCTTTATCAGGTGTATTAGACAGAGGAAGTAATTTTATTGTGGCAGCTAAACTGTGTGTTCATATTATACATCATGTAAATATGAGAATATGTATCTCGGACATCTGAATATACTGTAGGTAGAACAACCCCCACATATATATGTATGCACAGAGTGTTGTAATTGTGCAAACTACCTGCAAAACACAGTATTACAAAACCAAGACAACATCAAAGCAATGGCTCTTTCTCATTTTAGGAGGTCCAGCGTGTCATGGGAAGAGCACCACCAAGACCAGAAAAAGGTAGGTACTAGTTTATGAATAAGAAATATTTCAGTTCTACTAAGCTTGTCTTTCTGAGGTAATGCAATTCTTTTATCTCTAGCTGCAATGGAGGCATTAGGAATGGATCTGTACAGGAGAAACAAACCCGAGAAGCAGCCTTTTGCCCATCTCATTATTGATGATAAGAATATTCCATCTGGTAAGTTCAGTTTTAAGTGAATACTTCCAATAAATGATTAAACAGTGAAGTATATGAAAATAGTTCAGCAATATCAGCAACAGACTGGGTTTCAGAAATGGCTTTTGATAATGAGAATAAATTGGATGCATTAAAGGATTTCAGAGGCAGCAGGGGTAATGTTAACAGGAGGATAGCTCCTCTTTGTCTCAGGTATCTTACATCAGTCAGTTATGTTCTGAATGGCCTCCATTTCAAATGACCAGTTTTCATGACCAAGGTCTGAGGGCTTCGCCTGCCTCTTTATGCTGTCTTCAGGTGAGGAATGAAGATATGCATTGAATGGTCTCCTCTGAAATTTATTTTCTTAGGCTAGTAGGGCCCATCGGGAGTTCTTCACTCACACTGGACATAAGCTATCAGTATACATACACACAGTTGTATGCATATATACACACATGCATACAAGGATATCCCAGCCTAAAGATTGGCCAGAATCCAGATCTTGCACGTCAGAAGATGTTTCCCTTCCATCAAGTCTAAGATTTTAATGTCCTGTTCTCAGATGAAATATGTTGTAAAATTCAAGAATGTCTTATGTCCACCTATTCAGCCCTTCACAGCAACACTCCCTTTGTCTGCTGAAGTGTAATTGTGTCTGTACTGGGTGACACAGCGTTTGTCTTCAGGGTGGATGTAGAAGCTGAGAATCTTCTATGAATACACAATACACATGTGTGTCAGGTGCCCATCAGCGTCAGAACTTGCCATAAAGGAAGCACATCTTTCATTTTGAGGTGTTGAAAACCTAGAATTGCAGTCCCAATGTCATTATTATAACTTGCGTGCTAGTTCCCTGCCCTCTGTGGGTATGTTGCACTCTCATAGCATAAGGTTGAATTTACAGCAAATGTTTCCTTCTGCTAAGGGCATGTTGAAAAGGTTTTGTCATATTCCATTCATTATTATGTTGTAGGGCTGGTATACACTTTTTCACATCAAGACTCCCAGGGTCTTTGTGACATTCAGACATGCGAAAGCTTCACAGAGGTCTGTCTGCATCCATCTAGTCTAGTAGCAGGAGGATCAAAGATCATAGCATCGTACTCTGAACAACAGGGTTTCTGGTCAGTGTGTTGACTTGGATGCAGTATGTTTCTGAGCTATTGAGCAGGGGAAAAAATAAAATGTTCCTGTGGCTTTTATCTGCTCCTGTGGTAAGAGGATGGAATTCTTTTACCTTGCCAGAGCTCTTATTGTCTACCCACAGGTACCTTTGGATGGCTTTGGGAATATCCTTGCTAGTACAGTGTGAGGGAACAAGACATGAGTCTGTCTTGGAACACTCTCCAGAGGAAAAGATTCATTCCTACAATTTTAAAATATCTTAGTACTGTTTCCTTTTTTGCCCTGAGGCACAGTCTGTTGAGATTTTTCTCTATTCTCAACACAGTAATCATCATTGGTGTGGTAGAAGTAAACTAGAGTTTATGTTGAAGCTATCGGACAGAGGATCTCAAGATAGGAGGGGGCATTGATCACTACTGTCGTCTTTCTCTGAAGATGTATACATTCTGCAGTACTGAGCTCCTTGTTAATTAAGCTATGTGCATTGCTTTTCTGTTTTATATAACCAAACCAAAGGGGAATGCTGTGTTGAGGCTTGAAATCGGAGATTTCAGTAGCCTGCATAGTAATAATACCTTGCTCTTGCTCTATTTAAAGACAAAGCACTTCTGTACACAGTTAGCTTCTTGCCTGGAGGGATAGGATACTTTCTCCCTTCAAGGCATTGGCATTGTCAAGATCCAGAGCTTTATAAGCAGAGAGCTTAAGCAGCTTGTCAGATAGCAGTCAAAACTTCTACAAGCTTTCTTATTAGGTCAAATGCCTCCTGACAAGCTTCTATTTCAGTCAGATTTTGGCTGTTGACATAGGTCAATAGTAGAAGATGCTGTACCAGTAAACTTGTCTTAGCATTTTGTCTTTGGAAGGATTCAATTAATTTGCTAATTATAGAGACAGATCGCTTATATTTACAGAAGTGGAGTGTGTCAGTGTCACACTTTATGAAATCCACCTTTTTCTGTGGGGAATTTATTTGCTGTCTACCTGGATGTTGCTGTAAACTGTGTTTTTTATCAGGGCTAGCAGCTGATAATTTTTACTGTTGTGCATCACTGCATTAACCTTCTAGGGAGTGCAGTAGCACATCTGTAGGTAATGGCAAGGGAGGCATTGCTCTTGCTTGCTCTCTTCACTTTTTTTTTAAAAATAGCAGAGGGTGCAGGAACTCTCAGAAATACAGTGCCTGTGACAACAAGCTGCTTTGTTTCTCCTTGGAGCAGATCAGCCCCTTACCAATGTGACGAGTTGGACATACTTACTCCTGATCTGGCAGATTTGTCAGGGTAGGTTAATGGTTGGACTTGATGATCTTAAAGGTCCCTTCCAACCTCAGCAATTCTATGATTCTATGATTCTATATGGCTTAGGGACCTGCTGGAAGAGCAGTGCCAGGATGTTAATCGAGAGCACAGCTTCTGTGGTCCTTGTGGGCATTGCAGCAGCGAGAGGCTGCATCCTTATGGATAGCTGGAACGCTGAACCTACTGGCTGTGAGGCACTTTAGTATCATGCTCACTGGTATGAGGCAGTACCCAGTTGGCTGGGTGGCATAGAAGTTAATGACAAGCATAAAGGATGAAGAATTTGCCTAAGGGTCACCAGGAGTTTTTCTCTCCCATCCTGTTTCCTCTGACTGCAAATAGCAATTTCTGTTTTCTTCCCCTGATTCCTTACCCTACATGTCTGAAATCCTTCTAAATTGTTTTATGCCATCCATGAGTCTGGACAGATCTGTTCTTAGTATTTTAAGGTTTTCTACTGTCATCACTCTGACTCAAAATAAACAATGTCAGGAAAAAAAATCAATCTTCATCGCTGTCAAACAGGATTTTATTTTAAGTAGTTTGCCACTGAACACCCTTCATGAAGGGGCACTGGGCAGTGTCTGTGAGGGACCATTTTCTGTTTTACCTGATTCACAATAATATCAAGCCTCAAATGGACTTTTGCAACTGGGGGGAGTGTGAGGGAAGGGGGAAAATAACCCTTCCCAGATCTTGGTGTCCCCACCCATCATTTGGCTGCAGAAGCTGTAGTGGTTTGGCTTGCTGTGTGTATTTTTTAGGTTTGCTGCCTTAGATTAAAGCTGGATGCTTGCTGGTTGCTTTTTACCAGAGCTCACTATAAATGCTACCTAGGTTTTAAATGAAAACAGAGAATTTTGGTTTATAAATTGATTACAGAAATTAGTCACAGTTTAAAGGAGAAAATCACAAACAGAAATAAATGTAAATGTTAAATATATCGTTTGGGATGTGAATTGATACCTTTAGCTGTCTAAGGAAGGGCTGTAGTATTTTGAGCTATATACAGCTACAGGTTCAGCTTAGCTGCCCTTTGCCTCCAAAATAGTTCTTCAGAGCAAACAGTGCTTTGGTCCTTCCCTCAGGCTTTATTTATACCTGAAAACTACTAGAACGCAAACAAATTATCAACACAGAGCTACTTTCTCCTCTGTTCCCTCCCATCATCTTCCTTCTTACTCATTAATTTTATTGAAACTCATTTCTATTTGTCTTAGTTCATGCTCACAAATATCCAAGACATTGTTTTGATTTGTCTTCAGTTACCAGTAGAACCGTGTATTATCTTCACTTTTTTGTTAATGCTTTTTACCATGTCTTGAAGGTTATCTTGCTCATTTTCTCTCTGACCTCTTCCTTCTCTGTCAACCTGACTTACCTTGTGCTATTTTTTCTCATGGCTCCATAGTAAATTTTGTCACGGAAGATACTGTATTGCAGCATTTCTGACTATCCCATGGCTTGGGTTATATTTCAGAGTTTCTGGTATATGGACAGCTGATTGGGCCCTTGTATGCTCCAGTTTTCTCACCTGCCTGTGTTTTGAGGTACTGACTGTTTTGGTGTCTCCAAATTTGGGTGTATTACCACCAGAAGTACTGAGAGCCTTCCATTAAAGATTGCATGGCATAACTCCTACCAATGCATCTTTGTGCCGTGCTGCCTTTTCTGAAGCTCTGGCAAAATGCTCATCTGCTTCAGTTAATACAATCATAGCATTATAATTTAGGTTGGAAGGGACTTCCAGAAGTTATCTAGGCTAATCCCCTGCTCAAAACAGATATGGTCATCTTTCATCATCTCTTGGCCTGTCCCTCTACCTGACCGTACATGAATGATGCATATTCCCCTCAACACTAAAGCAGTGTGACCAGACTTCACCCAGAGCCCGTCTTAGCATCTCAGTTACAAACAGCTGTAGTATCTATTTTCTCTTTTCCCCCTTCTTTAGCAGAGAATCATGCATTCTCACTGAGAATTTTTTCAAAATTGCTACTTGATAAGACTGGCAACTGGAAAGTCTACTTGCCAGGTAAATAAAATCTGCCTAGCAACTACCCAGTGTGCCACCAGTCAGTCACAGCATGCCAGCCAAAGACTTAACACTGTGCACAAGAAGTTCTACAACTTCCTCAGCTATCCCCAGTGCTTCAGAGGTGTACTCTGGTACCCCTATCTCAGCATCTCTTGTAGGTGAATAATTCCAGGCTAAGAGACTTAGCGTCTTAGCATCGCTTTCGATTAATTGATGGGTTTCAGAAGTTTTTATTGAGACACTGCATAGAAGACGGCTTCTCTGTATGATTTTGCTTGAATAATTTCTACCTGGCTGTACTGGAGCCATAGGGGAGCAAGTATTTATGATCTGCCTTTGACAGCCTGTGCTTTGCTCAAGTCTTTGTGGAAGAGTGCCAGAAGCTTTTTGTTCTAGACTACGATTAAAGTATTCCTCCTGCATGCAGAAGTTGCTTGCCCTTGGCAGTTAGGGAAGACTCATAGTTCTCAAATTCCCCTGTCCCTACTTCCCCTCACGTCTTTCTGCACAAACAAATCCAGGAGACATCTTTTTAACTAATCAAATACACCTGGGGCTTTTCCCCAGCATGCTTGTGAGCACTGGTGGTTCTGGGGCATGCCTTGATACATGCTTGGAGGAGAGGGCACTGGGCCCTGCCATATGCCATGGAAATTTTGGTGGTAATGGATTGTTTTGGTTTGATGTTGGGAGAATAAGGTACTGTATATTCCAAGCAGGCCTTTAGATGCGCTGGCAGCCTGAGGTGTAAGGTCTTCTGGTGCCTGTGTGGACTCACTGCTGTGGGTGCCTCAGAGGGAGCAGATGGAGTTAGTCTTGTGTGCTGAAAATTGCTGGTGGTAAGGAGGACAAGTTGGCCAGCTCTCATCTTGTGTTGTGTTCTGCCCTGTGTATTACCCTGAATAAATGGTAGAGTGTTAGTGGCTTGTGCATATCAGGAAGGGTCAGGGCCTGTGTGGCTTTCTCAGGCCAGTGCTGTTTCTTCTGTGTGGACATGTCCGTGGGCCTTGGCTGGATCTTCTCCTCCCACTGTTGCTTATTCCTCTGTTTTTTGCAGGCAGAGGCTATGAGATGAGGTGGGTGCTATAATGGGATGGTGGTGAAGCCGGGAAGGTGGAAGGGACTATGGTATGTGTGCTGCAGGGCATGGTCCTCAACAGAAAATACTGTGATAAACCTCTACATAACACACATGCTGTAGTAGCAATGCTATTTGGGCTGGTGTTGCAGGCTGCTTCTTCACACCATGCCACCAAAACCAAACTGAAGTGTCAAATGTGTCCAGGTTTGGAAGGAAGACTCAACTGCTGTCTCTCAGTGCCTATTTGAGCTCCTGCCGGGCAATCTCTTAGCACAGCCTCAGTAGTAGAATCATAGAATATCTTGAGTTGGAAGGGACCTATAAGGGTCATCGAGTCCAACTCCCTGCTCCTTGCAGGACTACCTAAATCTAGACCATATGGCTAAGAGCATTGTCCAGACTCCTTGAATTCTGACAAGGCTTGGTGCCGTGACCACTTCCCTGGGGAGCCTGTTCCAGTGACTGACCACTCTCTCAATGAAGAACCTTTTTCTAATGTCCAGGATCTACATGAAATGACATCTGATATTTGACCAGCTTGAAACCTCTAAGAGATGATGCAATGTGGCTACTTGATGATAGCACCCTGGAGGTGCCTTTTGGGCCAGAGTTCCTGGGGGACATTCATACCTGTCTAAGTGGCTAGCTTTCAGTGATAGTGCTGAGCTGAAAAACTAATTGAAACATTTCTGGTCTCTCAGCTTCTTTTTGTTGGCTTCACAGAGCATTCAGTCACCTTAACAGATAAGGGACAGCTTCCTGTTTACCAGGCCACCATCATGCAGGCAGAGCTGAAAAGGCTTACCTGTTAGGAGTTCAATAATGCTTGTTTACATATGTTAATTCTACTAATCTGTCTTTTTGGTAGTCAGACTTGGTAACTGTTGTACATGTATTTTGATTCCAACACACATGATGTTATATGGAGAGACAGAGATAATATCATAATTTTCTTTCCTAATTTGTGGATCTCCAGCTTAAGACAACTTGAAGGGGACTGTTCTCCTGTGAGCATGGAATGTCGGCTCATTGTTTCCAGTTTGAAACTTAAGATACATAAATACAAGAGCAGAAAAGAAAGGGGGGGGAAAGAGAGCAATGCATCCAGAATCACATCTGTATTCCTAAAGCTCTTTTTTCCAAGACCTTCCTTTAGATGTTTTAGGCAAAGAATCTGAGTTTACCTTCTAAATAGCTATAATTGCCTAGCTATAAGTATTTGTACAGTTATCAAAGAATTAGGATTGTGCTATGGGCCACTATCCTAGATATCTAGGACATGACTAAACCAGATTGTGCAGCCTTATTCTCGTACAAGTACTGGGTTAAGTCTAAACATTGTTTTTGCATAAAAAGGTTTGTTATGTCATAAATAATTGAAGTGCTATCTAAAGTCTAGGCAACTTATTGTGCAGTACTAAAGATGCACAATTGTACTGACTTTTCCCCCATTGTTTTTGTTGTTCTCAAATGAAAATATGTTTACCTTTGTGTACCACTACAGACACAAAAACATAAAATATGGGAAGGTTTCATAAGCTTTCTCTTTAGAAAATTACCAGTTTAACTTGTTTTCAGATTTTGTTTAGTTATTCCTTGCAAACACTCACTGATTAAAGACTGGTAATAAGATTTGCTGTTTTTTCATTAGTAATTTTTCATTTCAAATTCCTCTCAAGTATTTGGTTCTTGAATAAAGTTTTGGGTGGAACACAATTTCTAATACAGAGGTTGTTGCATCATTACTTAGCATAATCAAGTTATTCGCCAAGCAGGTGTTTTGTACCATGGTCCAGCAGATGTTCTGGTGGGAGGGTGGTTGTAAATAGCAAGCCAAATATGGCAGCACAGGATGAAAAAAGGAAATTTCTTATGAATTTTTATCATAATTGTCTAATATTCACTTTAGCATATATATGTAGTTGCTATTGATTCTAAAAACCCAGAGATTGCTTTCTAAATATTGGGGTTTGAATGTTTATAAAGAATTTTTTTTTTTTTTCTCCCCTCTTCAGGAACTCTCAAAGTGAACCTCACATCCTGGCATCATGACAAAGGCCAGGCAAACTTGTCAAATATGACATTCAATGATGGAAAACTAATTGTTAATCAAGATGGATTTTACTACCTTTATGCCAACATTTGTTTTAGACATCATGAAACTTCAGGAAACCTGACTAAAAGAGGGCTTCAGCTGATGGTATATATGATTAAGACAAACCTTAAAATAAGGCGCTCTGATGTGTTGATGAAGGGAGGAAGCACCAAATACTGGTCAGGGAATTCAGAATTTCATTTTTATTCTGTCAATGTGGGAGGGTTTTTTAAATTAAAATCTGGTGAAATTATAAGTATCCAGGTATCAAACCCATTGCTACTGGATTCATCACAAGAAGCAACTTATTTTGGGGCATTTAAAGTAAGGGATTTAGACTGAATCTTTCTTTAGTGTGCTGAAAATCATTTGGGTTTTTAGCAGTCCAGAAACAACTTGAAGGCAGAACTGAAAATATTTTGTGACCCAATTGCATCTGTATAAGCCATA
Source organism: Anarhynchus alexandrinus (assembly GCA_008711295.1). Classification (NCBI taxonomy): domain Eukaryota; kingdom Metazoa; phylum Chordata; class Aves; order Charadriiformes; family Charadriidae; genus Anarhynchus; species Anarhynchus alexandrinus. The sequence continues at coordinate 4,618,293 of VUYV01000040.1, forward strand.
TATCTCTAAAGACACATTTTTTGCCCCATGCTGTTTCCAGCGGGAGACCCACAAATGCACAGAAGGGCAAAATTACGTAGTTCTCCTGATTCAGTCTTACAGCAGTTTTACTTCATATGTCTCCACCAGCTTCAGTAGAGTCATTATGACTTTTACATTGGTGTAGTTGAAATCAGAGCAATTAATATTATTGAACGTCTGTTTCCAAGTTCTGCCCTGACTTTTTAACCTGCGCTACTCTTACTAGTTTTGGCGCAAACATAGGGCAGGACAGAACTTGGCTCCCAACTTGCACGTAGGGCTCAGTTTTGCTTGGGGTTGAGCGTTCTGACCCTGAGACAGCAAAGATTGTGAAAGTGCGACTGATCCCATTGCATTTGATGTGGCTTTTCACATGCTTAGTTAAGCCTGTTCTTGCTTTGCTGGATTGGGGTTGGAGAGCTCAGGCCGTGGCAGAAATGAGTTGCAAAACGCCTAAACGGTTCAACTTAAGTTTTTACCTGATTAAAAGGTCTATTCCAAAAAGAAAGGAGACCATCTGGCCTTGCAGTTCTAAAAGGTTAATTACAGGTCATTTTTATTATTGTTGCACAGTTAATTGCAAATATAAACTGCCAAAATACGGTGTGCCTTTAAAGTATTACGTTGTGCCAGAACCTGCAAAGACATTTTTTTTAGACAAAAGTATGTATTTTTATATTCTGTAATATCTAAAGTTATATTTCAGGTGTAATGTTTTGTGTTTAAAAAAAAATGTAAATTATATTGTCCTATAGTATTTGATACAAAATATTTAAAATCTCTTGCTGTTTGTATATTTAATGTTTTAAACTGTTTTTAATGTACAGACATGTTAAACTGGTGCACTTTTTAATCCCAATGGGAAAAATTGCAGCTAAAAGAGGTTATTTGCAATTAGCAAATGTAATATATATCTTTGTTCTTTTTAACTTAATAGATTTCTGTTAAACTTGTCAGTATTATTGGGAAGGGGGAGGAATCACACCAATGTCATGAATAATTACACCAGAATGCTGGTCACTGGGTGCCTTTCAAACCTGGAGGGTAATTGACATTACAAAGCTGGCGTTACCTAAAAATAAGCAAATAAAAAATTAATACATAATAAGCCACAGCAATGCATTAGGGGCATTTATAGTTACTGAACAGGCATATTTTCCTACAACAAAATCTGCAAGTTGTAAATTCTGCAATTGAGTAATGACTTTTTTAGCTTAGTTTCCTGAAAAAGTGAAGCTTATGTCATTGCATTGCCTGTCCTTGTCTCCCCTTCCAGCTTTTAAAACTCTGCCCACTTCTGCCAGATTTGGCAGACGAATGGCAGCGTTAAGAGAGATTCTTACAAGTTTTATGAGAACAGACAGCTGAGAACAACTCAGCCATTCTACTTTATTTGTCAGTGGCTGGCCACTGTTCGTATTAGCCGACAAATTACTACGGGGAGACTCCTAGCTAGCTGCAACACGTGTTGTCGCTTGTATAGTTGCTTGGCCAAAAAGAGGTAGGTGGATGGAATCTGAGGGTGGGTATGGGGGACACAGAAGGGAGCTGCAGGTACTACGGGTGATGTTTAGAGCTCATCTGGGCAGGCAACAGCAACTTGTTGGGGAAGGGATGAGGGAGGTTTTGTGAGTGTTTGTCTGGGTGCTCTAAGGATGATGTGGGAGAAAACCTGCTCTTTAATGCGGTAGGAATCACAGAAGGCGAAAGACTCAAATCTGTAGGAATTGAGGCTTCATACAAATCCTCAGGCTTTTTTTTTTTTTTAATAAGGAACTGAGTTGAATTCAAGCAATTATTTTATACTGTATAATAAACATTTCTTTTTAATGTTAATATTGTTTTCTTACAAAATATATTTCTAAGAAAAAAGTCATCTTTGTTATTTCTTTATTTTCCTGTGTCACTGTATTTCTTGTGCAGCTTCAATCATTTTTTTTTTAGGTTTCAGAACATGCAGGCTGGGTATGGTGTAACTCACTCAAGAAAACTGGGGCACAAATTGACTATTTGGAGACAATTACAGTGAATTTTATGGAGTTTTGTTTTGGCTCCAACCATGCATCCACCACTTTCAAGTAGGGTTACATCATCAAGGATTGGAAATTTAGCTGGAAGTGAGGATCTCCTATTTATGTTTTACACCAAGCAGTTGTCAGGTCAAACCCATAAATGACTGAAGAATCTGGGTCATTTCTTCCAAAATTTCTAGAGCTACAGGTCACACTCAAAGAAAAATATTTTTTTCTGCTATAGAGATGTGCCTTGGCAGCCTGGGAGAAAAATGTCTATTGTATGTATCTGTTCTGGGGGTGAAGTCATCCTCTGGGGAGGCAGAGATGGGGGTTTGAATGATTTGAAAGTTGAGTTAGGCTTAGCGCAAAGTAGTTGACCTTAGCAAATGTTCTGCCTACTTATGGTATTACATGAAGGAGGGGAACCACCAGGGCTAAATGTCATCTGAATGACAGTGGCTGTGAGCTATGAGTGTGTGCTAGATAAGGTCACAGCACCTGCAGCTTGTGTTGAGCCCCTGTGAAGACAGATGCCTGTTGGTTACCTCTGCATCCCAAGCCACCAGAGGTTAGAAGAGGGCTTCAGCTCTGGAGCCCCCAACGTAAGAAAGACATGGACCTGTTGGAGTGAGTCCAGAGGAGGGCCACGAGATAATCAGAGGGCTGGAGCACCTCTCCTATGAGGACAGGCTGAGAGAGTTGGGGTAGTTCAGCCTGGAGAAAAGAAGGCTCCAGGGGGACCTTATTGTGGCCTTCCAGTACCTGAAGGAGGCCTACGGGAAAGCTGGGGAGGGACTTTTTACAAGGGCATGTAGTGATAGGATGAGGGGGGTGGCTTCAAACTGAAAGAAGATAGATTTAGATTAGATATTAGGAAGACATTTTTCACTCTAAGGGTGGTGAGGCACTGGAACAGGCTGCCCAGAGAAGTTGTGGATGCCCCATCCCTGGAGGTGTTTACAGCCAGGCTGGATGGGGCTTTGAGCAACCTGGTCTAGTGGGAGGTGTCCCTGCCCATGGCAGGGGGGTTGGAGCTAGATGATCTTCAAGGTCCTTTCCAACCTAAACCATTCTATGATTCTTTGATTCTATGATTCTGAGGCTCAGCTTAGTAGTACATCTGTGCTCATTAGGAGTGCTGTAGGCACCTGAATTTCACAATGCAGTATGGGGCTTTAAGTTTCCCTTGTGTGATGACTTCGGGGCCTAAATGATTTTGGGGTTGTGGGTTTTGGGGTGGTTTTTTTTTTTGCCTTAGCATCCTCAGGATGCAAATTGTCCAGCTACACGATGAACTAGGTGGGAGGGTTGTGATAAAATAGTCCTTATGGGGCTCTATAGGCTACCCTGGGGGTTATAATTCTTTATTCTCTCTACGAAATAGAAAGCAAAGAGGAGGTCCTATTCTGCCTGTCTTGCCCTGGTCCTCGTCCCTTCTTACTCTTATGTACACTGAAAAGGAAGCAAGAAGCTCCGCATAGAGCCGTCAGAACGGTTTGATTTTGCTCTTCATATCAGAGCAGCCACAGATTGAAAAGCTTCAGTAGTGTCCTTTGAGGCAGCCTGGGCACGTATGCTGAGATGACAAAGTAAAACCACCTGCTCCAGCACTGACCCTTCCTAAATCCAAGTCTTCCCCCAGAAATGTCCGTTCTTTTCTGTCTGCTTCATTTATTTGATTGCTTTGTCGGGACACAATTAATGAAAGGAGTAGACTAATCCATTAATGAAGAGAGTTACCTTAAGAAGAAGGTAATGCTTTCTTGGCTAAGAAAGGTACATGTGACTCCTTATTTTATAATCTTCAAAAATAATTTGGGTCTGTGGATAGAGGATGATTATTTGCTGAAATCTGAAGTTAAAAAAAAATCTTACTTGGAAATTGTTTGTTTGGAATTCAGGGTATTTGTGTGCATGTAAACATCTGTATATTCTGACTGTGTTCTTGCCAAAAAAGTAAATTTTCATACATGGGGTTATGAATTGCATATTTTGGCACCTGGGTACTACCCCTCCCCTCCCCTTCTCCCGCCTTCCCAAGCCCTTTCCAGCCAGTGAATGTTTCTTTTTCTGTCTATCCCACTTCCTTTTCTCTGGCTCCTTCCAGCTGCCAGTGTCTTCTGCTCACCCCACTCTCACCGACTTAACAGCTCTTTTTCCCAGTGGTAGCAACAGCCCTGGGGCAGATCTAGGTACACTTCCCCTTATTTGGCCCATATTCAGGTGGCTTTGCCCTGCCTGTGGATGGAAAACAATAATAATTATGTTAAAAAGATTTTTTGAAGTGTTGGTGCAAGGGCGGAGCTGGATAGGAACAAAGAAAAGGAGCTGGGGAAGGAGGAACCAGGAGAATGGACACACGAAGCAGTCCGAACCCCCCTCTGGTTTGAGGGATCTGAACAGTTATTGTGTGCTTATACTTTTTTGCTGTTAGAAAATTAGTTTCCAGCACTGCGGTGATTTGAGAAAACTCACATCTAAAGCAGTAAATGTTCTTACACATATACGCAGGCAATTTCTTGTTCTTTCTCCCTCTCCGTACTGGTTTCTTGTCCAGTATTTCCTGGTTGCTGGTATTTGGGATCACAACCTGGGCACTTTGCCAACTGTTGTGTTTTTGTGTGGTTTGTTTGTTTGGTTTTTTTTAAACTCACTGGGGTCTGACCCTGTAGATCCCACACCTTAGCCTTATGTTACCATTTGTGACAAGCTCCAAAGCAAAGCTTGATCACGAAAAGCTGAGAAACCTCTGTCAGCTTGAGGTTGTTTAAATCAGATTTCACAAATTTCTCGGCAACTTTGGCTGCTTAATGTTTCTTTTTTTTTTTAGCCTTAAGTCTGAATGTGCCGGGGTTTCTAGCAGTGTTTCCAGGGAAGTGTTTGTGCTGGGGCAGAGGTGAGGGACTGGGTATCTTTGATTTACTGCTATCCATACACAATCCATTTTATGAAGTTGAGGGAGGGCATATTTTCCTGCCATTCGTTTGGCGTTCGATCCATGTGCTCTCTGCCGCCTGCCCTCTTGCGTGAGACACACTGCTTTTCCCCAGACCGCACATCACCAAACTCCAATCAATTTACGCTTGGCTATGACAGGAGACAAGCAGGAACTCAAATTGCTTTCAGCTCCTTACGTGCTGCAAGTCACAAAGTGATAGATTCATTTTTCTGACCTTCTGGTTCTTGGTTCAGTCACCGCGTGAGAGATCCCGGCTTGTTCTTTCAGCAGAGGATGCCAGAATCCTCCTTTGACTGCTGAGCTCGCATTGTAGGTGCTATCACGTCTTCATAACCATGATGTAGCTTCTGCCTCATCTTGTAGGTCCGAAACTCCCTCAGTCCCTAAGTCTATACTACCAGGTGTGAGTAATTCTGCCTGGTGGGCGGTTTTGGGGACCCCCAACTCTGTAAGGGGGGGATTCATAAAAAGGATCTCCTCCCCCTGTCCCTTTCCCAGCAGGTCATGGATTTTGGAGCACTGAAACACAATCACATGGAAGGTAACTATTTGGGAAGTTCAGATACTCTCTTGTACACAATGTTTATACCTCATGTCCCACCAGTTTGGAGGATTTTAACCTACACCTCACTGTTAATTGGAGTGAAATGCTTGGAATGATTTTTTCCTTACTGTGTCCCAAAAAAGCCCACCAGAGACCAGAACCGCAACTTTCCATGGACACAGATAAAATCAGTTCACCACAGATGTTGGCTATGAATGCGTAGAGTGGAGAGGATCTCCATTGCTGGTCCGTAGTTTATTGGTGGCCTGGTGCGGGTTCACGTGCCTGCTCCGACCCCAGTGTGCGTTCTCCACCATGCCGACATCCCGGGGAACTGATGTACGGCAAATAGTGTAACCTGCACATACTTCTTTTGCCCCCTGGGAGCTAATAACTAATAACACTGCTTTAGTTAGCGACCATTTGCAGATTGTCTACTCTTTTTTTCGTATAAACATCTCCCAAATATAACGCTCTCTGTGTTAGGCCGAAGTTTGAGCAACTCCCTGGTTACCTGCAGCATTTTGCAATGTGAGCTCCACTAATCCTTTCTGTCTGCAGTACAACGTCACACGCAAGTAACGCAGCTTAAACAAAACAAGGTCCATCTGGTTTAAGGGTTTTATCGCTCATCATGGCTCCAGATCTTTGCTCTGGAAAAACAACGGCAGTTCTGGAAAGGGATAGTTAGGTTATTTCTGTCCCGCTAACTGGAAGGGGGCCGGAGTTACGAGGCACCGAGTGGCACGCAGCCTTGCAGCTGAAGCCAGCCTCCCTCTTAAGCATGAGATACTACCGAGTTGCAACCCACTAAGTTATGTTTTTATCGCATGAAAGGGAGCGTACGGGCTGCCTGCCCTGGGGCTCGACGGGGAGGGCTCCTCCGAGCAGGTCGAAACGGAGCCAGCAAGAGAGCTAAAATAAACCCACGTGGGCAACGAAGGTCCAGACCTGAGCTTCTGCCTTTTTCTTCTTCGGTCTGTCACTGTCGATGGAGAGTAATAAATTAGAGAATAATCTGGCAGCACAAAACATTTTTAATTTGTTTACTATTTCCTGAAAGCAGCTGTCTATTTTACCATCTACCGTCACCTGTAAATGTATAGTTGAGTGGCTACTTATGTGAATCTGCATTTTCTCTCAAATCTAACAGTCCCATTATACCACTATGAATAAGAAGATAGGATTTTATTTAAACCTCATTAGCCTTTTCATAAATATAACAAATAGCATTATAAATTAGTATCGAGTGTGTTGGACTGCAGCCTGTGTGTTAGTACCACTTTATTCTGTTTCTGCTTTGTTATCTGGCTATTTTTCTTTTTTTTTCAATTTGGCTGAAAACTACATTTAAAAAAACATTATTTTTTTTTTTTTTTAAATACGAGCCAAATAGAAGTGCTCCCGTGATTTATTTGAAAACATTCAAACACATTTCCTCAAGTTTGCTCTTGTTCTCTGGTATATGCCATCTGTACACTTGCAGGATTTTGCTGATGTGTGAGATCGTGAAACAAAGCAGCTCAAATAAAAAAGATAATTGAGAACTCTATTGGCCCAGCTGTGCTGTGAGACTTGCTGAATGCGAAAAATTCCCCCCAAATACATAAATCGCTTGTTACAATCCATTCAGTTTTATTAATCTTGGTTAATATTGTACTGGTAAGAAAGGGCGTAGCTTCTCACTTGAAAAGCAGTGGCCATTTTCCTGTTGACATCAATAAGATTAGTATTATAAAGAGGTTTCTTTTTAAGCCTTTTTTAGGAGGTGGCTATTTCACTGTATGCTGGTATTTGTCACTATCTGCAGTATAAACTGCTTTAAAACACAGCAACAATGCAAATAATGTTTCTTCTACATAAGATCCATTAGTTGTATCTATTTCAAATATAGCATATACAGTCTACATGTAACTAAGAATAATATAGCCCTGGGAATAATATTTGCTCATTGGCGACATATTTTATCTGTGTAGCTTTTGTGAGATCTGCCATGAAGGAAGATTATAACGTGTTTTGGTATTTCTGTGCCTATATTAAAAGGATGATGCCGAATGGCTTTGGCAGCATCAAAAACACATGAATAGGTGATGGAAATGTTGTCTTTGCTGACCAAATGTCTAGACTGACATATCTCTTGTCAGCACCCCGGCCGGGAATAGGCCAAGAACAGGGACAAGGGCTCATAGGTGCTCTGTCCTAACTCTTGAGGCCATAATCTAGTGAGGGAGAAGGGACATGACACACCTGATTTGCCAGAGACTTTCACATTGCCTTATTAAATATACTTGTGCAATGTGTGTAAAATATGACCCAAGCAGAAATTCACCCTTAGTGGTAGCGAGGCTTTTTTTTGGGGGTTTATTTTTGTTGGTTTTGCCCAGGTATCGATGACAGTCATGAAACTGAAAGGCAGACATCAGAGGAGGCTCCAGTCAGCATCCGCTGTCCTCCGCTTGCGAGCCAAACGCCTGGGAGCACAGATGGCCTTTATGACCATTATGGGCTGGAGACATATTCAATGAAAAGCAATTTAAGTTCTTACAGAAAAAAGAAAAAAAAAAAGAAAAAAAATATTATATGAATGTGGGTTTGCTCCCAACACGAGACAGTCTGAATCAACAATGGGAATGGGCCGGCTACCAAAGAGTCTGCTGGAGCAAGTTCCCGCTGCCAGGGCAGGATCTCCTCTCCCTCTTGGCCATTAGAGGGAGGAAAAAATAACAGACTATAAGAGCCACTAAAATAAGGACCAACACCAAGAATGTACCATGGGTTTAATACCAGCTCCTCCTCTCGAAGTAATTATAGCTGATGTTGCCCAATGGTTACCGATGAACTATCTTTCATCGCGGTCTTTTGTTTGGAATCAGTAGCTTGGGTTGAACATCAAGACCAGCACACGCCGGTTGGCTTCTCGTGGAGGGTAAAACAGGACCGAAGGTGACAGTGAGTGTCATGCTGCTTCAGCCATGAAAACAGGCAGCCGTGTTTGGGCTAGACCAAAGCCCTTCCTACGTGTTTGTTTCACATTATATAACCTTTACCCAAAAGTTCACCACAGCACTAATTTTAAAGTGAGAAAAGGCTAAGCTAAACAAAATACTGGTCTTTCTCATATTATCAACTCCTGCATACTCGGAAATGTGGTACTTGCTAAAAATGTATCGGTAAACTCAGAAGTTTTCTTTGAATTTCTTGATGTGACCTAGATTTAGGTGGTGCGAATAACCCCTGCAATACCATGTTCACCTAACCCATTCCTATTTATGTGCAAAGGAGATGACATATAACCATCACCGTGACTCCCCCATACGCGTGTTTGTAGGTTAATTATTTTTTTTAGGAGGAAAATTAACTCAGTATATGCCTCTGAAGGCTCAGGTTCTGCATCGCTTCTAATTTTCAGTGCCGCACATTTTGGTGTTTCTTCTGCTATGGAAGTGAGCCATTCGTTAGGTGCCTGGCTCGTCACTCCAAAGCCACTGATGTGATGGATGTGATCATGTATAGCTTTCCACACAGAGGAACCTCCATTTTAATTACAGCATCACTTCCTTGGTTAATCAATACAAACTTTCCTCTGTTCCTCTTCTTGTTCATCCATTTGGATGTGACAATGAACAGTGCTCTCAGTTATTTCCAGTGTTTAAGGCAGAACCTTATTTAATGCAGTGAGAAGTTTAGAAAAGTAGTAGAAGACCACATGGAGATCTCTGCAAATGGTAGTTAGCAGTTAGGACATACTCATTAAGGCTTTGATGCCATTGCTAGAGCTGTGACATGCTCTGCTAGAATCAAGGCATCTAAGAGGAAACCTGCTTGCAGAAAACCCTCTAGACCATTTCTGTGCAGAAGGACCTACCATCATCTTTGCTTTTATGGGTGCAAATTTTTCTGATTTTGCACATGGTCAGAACTGCCCCCATCTAAGCGACTCCTGCCTAATCCAGGTAACGACGTAGAGAGAAAGCCCGCTGGTGCGCTCTGCCCCAGAGGAAATAAGCCCACTGCCGTACTAAGCTACCATCAAAGCCGTGAGTAAGTCCAAGCTCTTTATAAAACATTGCATTTGCTCAACGTTTAGAGCTGCTTAAATGCTCAGCTATGAGATAGGGAGACCAGATAAGCAAGGAGCAGTTTCCACCGTAATTGCATACTGTTTGTGCGACAAGGAAAAAAACGGCAGCTGTGCTCTCCCCATGGCCCTCCGTGTTTCTCCTGGGTCGTTCCCTTGTCAGCAGTGACAGCCGTTCATTTCGCTCGAGCTCTTCAACCACCGGGCAACCCAGCCATGCCTTCAGTGGTAACTGGTCTTAAACTGTGACCCTCATGACCGTCCTTTGCAGGGATTTACAGAAGACCCCCAAGGCCTTTTTTGATCATTGGGGCTGGGCAGCAAAGTATTTCTGAGGAAATCTAGGAGATAAAGCACCTCTAAAATTTTTTGTCCTGAGCTTTCTAAATTAGGCAACACTTAATTTTTCAGGGGCCAGATAAAAAGGAGCAATGAATCAAGGTGACAGTCCAGCTGACTTTTCATGAAGAGATTTCCAAATTTTACAATGCTGAGCTGAGCACAATGGGTGCAGGCTACCTGTAAAACTAGGTCACATCTTCAAGCTGTAACTTAAACTAGGTCATACTTTCTGACTAGTGAAGACGGGGAGTATGAGTTTCAAAAGCTTGTAAATTATCGCTTCCTGGAAAAGACCCAACATGATTAAGTGCTATCCAAAAAATCAACCAAGCCAGCTTGACACATAAGAGGAAGTTCATAAAACATCACTTTATCTTCCTCCGCTTCATGAAAATGGAAATGTATTTCCCTTTCAAAATAATTGGTGTGCAAACATTGATGCTGCTTGTGGATTAAGCTGCTACTGAGTCATTTAAAGTTTTGTGAGCAGGAACAGTCAACACAGACTTTTCTGGGTTCATTCTTATAAATTGCGTAAGTAAGGGGGAGGTTTGCTCTGCCAGGCTTGAAAGTCACTTGGGTTTGCAGGGGTCAGAGAGAAAATTTAGAACTTTGCTTCTGAAAATCATCAACAAATCATTTTAACATTATAATCCTCACAATACCATGCAAAGTAGGTAGCTCTTGGAAATTATACATCCAAAACTAGAATACTCAAAAGGTTCTTTAGACTCACTAATGGGAAAATCAGCCTCAGATGCTTACCACGTCCACGGAATCAATTGACCAAAACTAACTCTTCTGACAATTTGACATCTCTGTGCTGATTCCTGCAAGGATTGAGTTCTGTCCAAGAAAGAGCTGATATCTGCAAGTTCTTCTTAACATTCCCATTGTGTCCTACCTCAGTGTCATGGCAAACAATAACTGGGACATTGTTTAGCATCATAAACAATATGCCTGGCCGAAATTACCTAAATACAGAATAACAACAGGAATCAATAATCTGGTTGAGACTTTTGAAGCTAAACTCAAGGGTTTAGCTACTAATTTTGCTGAGAGTTTAGCACTGAAATTCCATCACTGACACAGAAAAAACCCAGGCTAAGCTTTTCTCCTCTGAATCCTCCTGTTTGCTGTGTGGGAAGAGCGATGTTTGGACTAATGTCTGTAAGGGATGACGAACAATGCTGGGATGGCTGTTGGGGAGATATAACCCAGGGCCACATTTTCCCGAAATAGTACCTTCCCGTTTGCCCCAGGCTGGTGGTGGTGGAGGACCCTTTTGAATTGAGATCCTCTCTAGCTTGCAAAATAGCATACGTATTGCCTCAGGGTCCTGGGGAAACCCTGCAGCCAGCAGGCTTGAGAAAAGCACGCCAGGGACTTTTGCCGCCTTCATTTTCTCTCCCTGAGCTGACAGTCTGCTTGCTCACATCCTGCTCCTTGCGTCACTTGTGCCGCCCCATCGCTTCACCTCTGCTCAGCTCGGGTCCTCTTCTCCTCCATACCCTCTCCCTCTCCCCCACTCTTTCTTAGCTCATCTGTCCCACAACAACCCTTTCCCCACCCTGCAGAAGTCCTGCATCCATTTGAGATGGACATGGTCTTTGCCATGATGACTTGTTTCACATCTGCTGTGAGTCCTACCTGCCCTCACCAACACCCATTTTGGGTACAGGCTTTAAGGACAGAACCTGCTCTCTTATGTCTATGCAGCCCCCAGTCTGGTGGGGTCCATTGTTAGTTCTTAGGCATTGCTGTAATAATTGTGATTAAACCTATAATATATTTTGCACGGAGCTGAAGTAACTTGCCCCAGTGGGTCAGTAGATGAGACAAGTGAGGGGTTTTTTGACTCCTATATCTATGCACTGGAAAGCTTTCCCTCTTTTCAGCACAGACAGGACAGCACACATTCTTCCAAGGGAGGTGGAGGGTACTCATCCTCTCCTCTTCTCCTCCAGTATTACTGCACTGGCTTAGATGACTAAGAAAGAATATGTGTCCTCCCAGGATCCCTCCATCTCCTGTGGTTAGGGAGATGTTAGCCCCACTCCTGCAATGACTGTCCCTGGGAAGATGCTACCTCTTCTGTTGTTTTGTGTCCAAAATCTAAGTACCTCCAAGATCTAAGCAGACTCCTGTTTCCTATCGATCCCCTCCTCACCCCAAAACACACAAAGTTCCCCAAATGTGACATGCCATAAATGGCCCAGATTTAAGTGACCTTCTTTTGTGCAGCGTGCTGGCAGCTGCTTCTTAGCAAGCAAGGGATATTTGAGGAAATGGAGATATTTGCCGTATCTGATTTGGCCTCAGTTGCAGAACCAAAGGAAGTACCTGCATTAACCAGGACCTATGCTGCTTACCGCACTCCGAGCCAGCATCCACAGCGCTAAAACTGCACCAGAAATCAGCCATTGGCAGGCTGGAGTCGTATAACACAGCAAGGCAGCTGCGCTACCTAGAATTTCCTCTTCGTTTGAAATACATAATAAAAATCTGAAGCAGGAAACGGGTTATCTGGTAAAATTTCAAATGATGCTGTTATCTGGTATAACCTCAGCGCGTGCTAGAATTCGTCACCTGCCTTCCAGTCCCTGAGATCAGCTCAATTGTGATGAGCTATTATTCATTTAAGTTCTCCTAGCAAAGGTGTAGACACGCACGCTCTACTCTGCTTTGTTATCTGTGGGTTATTTCTCCAAAATGCCACTTTCAGCTTTCGTCTAGGAGCTGAAATTCACAGGTATCAATGTAAATTAGGCAGTAGGGTTATGATGAAATACACATATAGACATGTATGTGCTTACGTATTTTCTAGATCTATACTCAGAAATGAAAATTTTCACTTCTGAACTAACTGTTCATTTTGTTTCCCCGGGGACCACAGCAGCACGAATGGGTCCAAGAAAGTTCATGTGCTGTCTGATAAGTTACATCCCTTAATAAACATTTATACGTTATAGATGTCAGAGAAACACTACCATTAACTGATTAGATAAAATGGACTGGCATCAGTAGGGCACAATGGTCTTTGGCCTTTCAAGTGCCAGTCATAAGAGGATTAGGTTCCTGAGACATTTTTAAAATCCCGTGTAAAGGCATAAACAAGACCAGAAGGTGTAAGAAGAGGTGTGGGTGAGACTGAAGAGGTAAAGTCCTTGGGCTGTCCCTCTAAAAGGAGGCAAATGTTAACACAAATCAGAGTAAAGAGCATTATATGATGTCAGCTTAGTAGTGAAGCCACTTCAGTTTCAGCCATCTAAATGAGGCCTGTATCCAGACTCTCCAAACAGTCAGTGGAGACAGCAGATGCCCAAGATGGGGACCAAATCTGCTGCAAAAGAGGAGATGGGAAAGGTGGGAGGATGCTCCTTGTGGAGGTGTCTTTCTCACTGGCTTATGGAACCTCCATGTTTAGTTTGGCATTAACTGTCTAACTGCATTTTCAGACACTTCCAGGAGACTTCACTACCCCATCAGAGCTATCCAGATGGACCTGTTTGTTCCTGGTGAGCTTTCGGTATCACTAGCAAATCCCAGATTCCCAAAAAAGCCTTCTAGCACAGGCAAATGGTTCCCTGAGCAGGGGACAAGTTGCCGAGGGTAGGGGAAAACGGGCTACTGCTGAGCTCCCCAGAAGATGAGAGCCCAGAGGGAAAGACCACCTCTGCTACTGGCAAAAGGAACAGGGAGAGGTCAGAAGGTGCTGTAAGATCTCCCCAGTCAGGCAATGGTACATATCTTGGAGCGGTCTGCAGCAAAGTCCTGGTCTGTGCCAAAGGGTATGGCTGTGCTGCTAAATAAAAGAGGAGCAGGGAACGAGTTTGAGCACAGGCTCCCTCATTTCGTGTGCTGCATAGCTGTGGCTCTGTTTTGTGCTACTGCAGCTACTACCTCCCACCAAACCACCCTGCTCTGTCCAGGGCATAGCTCTCTGCAGGATGGCCGGGAGCCCGTCTGCGGGCTTGGCTTTAGACTTGTCCATGGGCCTTTTCTGTGTGGCAGTGTAGATGTGGCCTGAAGGACTCGACAGAAGCAACTTGTGGTCATTCTGGCCTGGAGACTGGTGGTTCCTTAGAAGGAAACCCTTTGCATTTGAAAAAATAATCAACAAAACACGCTAGTTGGAGGTGAAAATTGCAAAAGGGATGTCGAGAACCAAAGTAACCTCAGGGGAAGGTTTCCGGCTGCACACCTGAAGGTTCTTGGTAGTGGATGCCAGGTGAAATCGGCTGGCGGTTTCCACAGGGCTTGGGTGTAGGAGGAGCAAGGACTTGGTCCCCATAGCTCCAGCAGCTGCAGCTGGAGCTCCTTACCTTCCCCTCCTGCCCTTCTTGTTGGAAATGTGCTGAGCAGGAGCCAGCTAGGCAGAGGGCTGAGGACCTCACCCTTCCCTGCTGGACACTCGTAAATGAGGGAGATGAGCAGACTGAAAACCAAAGAGGATGAATGTGGCCTCTAGCTTCCCCCTTGGCAGGCTTTGGTCGATTTGACTTTTTGCCACTGTGAAACACAGCTGAAAGAGCTTTCCAAGTCAGCAGCTGGGCTGCTGTCTGCTCAATTTGTGTGACAGAAAATCAGAACAATTTTGAGCAAAATTGAAAATTTTCTCATGGAATATTGCCTTTTTTGTGAGGACGGTATTATTCTCTCACTAAAATAATTCCAGCTGTCTCTGGTGCAAGGCTGACAAAATAAACTGTGAAGCAACAACTCCATGTGGGGTGAACCTCTCAAGGGCTAGGGAGTCCAGAAAGTCATGACTGTCCAAGCTGTTTCGCTCCTTTTTGCCTTTCACATATCTCACCAGTTTCAACTGTCCTTCCCTCCAGCATGCTCTGGCAGTGGCTTTATATTCTTTCCTGATAGTCTGTCTCTGCTCCCCCCTTCCCTACATACCCTTTTGGTGCGTGAGTTCACTCAGCATTTCCCTTTTCAGCCAAGCTGGCCTCCTGCTGTATCAAAGCCATGTGCTCTGTCTTGACCATAAGGGTGGACTATTCTTGTGCAATGAGGTGGTTGCTCAGCCAGCTCTCCTGGGCTTTTTGAACAGCCTCCCACAGGATCCTGCCCACTACTGCCCTGAAAAAAATGAAGTCCACCCTCCTGAAATTCATAATAATTTTTGCACTAGTTGCCTTCCTCACTTCCCTCAGGATCTTAGTCTCTACCATCTCATGGTCCCCACAGCCAAGGCTGCTATCAGCTATCACGTTCTTGATTAGTCTTTCATTATCCATGAGCAGCTGAATTGGCCGAGCACCTCCGTAGTTCTCCTGTCCAGTGCCTATGTAAAAAATTGCCCTTAATGCATCGCAGAAATCTCCCGGCTTTCCTGAGCCCTACATGCTCTCCTTCCAGCAGATGCTGGAGTGGGTAAACCCCCACCTTGATAACCAAGCTTGAGATCAGGAGACTTCATCCACTTGTTTAAAGAAGGCGTCATGCACTCCCTCTTCTTGACCGGTCAATCTGTAGCAGATGCCCACTGCGGCATCCCTCCTTGCCGATCCTGCGCCTTCAACATAACAATAATATAGATGAGAACAACCTGAAAATGTATCTGAGCTATGTGGTGTCAAACAATGTCATCTTGTCACCAGAAAGTAACTGGATATAGTGTTTATTATTGAGGACCAATTTAACAAAAAGACTCTGCACACAGAAATAAGGCATGTAAGACAGTGAAGGGTCTGCAGATGAAAAAGATAATGATTTATTCTTGAGTGTACATTTCAGTTCTAATGAGATTTTGATTCCACCGACTATGACCTCAAGCCAGGCTGGCAAATACACAAAACCTGAATTTAATCAAGCCTTTCACTGTTTGCAAAGCAGCAAACGATATGCTTGGTAGGCAGAGTTGATGTATCTGTATGCTGATGTCTCTGCAATGTGTAATGTGTGCCATGCACAACCGGGCTGTGGCTACTGCTGCCAAACTCCTCTGAGAAAATGAACGGAGCATATCAATTTACAGAAATAAAGAGGGCACATCAGACTTCAAACTTCTCTGTATTCTTGGGAAAATATTAACATATTCAACATCTGGGGATGGTAAGAAGAAAAATCCAGAGCAGAACATTGTTAGCTGGAGAAAGCTCATCTGAAGAGAGAAGCATCACCTGGATCACAGCTCAGGTAAAGAATTGCAGTGGGAATCTGGAGATGTCAACATTAAACGGGTTAGTTTTGGACTCCTGTCCAAGTCATGGTGCTTTATAGTCTAATTCTCCTTTCCCCAAAATATCACTTTCCGTGTAGGCCTTCCTACATGGAAGAAGTTAAGGAATTGTATCTTTACCTGGAAATGTAATGAAGTACAGCTGCCATTCCATCCTGGAGCTGTGCAGGAGAAAGAAAGGAGAGAGAGCACAGAGGCGGGAGGTGAATAGGAATGTGTCTGTCAAATAAACCTGTGTGTTGTAATGAACCTCAGAGGCAGCCAACCCCCACTGATTTCTCAAGATTTGGGAGCCTAAACATCTTAAAAAGTCTTTGCCACAGAAGTTATTTTGTTTTCCCCTGCACCTTGAGCTCAGGCTTTTCTGCCTCTCTGTATTTCTGCAGTTCCTAACTGCAACATTTACTCTTTCAAGGGGCAAGAGTTCTTCTGTCTCTGAATATTCTGCCTTACTGACCACATTTACTCTGGTGGGGCTGAGGGCAGGACTCCAGTGCGTGCCAGGGCCTGCACAAGACTGGGATTTAGTGCCGTGAGCTCAGGGAAGGAGCTGCCAGGGCTTTACCTTCTGGTCTTCAGAGTGTACTCAATTTGTGCAGAATCAATTAAGTCATAAGTGCTATTCAGGACTAAACACAACCTTGATCGAAGAGGTACACACTACTCAAGTCAGGTACAAATTATTATTTTGCATTTACCCAGGAGCAGATTGAGTGGTGTCATGTCTCCTTATATAGTCCCTTCTTGGCCAGAACGCTCCTGGATGTTTGAAGAACTGCTTAATCCCTTGTTATGGTCCAGGGGGTTGATCATAGCTTATTTACCACCAGCCATGATGCTGCCCACCACGATGGTGATGACTGCTGCAATGCACGAATCACTGGTAAGTGCAACACTTTTCCAACATCTTGTAATTAGCTACTAATCTTGTATAAACTCTTTCTGTGGGTACCTTTTCAGTAAAGCGTGGCTGAACAGCCACTCTCCTTTAAAGGTAAGATCAGATTCTCAGGGGATTTTTGAGTACCCAGCTCCTGTTCAAATGAGCATTGGACGTATAAATACACCTGAAAACTTGTGCTTGCCTTTGGAGTTATTTGTACAGGCTGTTCCTAACTAGTAGAATTTGTTGTGGCATTCAGAAAGCGTTAACGTAGTGCCTGGGGCACAGGGATGGTGGTGTTTATGGTTTGGGAGCTTCATTTTGATGGGGCTGGAGCTTATTTAAGGCCCAACTTCTGCTCATGCTTGCAATGTGTTGTAATAGTCAAGCCCAGCAGTGGTGGAAGTATGGGTCACAGTGGGAAAGCCTGTATCAGTCATGGGGACAACTTTGGTTGGCAAACCTATCCCAGAGGTTAACAGTCTGGTATTACAGACATGGTTCTTCCCCCAAACAGAAATGAAAACACTATATTTCCACCTTACTTTCACATTCCTTGTGTTTCAACACACAAGATTCCTCAGTCATCCATCTCCTTCTTGATAGGACTTACATCCACCTGGGAGGTGCCACAGACAACCTCAGAAACAGGCACTGCCCTACACCCCACGCTGCAGGAGCCCGGGATGCCACAGCAGAAAAGTGGTCAGCTGCAGACACCTGGATGGAGACTTTCAGGCTTTGAGTCCCTATCGCTCCCTCTCAAGAGACAATAAAGCTAATACCCTAAAGTCACCTGCCACACAGATAAGTGTGTATGTGTATTCCTGTATAGAATTCATACGTTACATGTATCTGGAATTTAATAAATGTGGAGTTTAAGCGGTGCCCAAAAGATGGCACTGTTTATTTGTGCTTTTTTCGTTCTTAATTGCATACCTTCTTCTAGGCTGGCATATCATCTGACAAAATTAAGACAGGACTTACTTATATACTGTACAGAGAAAAGTGGTACAAATCAAACTATTGCTGCAGTGTGGCCTTTCCCGTAACCTTTAACGTGCAATATTTTAATGGAAATGGGCATATTGATGCTGCTTAATATTATAACTACAAAGTAGTTGCCCTTTTATTTCCATCTAGTATTTTCACCGTAGATGTTTCAATCTCTTACCTTTAATTTAATGCCTGGTGATTGAAGAATGTGCTTCAGTTATTTAAAAAGAGAAAGAATTATTGACAAGAGATGGATCAGAACCAGAGTTCTGCCTTGAGGGTCCCTGAAAGTTAGCATAAAAATCTCTGCCTGTGCAGTAATCATTATCCGTATGTGCTGAAAAAACCCAGCGCCAAATAGCATGACAGCCAAATTACAATGAATCAGTTGCCCACATTTCTGTTTGAACAGCCAAATCCCAAGTCCTACCTTAACAGCTTGCTGCAGCCATAGAACCAGAGCGAATGTGGAAATACAGTTTACCTTGCAGCAATGAATTTAATGAAAGGTTTGCTGGTAACCATAGCAAATGACAACATTAATCCCCATATCAGCTGTCAGGCTTCTCCAGGCCTTTAAAACTAGAAGGTGTGCCAAACAAGCAATAATAATAATAATAATAATAATAACAACAATAATAACAATAATAGTAATAACAACAACAATGATAATGCCTTTTTTTATTAAATCAAAGCTCTTCACCGAGCACTGACATCCAGCCATTTCTGAGGTAACAAACTTCAGGTATCAGAATACCTCACCGATGGCTACAGTGGCCTTTGACTCCACGTTTTCCCCATCCAGCTCTACATTATGTTACTTGTGGCTGCTACATGAAACCAGAGGGTACCAACCACTGAGGGCCCGATGGGAATACAAACTCCATTGGCTCTATCTCTTGCCAGAGCCTCCCCTAGGCCTGGTGCCTCCTGCACTGGATATAGCTGGTCAATGAAGATAAAGACAGAAAAATCTGTGTTGTTGTTGCTCTCAAGGCTGTCCAGCACCAGTCCAGGAGGCGGCTGGACAAATACCCCTCAGACATAAAGCTTGAGACTTGACAGGTCTAAATGGGTAGTACAATTGCAGAGACATCTTTGTGGTTTCTCAGACCTCCACAGGGTTTCATCCCTAGCCGCAACCTCCTCCTAAATATATTTCTCCTTCATCTGCACCCCCTTCTGCCCTCCTCCTGTCCATAATATTTCCTGCTTGCTTTCCCTCCTGACTCTGCTCTTGCTCAGCGCTACCTAGATGTGGATCTGAAAGAAGCGTGATGGGCTCAGATGTGCAGGACTAACACACTCTGCTGCTTAAAACCAGTCACCTCCAAAGCAGTGTGTGAGCATGGTGCTGGGTTATGGCCTGATGATTGCTTCATTGGCATGGGCCTTGCTTTTCAACATGAGGTAACCATGTGGCACCCATGAGGCTATGTGTGAAGGGGAAGAGGACAGAGAAGCCAACCAGCCGGGCAGATAAGAGAGATGCATGACTCCTAAATCCCACCCTCCTTCTGATTGTGGGTACTGGTTAGCAGCTCTGAGACAAGGAAAATGGGGATTCAGTTTGACTGCCTGAGGGAGGCTCACTTCTTGGTCCCTCCTCAGCATGAAGAAGTTGGAGGCTGACCTTCCTCAGGAAGAGTCCTAACCACCAGGCAAGGGGTTGCAGACAACTGCCCCACTGAAAAGCCTTTAAAGAAAAGACATACTCAAGTCCCAGGCTTTTAGCTCTCATCCCCAGTGGACTGTGAACTCACTTGGGCAGCTCATAGCTCAATGAGTCCCAAAACACTACACTCTGGGTCCCAGATGCCACATCAGGAACCGGGACATCAGATGCTTCAGGCTTTAGTTCCTAGGGCCCTTGTATTGGATGCATTTGGTTTTGAAAACCTGTTTTGTTTAGTTTGTTTGTTTGTTTTAACCAGGTCTTTTTTAACCAGATATTCACTAGGCTGTCCAACATTGCTTACACCCGTGGTTGGGGTGCCTGGTTTTTGCAAAGAGCAGCTGTGGTTGTGTTTATCTGTACTTTCAATTAAATGCATAGAGGATGCCTAAAGACATGAACTATGGGTTATGAGAGGATGTTCAGTTATTAACTGCATACAATCATGGGTGCCAAAATTTGTGCTCACAATACTGACAGTTGTTTGTGAGAATTTAGTTCCACATGGAGTTAAAGTAAAAAACGATGTATTGATTCTTCCTCATATAAGTTATTCTTGTGTTTAAATGCTCATTTACTGTTCAGGAAATATATGTTCCCATTTTTGGGGTGGTGGGGGTGGGTATTTTTTTGTTTCAGTGATAGTTTCAAGAATCAGATAGGTATCTGGAAATGAAAGTTGTTTTTTTTTTTTCCCCATGCATCTTCATTGCAATAATAAGGCATCAGAGATCAAAATTTAGCTGGCAATTTTGATGATGCTGCAAGAAGTAGATATAGCTTGCTGTTCAGCTATATTGGCTCTGCAGCGCTCAAAAGCAGTAAACGTTTGATTGTGTCAGTAAACTGAGCTGATAGATCTTGGAAGATACATATGGGGAAATTTTCAAAGTAATACACGGAGCTGGAGACGCAAGATTCAGCACTAACGGGAAGTGAATGACAGTACAGAAAACTTCAGCCACAGAGAGCAGATCTATGCAGCAGCCTGGTGGCATTTTAAAATCACCCAAATCACCGCTATTTAAGGAAGTGTTTTTCTTGGAATGATTTTTTTTTTTTTTAAAAAGGGTTAGCGTAGCTGGGTTGCTGCCAGCTGGCCGAGCATAGAGTAGGATGTGCGAAGGTGGTGGGTGCTCTGGCACTGCTCCCATCCCCGTGCCTGCGAAGGGGGTAAGTCTCCCTCCCCGGTGGCAGCCTCTGCAAGGCAGACCTGGGAGCTCAGCATGGGGAAAACCTCTGCAGGCGGCTGATTTTGGAGCTGCATGCGTGCATGGGCAGACAGGCTCGCTGGTGGTGGGGAGCAGCAGAGGGTAAACAAGAAGGGATGTTGGCCTCAGGAAACGCAAGCCCCAGGAGCTGGCATCTGCCTGCTCCCGCCCCTGCAGCAGGGCTTCCTCGGCTCTCCCAGATGCTGCCTTCTCCTCTCTGAGGCTCCTCTCTTGTCGCCCCAGGGCCTGGAGCTGGAAACAGGGCTCAAACAGTGGCGGGGGAGGGGGTGTCTTTGACCTTGCTGTTTCATGACAAACGCCTCGATTCCCATTTAAACACCCCCAACTGAGGAGCACTCTTGCTTGACAGGCTAAATTATATTTAAACACGGATTCTCAGCTGGTCTCTTTTCCTCACTCAACAGACAAAGGCACAGAGTGCAAATAGCTTGATATATATTAGCTGAATCTAAGCTAAAATCTTGTCAGAGGCGTTGCCAAGCCTGAGAGGAGCGTTGGCTCGCTCTGGGATAGGTTTGGTACATAGGCTGGACAGAGGAGCACGGCCAGCATGGATGAATTTGAGGCAGGGCTGGCGTGTGGTTTGCCACATGTAGTCAATTTTTACTGGGCACTGCCTTCTTTTAGAGTATGTGCTTCAGTGACTCACCTTGTAAATCAGCTGCGGTCATAAACTGCTTTCCAATGAAATCCATCTTTTTTTGGGTTACCATGCCGTAGGGGCGTATAAGGTGCCCTCTGTTAAATCTGTGCTTCACTTTCAGACAAGCCTTCTCTGTTTCTTTCTTTTAAGACTATTTTTCTCTGTTGATACCAGATACTAAAAAGATTGTTTCGTGCCACATCTGCCCCCTCCAAGTAAACAGCGGTACGCACAGTGCTGCTCAGCTTGAGGCAGATAGCACAACCATTCCCTCCTGCAACCGTTCCCTCTCAGTGAAGGGAAGAGCACGGCATAAGACCTGCATCAAGACCTCCACCAATGTCCTAGTGGCTGTCTGGCAGTAAGAAGTAATAAAACTCCCTCACCTGACCCCATTCCTGTTGAGGAAATTAATCTCATGAAAATGTATCCAATTTTCACACACCAGGGCATCAGACATCTGAAAATTGCTGCTAAATCTGGATTACAAAGGAAAAGAAAAAAAAAGAAGAAGAAAAAAGAGGCATTAGACTGTGTTCTCTCTCTCTCTCTCCTTGCTATTTAACTACTGTTTAACACTTTAATCCTCCTGAGGCAATTTTTTTTTCTTTTTACTATAATCCCTTAATATAGTCTGCACTGTTTATAATCATTCTCCTTTCTCACAGTTTTAGGTTCCCATTTAAGCTACTTTCTTTACCTTAATTACTTGGCTGACTGTAATCTGTCAGAAATCATAGACGTGCGAGAGGGCAAGCCCTTATGATGAGGCTGTCTTCTTGCCAAAGAAAAGCTGCTCACTGCAGTCTATTTTGTTAAGTTTTATTCAGCAGTCGAGGCTTAAATGCCTAAAGTCAGGAAGCTTCTACCATTTCCTTTGAGATATTAGATCGAAATAGAATAGAAGTCAGTGCTGGGAAAATTTTCTCTGAAAATTTGCAAGATTGGTGTTTTGTGTCTTCACTGCATTTACTGTTAGCAGGTAGTCTCAGCTCCCAGACCTGCAAGCAATCCCCATCTCCAGTAAGACCTCATGTGTCTGTGTTACGTGTATGGTCCCTTGGCTGAACAGTTGAGATGACAAATTACTCCAGGAAAGAGCAGAGCATCATCCTGGAAGCATGGAAACAGAGAGAAAAACTGCCAGCGGCCAGCAGAATGGTGGGGTGCTGCTAAGTGGATCTACCAGCTCAGTTCATAATCATTGGTGCTGGTCCTCTTAGGTGATGTAGTCTCTGATTTGTGAGAGCTTTGGTGAATACTCACTCTAGTGGCGTAAGGAGTAAGAACCCCACTGTGTGCCAGCATGAGACACCATCTTCAACATCTGCTGGGTGAGCTATAATTTGTTGTTTTGTTTACTGGCTTCCTTTAAATGATGCTTTGGATAGTCTTCATGGGATGCAGCTGTGCCTATCATTGCAAAGTCCTGGGCAGGAGTAGGCAGTGCATTTCTGTGAAAACAGAACAGAAATGAGCCTAATAACCACAAAATACCTCCCAGAGCAAATAGCTCATGGAAGTTTCCATTCCAGAATAATATTTTGAAGTAACTGGAGATCATTTCCTATAATGTTCATCACCTTTTCTGGTGCTCAGAATGACTCAGAACCAGCTGCAAGGCTTCTGTAGTCCTGGAAACACTTGAAAATGTATGCTTTGCACCAGCAGCCACTACACAGTCACAAAATGACTTGTATGCTCTCAGCATCTCTTTCTGTGATCCAGCCTTCACAACTCAGAAAGTATTTGTTACTAAGAACTCATCATTTGACAGTTCGGGACATGTAGGGCTCCTGTTTATGTGCTTTTAGTGTCCTCTCTAATACTCATGCCTAGATCCAAAAAGACACTTAGGTACTTCAAATGCTACGTAGGTGGAACTGAGGCACAAGTAATGTGCCTAACCCCTCAGTAGAAGAGAATACTCAAGTGCTTGCACTTTTGCCTGGCCTTGACAGTCCTGCTAGTATCCATTTTCAGAGCTGCTACCTTCTCAGCTGAGTGTGGGGTTAGTCTCAAGTCCCTCTGGGATCCAAAAAGCCTGCCTAGGCCTAAAACCCTCAGCAGTCAGGTTTGGTAGGTTTGTTGTTAGCACACCTAATTTACACTGGAGGATTATTGAGATCACAGGATGGTGAGCCATCAAAGCTGCTTTTGTTCAGAAGAAAGAGAAGGAGACATCCACCTTCTGGAAAATAGTTGGTGGCTGGAATATTGGCTGAGGTGGTAAAACCAAGTTTCTGGTGTCCTCAGCTGAGAAGGGGCTATACTTTCTTCTCTTACAGTCCAGGGTACTATGGGAGGTTTCTGGTTGGGAGAAATACAGGAGAAAGATGAAAAGTGGATCATTTTACAACTGACACTGAAAGATTTGTGAGACTGGAGGGAGCCCTTGCGAAATCATTTATGATAAGGGCATTCACTAGCAACTGTGTCTTCCCCTGTTCCCACAATAGTTTATGTATTTTTATTGTAAGAGTTTGTAACATAAAATTAATGCCCAGGAACCTGGCTGTCCCCTTAGCAAGTGAACTCTCCGTAAGCAATAGGCTTTAGAGTGTTTTCCATTCCATGAATCTCCCATTCTTGCCTGGATGGCGGTTGATTTTCAAGAAAGGAAAGAGCAATGCTGTCACTGTGGTGGTTATGGGCTCTCCCGTCAGTCAGAGTGAGCTCCTGTTAGATGTGATTCCTTGGTCTGTAACCCTCTCGGTGCACTATGTGGTGCTTCAGGCACATCTTTCATGTGCGATGCAGTGCGGCGCGGAGGAACAGAGGTGCAGAGGCTCAGAGGCACAGAGGCAGGGCTGATGGAGCAATAGCTGGTCCCAGCACAGTGCTGTGCCTGGCTGAGAGGGAGGACTTCTCGGCTCAGGTGCAGTGCCTACAGATGTTAATGCACCAGGTAATGGACCAACTAGCTCTGCAGCAGCTCCACACTGCACCATTAATGGCTGGTTTAGGTTTGTATCTTCCATGTGTCTACCTAGTCGTCAGCTTTTGCTCGATATCCCCTCCTCTGTTATCTTTGGTTGATGGACTGCTTCATTTTGGGCCTGTTCCTGCCCATTTGTAGATGCTTTAATTCCTGTGAACTCCAGGGANGAAGAAAAAAAAAAAAAAAGGCCCTTCATTAGTCAATGTTTGTACAATGCCTTGAAAATGTAAAATGCTGCACAAATGATGAGTGCTATTTACTTCAGAGCTAATTTGCTAACCTTTCCTTTATTTTGGGACCCTTTGGTTTTAGCTGTTCATTTGCTTAATTGCATCGCAAGCTTCCAGTTAAAAATGCCTACATACACAGCAGTTGTACCATACCCCAGGAAGAAAACATCACAGACGATGTTACTAACTCACCGGTCACAAAACCTTTTCCGCTCATGTTCTGTATTCCCCCATCCATTTAACCACCACCTGTCCTCACTTCTTCCCACCATTTCCCATACATATAGCTGAGATAACTATTGAAATCCCAGATTTGCACTGAGCCTAATAATACTTTCTCCTCTCATGTGACTTACTCTTCTACCTACTCGTTGCTTGGCGGCTTGGTGCATTTTATAATTATCTCTTTCACATCCTTGAATATGCTTTTGCCTCATTTAGAGTGTGCTGTAAATGATATGATTTTGATAAATTAAGCAATAATCAGAAAACATTTTCAATATTCTGTAGTTTTCCATTAAGTTACAGTTATAGTGACACAATTTGCTCTGCTACAGTTCACACTGAGTTAGCCTTGTTTTCATTAAAAACCTCATTATTTAGAGATTTATAACTCATCCATAGAAATTTGCTCTAGGGTGAAACTTGACAATGTTTTTAGCTCAAAAGAAAACTTAAAAAAAGATTCATTTGGCTTGTGTTTTGTGATTTTAAAAGAAAATCATTCCACCTGTTTCAAGCTTTTTGTGTTTTTATAACTCAAAATAGCCTCAATTTAAGAAATGTGCTATTAGTTATCATAATAATAATTGCTATTATTACAATATCTACCTATATAGAGAAGATAGCTCTAAAGGGTGCAGACAAGAATAAAATCAAGGTATTTACTCAGAAGGGTGTATAAACCCTGCACATTTGGTAGGTGAATAAGATTAATTGTTCCTACTGCATTATGCTTCCCTATGGAATATTGCAAGCAACACATACGGAATCAAGCCATAGTGGTTCACAGGTTATTTGCTAAATGATTTCTCATAGCTTTTCCTGAAGATTTGGACCGCTATCTACACTAACTAGTGCTTTTGCCACTATTCATTCCTTCAGTTGTATTTGGATAATTCAACAGAAGACAGAAGCTTTGAAAAAGAAATGGACAATTGTTAAAGAATGATCAAGCTAAGAGTAAAGCATTGGAGCTGTACTGGTAGGCAGCTTATAAAACACAGAAACAGGCACAGTATGAAAACCAAGACTGTAAATGCCAGTGCAGAGCATGTGTGATGCAAGTATATTTTGGGATTGTGAACGGAATTATCAGTAATCTATTCTGTCTGGTGTTTTATAGAATCCCTGGTTCACAGCGGTTTACAGACCTCCTTCATGCATGGCCTCAAGGTGCTCTTGAAGGACGAGGTCCAGTGATGGAGTCGTAGCTCCTGCTAGGCTGAAGCAATGATGAGATTGGGATACTGAATGTTAACACCCTTATAGGGCAACACATTGACATTGCAAAATCCTCTGAGTGCTCCCAAGTCTCTTGGGAGAATTTGCTCATGTTTGGGGGATCTGGACAGGAGCCAGTTTGGGAAATACAAAGTTTTCTTTCTGCTCTGTTTCCTAGCCTCACCTATTTTGCACCAAAATAATTTCGCAGTGTTTCATATTAGTTTGTTGACTATAGTTTCAGAGCCTGCCATACTTAATGCTATGTATGCAGCAGACTCACAGTACGTTTGTTTGAGGACACACATTCAGCCAATTTGAGTTCACAAATATGAGTTTTGTCTTCCTACTTGGGTGGGTAAAGTCATTTGTGCACGACAAAATTAGACCACTAATTATAGAGACTATCTTAAAACTGCCTGAAAATTTGGTACAAAGCACGTATCCCCTAGGCAAAAAACTGGTTGGGCTTTGTCAGTTTGTGAACATGAACCTGCAGGAGAAAACTGATCCTACACAACTTAAGACCTTACTGCTTTGTTATATCAAGTATAAAATATAGAAGCTGCGGTTTTGCCATCTACCATATTTCCAGGTCTATAAGAACAGAGATAAAAAGACTCAACATTTTACATAGATGCAGTGACTAATCCTAAGGGTTGTGTCTTTATGGTCCTAATAAACTCTTGCCAGCTTTTTGGGTCGGAGTGGCTGGAAAACAACCTTGTCAGCAGAAACTGAGGAACTAGTTATCTCAGTGAATAATGGAAACATCTTGCCTCCATCTATGTAGCAGATTAATGCTACCCAAGTGGAATGGACTCAGTGATTGTGAGGAGAAGTAATACTCGAGACTGAAATTTCAGTAATGAACCTTTAAGAAATGGTACTTCACCAGGAAGTTTGTTCTACGTACATATGTGATATAAAAGAAACACTGATAGCATTGGGATATAAACTTGATTTCACTGCTATATAAACAGTAGTAAAACAGCTTTTTCTGAAATCAGGACAAGGAGTAGATTGCTTTTAAGTAGTGTTTGGGATTGATGTTTGGGAAAAGAAATACCCAGATGAAAATTATTGATGCAATAAAAAGAAATTCAGATATTATTCTCTATCTCAGCCTATTTACCAGGCAAAGTTAGAAGGCAGGATTCTATGGGCAAGTGAACATTAACTGTTTGTGTGTTTGAGGTTCAGTTTTCAAATGGGCATTTTGTGGCTCTACCCCTGTTTTGACTAAAGTCAATGCCTTTGCTTTCGACTGAAGTCAATGCCTTGGCTTTTACTTAATACCATTGACTTAACAGTAACAGTTTTGCAATGTCGAACTCGCTTGTGAATACCACTTTTCAGGGATGGAAATCCTAAATCCTAATCACCTGCATATTTCTGAGGATGTGGACCAGACCTACCTATCTGCACATGTAAATTATCCATCACAAATATTGTGGCTTCTGAAACAAGGGAGCAATGTCTGCCTGTTTTCAAGGACTGTCCCAAGGGGAGAAACGAAGATACAATATCTAAAATAGGTAGGTATAAGGAAACTGAATATGGCTCCAGCAGCCCAATTCCTAGCATCAGTAAAAACTCACTGAAGTCACAGGGAGGTAATGTTGGACATTAAAGCAACACAAGGAAAACAAAGAAGAAAGAAAACAGTTTACCTTCTTTCAGTATTAAGACTTTCAAGTTAATTTAAATAGAGGCATGCAACAGTCAGCTATTTCTCAGAACAGGATCTGTACAGTTTTGATGAACCTGTAGGGACTTGGGCAACTGCATTAGTAACATATCTGGCCTGTGGGCTTTGTAACGGAGTGACTCAGCTCTTGATTAGAAGAAAATAAAGACTATCACCTTTGTCGTGGGAAGGCAGCTTTGGAAATGCAAACTACTGCAAGGCAAATGCTGTAATTAAGATGGATGCACAGCTGCGCTCTGTTTCTGCAGGCAGAGACAAGAACGGACCAAAGGATTCTTCCAAACACCCACACTTCTCGTGCAAGATAAATCAGCAGACCTTAGGATGTGAGGTTCCTGATGAATCCTCTGGAGAAAACTTCTCCCTTACATGAATCATTGGCCAGGTTTGTGCATAGCACAATGCTAAGGCATAACTGCCTCTTATAGCAGGGTGGCCTGATAGCTTAGGCGGTCTGTTCCTCGCTGAGGTCTCACAGTCATAGGCAGGAAAGGATTGCATTTTTAGAAGTTGCTACAAGTCTTCTTAATGTGTATAAATCCATCTGTGGATACCCTGTGATTTCCATACATACCAACAAGAATTCATGTGCGGGAATTTCCGTAGTTATGTTCCCAAAAGCATGTTTTTAGGGAGAGAAAATGAGACTATTGCAGAATCCCTGAATCCCCCTGCTAGTCCAGCTGCTTCAAGCGCATACAAGAGGGCAACTGCGGTTTTGGCGTCTTCTTTCCCCATGATGGGACCCATACCGATCATATAAATGGGGACGTGTCTGTCTGTTGGGGTCACAGGGAAGAGCAGTGCAGTTGGATGGGCTCCTGTCCACTGGGAACAGTGTGTGCCCTCACTGCGCAACGCTCTTTTCACTCCCTGTGCTGTACGGGGCTGGCTCACCCGCCAGGCTTGCCAGCCCCATGTGGCAACCAGAGCTCTTAGAAGAGCTCTTTGCTCTTCTAAGCAAAGAAAGCCTCCTCCCAGGCCACCCACTACTCAGGGCAGCTCTGCTCACCTCCAAACACGAGAGGGAGATAACAGTGGAAGGACTGATGCGTCTGGGAGTCAGACAATACAGGACTGAAGAAGGGTTGTATTTTCTTTCTGAGTTGGCAGGAAATGGATGATTTTTAAAAAAAAATTGTTTTATTTGCCGATCTGGATCAGGGAGCAAGGGGAAAGTATATTAGCAGGCAGATGCTGCATGATTTGCTGACAAAGCAGAATTTTTTCTGATGGAGCCCTAGTTAAAAATTTGGCAGCAAATTGCTTATTAGATGAGAAATGAGATGCTTCAGAGGGAAGGCAAAACACCTTGTCGTATTTATCTGAACTGTCAAAATACAGGTTAGTGACTGGGTGGCTAAGCCCTGCTGTGTGGTTGATCACAGTTTATTCCAAAGAGACAAGATTTTCCTTGTCATGGAAGAATCGTTCCAAGGACTGCGTGCAACAAAATCCTCAAACTAATGGGACCTACATAGTATCTCCTTGGAGTATATGCCTTGCAATGACTCTGTCATGGAGTGGATCTCTTGAGGTGAATATGCAACACCATGTAAGAAGAAGACATCCTGTCCACACGCCGTCTAGGACTTGTGACTGCACCACTGCTGTGTAGCATTGTCACCTCGGTATGTTTAGTGCCCTCTCAACTAATCTGGGAGGGCAGATTCCAGCAGAATTAGTTTAAAAAAAAAGAAATATAAGTCCATGAGAAAGGTTTTGAAGGGAATCACAGCTCAGTTAAGAATAACTAACCATGTTATTTCTCTGTTAAATTATTGTGACAGCCTGAAAGTTGAAACAGCCCAGTCGGGATGATTATACCAGCAAAATATAGCAAAACTATTGTTGATAACAATTAGTATGACACATAAAATTCAAATTAGTATATGGGATAATAAGCCCCTTTTCTTATCCCATTATTTTGGTTTTTACTTTCAAGGCTTTAGCCGTTTGTTCTACAAAAAACCCTTGCAATATAGAAGGTAATTTGACATGATTTTAAGTTAGAAAAAGTTCCAGTCTTAAAGAGATTTTTATACATGTTAGTGAAAGAGGACCTTGAAGAGGGCTGTCATATTAACTATGTGGATTAGAAGTATAATTGCCAGGGTGCAGTGGAGGCTGGTGGCTCCCTGGGGTCAGGGGCCATGGGGGTTTCCCCATCAGGGCAGGGCCTGGCAGATGGGGACTGTCCCACTGCCCCAGCCAGGAGCAGGACAGCCGGGGGGCACCGGGGCAGCCACAGCCTGGGGCATGGGACACCTCCATGGGGATGGGAACAGGCCGAGGCTGAGCTGGGACATGGGCCCATGGGTGAACCTGGCTCAGTGGCACCCATGGCCGGGCAGGGCAGGGCAGGGCTGTGGGGAACTGGAGACCGGCCCTGCTGTGGCCCCGCTGGAGCAGGGGCTGATGGGCCTGGGGGGCTGATATGGGGTCCTGGGCCATGGGCAGGGTGTGGGGGAGTCCCAGGGGAGCGTGCAGGGAGAGTCAGGCCCATCAGAGCCCCCAGGGCCCTGGTGGGGATTTAAAGCAGGCTGTAAACAAGAGCAGTAATAGGAAAAGGTAGTCATTTTTTTATCTCTCCCAATCATTACCCACATACATGCTTTATTCTCGTGTACGTAAAACATTTGCCAAAGAAGCAGAAATATCATTATATTAAAGTCTATTTCAGTCCAAGCCTGTCACAGAAAGGCTCTTCAACCCATACAAATGGAAGAAGCCAGATGAAGCCGTCGATCAGCCTGTTTTAGATGTCACTTAGCCAAACTATACATCTGCATTTAGTCTTTCTGACTTGTCCTACGAATCTTTCTCTTCAGACCATTCATCATCATGGTACTTTTTGCCTGGATGCTTACCCGTTGTTGACATTTTTGGCAGTACTGTACACAACAGTGACGTCTGTGTTACAGGGATTTTTCTTCACTAGAGAAGTTCATTAAGTGTGAATGAGAGCTCCAGAAATGCCTTGCTGAGTTACCAGCTATAGCCCGATGGACATGCCTTGCCCTCCACTCCTAACTGATGGAGTTGTTTCCCAGTGAGTGGCGATATAACAGTGAACTGAATTTCTGTTTGCAAAACATAACATAATATACTATGTTCACGTATGTTTTCAAAAAGGGAATGGGAAGTTGCTTCTTGAAGGCTCCTCCATTCATCATTTGAAGAAATGGTAAGATACAGTGTTGGAAGTTAAAACTCAACAAATTTA
This sequence comes from Anarhynchus alexandrinus, assembly GCA_008711295.1. Taxonomy (NCBI): domain Eukaryota; kingdom Metazoa; phylum Chordata; class Aves; order Charadriiformes; family Charadriidae; genus Anarhynchus; species Anarhynchus alexandrinus. The sequence continues at coordinate 4,649,425 of VUYV01000040.1, forward strand.
AGAAAGTAATAAGCAACTTACCAAGGCTTGCAGTGAATTCATCATTGGATTATTTTGGAGGTGAAGACAGCATTTTTATTTTTAAAATTATATTTAAGTTCAAAGAGAAATTGAAGCTGGGCATGTGCAACAGAGGGAAAGACTAGGATGCCTTCCAGAATGCATGCAAGGAGATAGAAATGGAGAAATAGAAATGGAATGGGTTTTGACGGTACAAAAGTGAAGTTCACTGCTTCAGTGCTATTAGCAAGAATTTCTGGTGTAAAATGAAGCTTTTCAGTTAGAAATGAAGAAAATCCAACTGGATAAAGCCCTGTACAGCCTGGACTGCTCTAATAGCTCAAATAGTACAAAGTAGACCCTATTTTGAACAGAAGGTTGGACAAAAGATCTCCCAATGTCCCTTCCAGCCTGAATTATTCTCTAATTTGTACGATTCTATGATTCTATGAAAGAAAAGGCCTTGATGTATTAGCCAGTTATGTGGTGTAAAATAGTGGTGTGGATTCAGACACATAAATCTAAGCATCTAGAATGTATGTGCCTCAATGTGAGCTGGATTGCTGAGGTCCCAATATAGTCAACAAAGATCAAGTCATTACAGAAAATGGAGTCTGCAGAGGCTCGTTTAAGGATGAGATGAATAGCTGTCCAGGTGCTATTGACTATAATGTAGACACACACATACAGACACCTAAATTTTGGAGTCCAACTCTGGAGCTGCATCCCATCTGTCAGAACTATGATATGGCTATGAAAAAGACAAATGCACCCTCAAGTGTGTTGCACAAAATGGTCTTTGTAGAGGTGAAGTGCTAATGTTATTTTACAAAGTCTTACGGCCATTTCTGTTATAATTGCAGTTAACCACATTTGAGATAAATGGAAGAAGAGCTAAGGGCTACTGAAATGATCAGTGGAATCTCACAAAAATCTTACTGTCCATAAGGAATTGAGGTTCCATTTGACTTGTTTATTACAGCAAAATGAAGAATATAGTTTCTTTCTCTAAATACTTCAGGAGGTAAAACCATGATGAACATCAAGGGAACAGTGCTGACATAAAATGATTTAGCCATCAGATTCGCTTGGGATTAGATAAAACTTAATTACCACTCAATATTTTTGCTAGAGTCAACCCTACCCAGGCTTAGAAAAATCATTACAAACTCTGCTTATGTAAGCAGAGATTAAGAGTCAAAATTCTTTAGCACTAATATAAAAAAGACACCCTTACAAAACCAAATCTTGGTTGTAATTTGCTAAGATTCTTATGCTCACAGCTTTCTTGGCCTGGCAAAGCAAGAAAATCAACAGATTTCAAAGGTATCATCCTGAGGAAAGCTCCAAAGTGTCTTTAGATAGGTCACAATGCCCCAACTGCTATTGATTACACATTCATTACCTGCATAATAGAATAAGTTTGGATATCCTCTTTTATCCATCGAACATAATTGCCATATTTTCAGCATAGTTAAGGTATAGTGACCTTACTGGTATCTAAAAAAATCCTTTGTGCCATTATTTCCAACTTTATAAATATCTTAATAGAAACTCACCATCAAACATCTTCCTCAGCTTCTAAACTCATTCCAGTACAATGAATTAATGCATTTCAGGGATTTTTTTTCTTAACCGTTTATATGAATAACAGAAAATAAATGCCATCTTCTGTGACAAAAAAATAAAGTAAAAGGTGGTAGTTGCAGCGTTCTTCCAATCTAGTCACTTTCGTATTTTTTTACAATTAATAACCACAACTTCCTGGTTATTCCTACATTGGTTTTGCTCAGCACTGGAATGTTCTTTTTGGCTGTTCCTCTCATTCATCATGGATAATTAACCGAAATTCTTCCCATTTGTTTCGCTGGTCCTTGCCTTGCTCTTAACCATTGGTAAATACTGTTCCTCAACTGTAAACTGTATCCGTATCTACAAACATTTGAGGTCCAAGTTAAGCCTCGCAAATCATGTGTTGGACTTAAGATGTTTACATCTTCATGATACATTAGAGGTGGCACTGCACTCGTACACATTTTATGTAGGTTCTGTTTTTAGCGAGACCACTAAATAGACAGTTGCCAGTTACGTAAAAATACCTGTATTTGGGCCAAACATTGGTAAAGGCATCGTGAATGACGCATATAGGGATTTTTAGTTCAAACAACAACAATCGTTGTTGGGATGGGGTGTAACAGTTCCCAAAACCCCAAATGTTCTTCAAAATGTTTTTGTTATAATGGCATGCATTTAATTATCACTTTCTTTTTATGGACATGTATATATATAATATATTTGCTTAATTTTTATCCTTATTAACTCATTAACGGGATTTTATATTTCATTAAGCCAATGGACTATTTCATGCAGAATAAAACTATGAAATCTTCATTTGTCATCAACAAAAGTCACATCCCTACTTTTGTGGGCTCTTTCATTTACATGGTCTAAAACATTTACCTCTTAATGCTAAAATTTAATTGCAGGTTTGGTTCTGTATGAAATTGCACAAACCAATGCTATGTTATTCTCATTGAGCAAACACATATTTTAAGGTTTCCTATACAAAATTTTGGAATACTTTAATAAGGGAGATAGTTCTTCCCACTTTCAGCTATGGGAATATGGGAATATAGCAAAGTTAGCGAAATCAGACCTGTGAAAAATGCAATGTAAGTTTTTGTGGCTTGGCCCCAAGCTTTTGAGAGTCTGAACTGCAAGTAGAGCCTGACCTCTACAGAAGCTCTCACAATGAGCTCTCTTTCCTAATTCAGAAACTTACAGTCAGTCTTCAAATCTATGGTCATAAATTGGACACAAATAAATCTGAGTTGGAAATTTTCTTAATGACAGAGTCATGGGGTCCTGGAACAGATTTCCAGAAGAAAAGGTGAAGAGCGACAAGGTTGTTTGCTTAGAAATAGAACCTGATAAAAAGATATTTGGTCCAATTGTCCACAAAACCAAGATGGACTCATCAGCTCAACATATCTCACCTGGTTCTACGTTCTAATTCAGAAAAATCTCTTTGGCTCAGTTCTATAAAAGTCAGGCTCACACACAGTGGCCCCTCTGGACTTACAGGTTATGAATTGTGCTAAATAGCAACATTGTCTTTCACTGTCATGTTACTTCTAAATGACTTTGTTTGCTTTCTAGTATGGACGGACATGTCTATGAAGTCAGTCATTTTCAAGCAGTGGAAAAATCCACAGTAAAAAAGAAGAATTGCTAAAGGTGGTTTACAATCTTTACCTTGACACTATGAAGTAAGTCAAGGAAATTAGAAAACTGCGTGAGTATTAAAAAAGTTTTTCCAGCAGCTAGATTTTATTAGATTATGGAAGAGACTGAAGATGTTAATTATACCTAGGCTTAACACTAATTCTTGTGGCAGCCCACTAATCGCCTTCCCACAATTTGATGAATGTCTGGTTATCATTACCTTTTGTTTATAGGCCTCCACACGAAGAAGGATTTTTCGAGAGGAGAAATGCTTTATTCCATTCCTGGCCCTAAGAGAAACTACACCAGTGACAGCTGCTCTCAAAGAAGGAAATTGTTTGTGCCAATTATAGCCAGTCAGGAAGGAAGCCAGCTAAAACCTCTTATAAACACCAACGAGACTAAGTATAACTGGTTTATTCTGCTTACTACAGTGAGGTCAGCTTTTCCTGTCCCGGTTTTGAAGAACTTCATGTCTATCAGGCACAATGGCAAGATTTCACCAAACTGTACTGCAAAATGCTGTCTGAGAATTTAACATACAGTAATAGTCTTCATCTGTTTTATTTTGTTCTAGTCAGTGAATTAAATTGGCCCTATAAAAAGGTCCAGAAGGATTAGCAAACACTTCAAATCCTCCTTTGTTCTAATGTTGAGAGCCCACGTGGCTCCTGCTTCAAATAATTTTCCATCAGCTTTGTCAAGTGTTTTTTGTTCGGGTCTTTGTCATGCAACAGAAAACTGCTTAGTTATAGATAGCAAACAATGATGGAATACCTAAATAGATGGGTAGGATGATGGGAGAAAGTCTGCCTCTATTCCAGAATTCCCAGAGCAGATCCCTGTTCTGCAGGGGTGTTATTGTGCACCAGGCCCATGACGGGCTGGAGGTTCGATCCAGTATGGATAAAGTCCGAGGGAATAATTAGGTTTTGTTTCAGAACCCAAATCAAGAAAGCTAAGTGATTGAGATAATGCTGAAAAGAAAACAGCCAGTTTTTGTTGCTGAACGGAAGGTGGGGGGGAGGGGGGAGAAAAATGGAAAAAAAAAAGCTTTGTTTGGTACAGACAAAATGGTTAAATTTCATTTTTAATAAAGGCAAAGCAATTCAAAACCTCATCTACAAAAGCAGCACTGAGGTAGCTGTCACCCAGGCTGCGGGATGTCTAAATAGAAATACTTTTGCTGTCTGATACAGTGAAATCTCAGCATCCCATCTCCAAGAACACTGCTTTAAACATTACATGACAGACACATTGGGGCAGGTACTGTTTGCAGAAGCAAGAACGCTTTCTTGGAAACCTGGCTTGAAACCCTATTTATTCCTTTGGTGGTTTGTGCAGAAGGTTATAGGCTCATTCATGCACGTAGAGGTTTGTTCCCCCCTCACTCCCCCCCCCCCGCCCCAACCTGGTGAATAAAGTACTTGAGCCAAGGCTCTACAGTTTCACAGGAGAAAGTAGGAAATAGCTCAACCTGGAATACAGGTTCACTTAGCAATATCCAAGGACTCTGGCCTTTTTGGGCAGAGGAGAAATCCAAACCCAGTCTTACATACTAAATGAATCTTTTAACTATTGAGTAAATGGGAGAGGAAAAGGTTTAAATCCCAGTAGATAGGAATGTTCTACTTATCCACAGTTTTGATCTATCCCAAATTTACACATATTTTCATGTTGCATACATTTTTATATTAATGTTCCTAATGATGCCTGATATTTATTTATGGGGACTAACAAAGTTATTCCTTTTTTTCTCATAAAGGTGCTTTCATTAATTTGTTTGTTCATTGAGCTGCACGATTCTATTCCCGCACTTACTTTTTCAACTGCTTTTCTCCATTCTAAACACAATAAGAAGACACAGATGTGATTTTACAATCAAAGGCCCAAACAGAGCATTACAATATAATATAATCAACAGCATCAAACACAAGGCTGCTATTTAGAAGATGAAATACGAAGAGTGCTGTCCTGAATATTGACAGCTGAGATAAGGTAATACAAGTGGCTTGGAGATGATCTGACTTGGAGAAAGAAAGTCAAGCCTTGGTAAAAGCAAGTATGAAGCATTTGATTCATTAATGAATTTATGATTATGTAGCAAGACTTGGATAAGTCTTTCCTCCTAAAGATGCTTCTCTGTTCTTCTTACTTCAGGATTTGGATCATAACCCAAATCTTTTCTTCTCTAGAAAGCCATTCCCACCCACTTTTTATGCAGAATGGTTAAAAGCCAACTGTTTCCTTGAATTAGAGAGCTCACTCCCTTTCCCAGCAAGACTATAGCTCTTGGGGTCAAAGAAAGATTTCGCTGTGTTATTTTTTACCAGTATTTTGCGCCATCAGGCTCTCAACTTTGCTTAGTGCCTTTGTATGTTACTGTAATAAAAGTAATTGTTTATAACATATAATTTGCTGAAGTCACCTGGGAAATCGCTTGCAGGGACAATGCTTGTAAGCATTTCAAGGATACTTCTTTATGTTCCTTCTCTTTCTGTCATTCCACTCAGAGCCTGCTCTCACATTTCAGAGGAAGGCAGGCACAGGAGAAGATTCAGATCCTTGGAAGTGACTGAGATAAGATAGAGAAACAATGAACAACTGGATAAGAAACTTTGAGAAAAGAAAGCATACTCCTTCCTGGTCAATAAAACTGTAGTTGAATATGTATTTTTAGGAAGTGATTTTTGAAAATACTTCCAACGACACAGACAGAAAAACATTGCAAATATTTAGCAATTTTTCTATAAATATTTTTTTTTTTGCGTACCCAAATCCTGGGTGAACCACTGGATGTGTTGTTCCACTCTGAATTATCATCTAACTTTGACTAGGATACAGAAGAGTTTAGAGTAAAAGCTATGAAGTCATTTGCTGAATCATGGCAGAGAGGGAAACAGTAAAATTTCCTATTCCCATGTTTTAAGCCATGGTTCACTTTTTGTTGTTGGGTTGGTTTTTTTTGTGTGTGTGTTTTAAAACATGCCAGGAGCTTACCACCAGATGAAATGGTGTGTTTATTGTGAGAACTGTGATCATGCTGGGAACAAGGTTGTTTCATTCTATTCAAATGCTCTTCAGAAAGCCAAAAGGATAATGCACAAAGCCAAGGCAGGGAGAATGAGTAAAGTGTGGAAACATCTGTCTATCAGTGAACAGAGCATTTGCATGCACTGTAAGTACCCACGGGTGGAGAACCCAAACCCCTCTGCTGATCAGGGAATCTCCACCTCAAACAGCTAAAGCTTGCAGGGTTGCTGCATTCCCTTTCCACCCTCCCTAGGCAAAATGCACCTTGTTTCTTTTACTGCCTATCTATCTACAAAATGATGTGAAGCACAAAACACACATAGCCATACTGGGGGCTTACCCCTCAGCATACTGAAATCAATGAACATCTTTTGTGAGCAAGTACATTTCTTCTTTGGCCATTAGAAAGGCAACTCTGAGGAAAATGAAAGAACATGAAAGCTGAGATACTGCACTACTGAATTATAAAACTTCCTTTCATTTTATAATCCTTTAGATATAGACAGATTCTTAGCAACAGCTGGTTTCATCAGCTCCTTTAACCTGTTATAAAGAATTGACCAAAGCTATCCACAGGTGCCCGCACAGAGAACTGGTGTGAGATTAGTTGTCTAAACATAGACACCAGATGTCATTTTAGGGTACCATGCTTGTCCTCCAGCTGTGGCTCCAGAAAAGTACAGATGCCCCATAAATCCTGTGACATATCTGCTAGCCATGTGCAGATGTGTCAGGTGCTGAATGGAGTCTGGAATATCGCTGGACATCTGTGTTTGAACAACTGACTCCATTTTCATGCCTAGCTGTTCCTTTAAAAATTTGCACTTTTAAAAATTTATTTAACCACCCAGTAAAAGATGCACTTTTACTGTTTCAGCAAAAAATGTGCATTTACTATACGGAGGATACAAAATAAAACAATCCCATTTGGTTGTTCACATTTCCTCAAGAAAGAAAAATTCTGCAGCTTCCAGTGGTTGTTTGCAGTTCTTTCTCCCCACAGCCTTCAAGAAGCCAGATTTCCCTGAAGACAGGGACTGGTAGCCTTCTCATCATTTGAATGAACATGACTTTGGCATCTCTTGAAGAAGCTTGCTCTGAAGCTTGCACTCAAAAGACCAAAGTTTTTCATGGTCTCAGCATAAAAGTTCATGTGATATTTGGTTCCCAGTATCAAGGTAGTGCCTTGGGAAGTTCTGGCAATGTTGGGGCATCACTGTCATGGTCAAAAAACACAAGATAAGGGCAGATTCAGGGTCTCAATGACTTAGGAAATGTGCTGTAAGGGGAGGGTAACTGCTCCTTTTTTTTTTTTTTTTTTCCCGGTGGGTTTTTCTTTTNTGGCATTTTCTGTAGTGTGCTGAAATTCATATAGCAAAAGCTTAAGACAAATTCTCTTCTCCTTCTCAATTTATTTTTGTTGTCTGAACCAAGAGCTCTGCTGAACTGCCCACTGCATTCTTGGATGGCTCTGCATGAAAGTTGTGCCCATTATCCTATTTTCTTTTAATTTCCAAATGAAGATTCAATTGCAGTTAGAAAAGGTTTTTTTTTTTTTTCCCTCCCATGCGCATAACTATTATCTAGTCAGGGAACAATCTTGCATTTGTGTCAAAATTAATTTTTTAGTTACTTTAAATTGTCCTCTCTTGCTGCAATTACAGCATTGCATAATGAACCCTTCATGTTTCAATATCCGGAGGGAGGTGCTTGAATAAATATTTTTAATTGCCCTTTTTGTGTTTCACAGAGGTGAGATTCCCAGTATGAAAAATGTCCAGAATGTCTTATTATACTCATTTTTTTCTCTCATATTAATTTTTACGGTACCATCCCTGGTGGGACATTAACATTTCCCAGGTGAACACAGATCTTCTGTATATGCAGCCAATATTAGAAGCACCGTATGAGGATTTCAGGGGTGTGCCCTTGGACCTATTATTTGATGCCAGTAAAATATCAAATAGTTTTCAGCTACAATATCTACTGACTCAGTAACATTCTGTTTATCTGCTTCAAGAGGCCACTTGGTAAATGTTTATCTTTTACTTCTAGAAGCATGAGCTTTATTCATGTACAATCATTGTTTTCAATTGCTTGCTTTCCACAAAAATTCTTTATAGTTTGGCAGGTTGAGTCAGATTCACAAAGTGAGGTTTTCTTGCTACTGCACATTACTAATTTACCTGTGTGCAAAACTGATCAGCAGCTTTCACATGGTTTGCAAGGAACCACCACATTTAAAACTGAAGGCTGGCACGTGGGCTTTGCAAGTTGAATTTCCACTGAACCTGGATCCCAAGGATCTTCTTTGCCTCCCCTATGTTTGTGGCTTTTAATGAGTCAAGTTCTCTGCCAGCTGAGAACTTTACCTGGTTCCTACTTTTTATCTAGTGTCTTGCTAATTAGGAATGGTTATACCTCTTCCCTTCCCCTTCAGGTTTCCAGGGAATTTTCTTCCCTCCTTGCTAGTTTCTAATAGATACAATGAGAACACAAATGCTCTTGTCACTTTCTATTTCATGTGTTTTAAAGGAAAAAGATCCAAATAATTCATAGGTTGAAAATAAAATCTCATATTTTGAGGGTAAGAAACTCATAAATGAACACTATACACATAGAGATTCTCTTGACTAACTAAGAAATTAAAATAAAAAACAGCAGTGGAAAAAATGGTCAATGGGACTGAAAGACCTGTTCTTTTTTTTTTTTCCTCTCATTTTTTTGATTTGTAATCTGTGTGTTGCGAAAGGAGCTGTGTTGTGACCCCTTGTAAACTGGAAGATCAAAACTGAAGTACGCTGACACAGGTCTTAGCACTGAAGATGACCAGGGAACCCCCTCAGAGTCAACAAGGAAAAAAGGCCACCCAAGAGATGCACATGGAGGAGGTCAGCAAGTTAGTTCCCGCTCATATTAGAATTAAGGGGAATTTTTCTGTTGAGTTTAAAGGGAGCAGAAGCAGGTCAAAAGGCAGCCGGATGCGTTTCGTGTAAGAGTCCCAGCAGCTATCTGCTGCTTGTACACATGTTCATGGCTCAAAGGAAAGGATCGTATGTCTGCAGGAAAGGTTGGGACACTGCCCCAAAGAAGTGATAGCTCTCAGAAACATCACTTCTTTTATGTATCATCAGAGTGGAAATGTCAAGCCACATAATCGTCGTAAAGCTCAAACATTTAAGACGGGAGATACTGATGGCAAGAAAAAAAATATCCTTCATCTACTGAATCATGCCCTGTTTATGCACTTCTGCACAGTTCTGTAAAGGGTAACTTGCAATGCTTTTTCTGGATATCCAAATGTTATTGCCTCAGGAGCCGTTATTTTCCTCTAGGGAGACAGAGGGCAGAAGGGGCAAGCTGTTTAATGTTGAAATAACCTGCATGGATTTCTTTTCTTGTTCTGTTTATAACCTGGTTTCTTGCTCACTGGTTGTGTTGTGGTAAGAAAAAACCAAACAACATTGGATTGACATTGCCTCCAGTATTCATGTTTCTTCTGTTTAAAAATAATACTTGAAGTTCTACTGCTTCTTTATAACTCTTAAGTCGTATGGGTGTGTATATCTTGTGCCTTTGTATCAAACTATTATTTTTATGCAAAGGACAAAATACATACTATATAGTTTCAGAAACAAAATTCCAAAAGATTCAATATGTTGAATAAAATTTTTCATTTTACAGTGCAGAGCTCACTGAAAAAAGTTGTGCTGAGAAATCTGCCTATCTGCCATCCAGACAGCTCTTCCGAATTTTTTGATCAAGGTCCCTGCAGTATAGAATGGCATTCCGCTGCCCAAAGGTAGGAATCCAGTTTCCCTTAGGTGTGATGTAGAGAAACAGAAAGTAGAGAAACCCCTGAGGGAGGTTCCTCAGCTCCTAGGTCAGGCTGTTAAGACACACCAGCAGAGATGTCTTCCAGTGCGCTCACTTCTCTCTCCACTGACTATGTCAAATTTTGACACCATACTTCTAGATGATCTCAGGTAGGCGGATCCCACCTGCAGCACTGGGAAAGAAGGTGGTTCTCCTCTGGTAGAGTTGCCAGTTATTACTCACTCTGTCCCCGAGTGAAGGCAGATATGGGGCGCTGTCGTGCTCCTCAACACATATTTTCATTGCTCTTGCTGTTTCTCAGCCAGTCATGCATCAAGCTAGTGATGGGGCATATAAAGGTGGTGTGAGATTATCATTATATGAAAAAGCATAAGGCAACAGAGCTTAGAAAAGAGACACTGGCAGACCGCAACTTGACTTCTGGAGAAACAGCACTATGAGGAAGCGGAGAGAGGCAAGATAACCAGCTCCAGCTTGGGACCATCTGGCCAGCATATAAATCCATCAGCTGGAGAGCAGAGGGAAAAAAAAGATCAAACAGCTGGAAAATCTGCAAGCCAGCCAACAATCAGACGCATAAAAATTGGCCAAAAGCCTGTGAGACTGCAGATGGCTTTGCAGGGACCTTTGACCCTTATTTGGGGCTGACTCTCGCTGAATCCAGCAAGAGCTCTGTTGGAGAGGAAGAGTGAAGTGTAACACTTGTGCCTACAATTGTCAGGCACCCACAGAGAGCACCTGGTTGCCACTGGAGCGAGAGCAGGATACACTCTTAACTTTGGTCACTGATTCAGAACAAACCTCCATCTATGTCAAAATCCACTTTGGAAACACAGATGAAGAAGCAATGTTAATCCTACACTCCCTGATATGTCCCTAGACCTAGCATTTACCAGCTCAGTGACATGATGGAACTGCAGAGAGATTTTGCTTGGTTTATAGGTGAACAAACAAAAGAGTTTAGATGAGAAATGTTTACTTATTTCCCTGTAACTTCCTCCGTTTTTCCTCTTCCCCCACATGCTCTCTATGCTCCTTGTAAAGGTGATTTTAGAGACAGATCTGTCTAAGAACTTTGGTGGCCCTCTCATCCCTACTTTGCTCTGTATACCATCATCTCACCTGCACCAACTCCAGGGTCTGGATATCCACATTAATAAGGATTCAGAGAACTTGCTTATCTCAAAGGAAAGGCACTGGTAGGGTGAGAATGCCGTGTGGAAGTTGACAAATATTTAGGCTTTTTTTCTCTTATAAATATTACTGGCAACAGGAAAAAGCTATGGCTGCCCTATCCCAGCTAGGAGGAGACAGTCAGCAAAGACAGTGTTGGACAGTGGGCTGAGATGGGCCTTGCGTTGGTAGTGCTACTTTATATCTGTATGTGCACATTCAGCGCATGCACAGTGCACAGTGACAATCTTATTGAACCTTGACCACATGAGCAACATGACATGGCTCTTTACAGCTGCCACTAGATGGAGAGCTTTAGATACACTCGGCAGATCTACATGCGAAGATTCAGACTGTAAGGCTGGAAGGTAGCTGTATTATCCTTAAGTCTGAGCTTCAGCAAACAAAGAGCAGAAAATTTTACTTAAAGATTTACGTGTCAAGGTCATCGATCCTTGCTGTGCTGAAACATAGCTTCTCAGAAGACAGACATCCTTTATTTCAAGACTTCAAACAAGAATCTACTGCATCCATACGGAAGGGGTTCAAATGGTTGTTTGAAATGTGCACTTCGTTTCTCATCTGGTTCTTGACTGCTTGGAATTCTAGCCATTACATTTGTACTTTTACTTGTTTTAAACATGATGTCTGTAGTTTATAACTGAGCTTTTATCTGCATTTTTTCATTTCTGACCCGTATTACCCTGACCTGGTGTGTGTAGGAGTTGTCTAGCATTACTGGAGAAGCTAAATGCTCGGTATGAGTTTCAACACTTTGAATTTTTAAATTGCATTTTTGTTTTAAAAGCACTAATTCCACACTTAACACAGTTTAGAAGGGGGAAAAAAGGCTTTGCTAAAGTCTTCTGCCATTAATTTAACAAGTTCCAAGGAGAGTTCAGTGCTGCCTGGTTTAATTTAAGCAGGGTTACCTTGAAATGCATAGTTCATGACTACAAATTTCTACTTCAAAAAGAGGCTGAAAATCAGTTGTCAAATTGTTCCATCAAAGTCCAAAGCAATGTTAAATAACCCTGTTTCTGTCTTGGTCATTTCTAGGTCTGTGAATTATTTGCATTGGGGAGCTGAATCCATATAGTTGCCTCACCTCACCAAGTCTTTTCTGCCACTAGAGGCAGAGAAATATGAACAACGTAGTAGACGAGATTTCTCACAGCAAAACAGCTTTCTTCCTATGTTTGTTCTAAGTTCAGTCCCTTTTCCACGTCTGGTTATGTGTAGTTGTGAATTGCCCAGAATTCATCTGGAGGGCTAGGGAGCCTGAGGGTTTCTGCTAGTGGCATCACTGACATTGCTTTCCATACTCACCAATGTACAGTGGCAGAGGACTCCTTGTCCCCGTGCAGACCTCTGCATGCTTGCCCTTGCTCTCTCCTTTCCTTCACCCTCAGGTCTTGCCCAGACACAAGTGGGTATAAGGTACCACCCCAAGGATCCCCACTGGCCTGGCACTGCTTGCAGGGGACATCAAATGAATGGAAAATCCTCTGCAGAGCAAAGGGGATGGGCACGATAGATCTCCAGGCATTCCTGACTCAGGTACCTTGAGGCAGAGCAGGGACTGGGCAAACGCTTGCCGCAAGCACACGGTATTACAGTCCTCCCAGCTGCCCCACCACCTCTTGCTGAGTGGTCATCTCTTCATCTGTGTCCTCCCTATCCAAGACCTCCCCAAGTCACAGGATGTCATCATCTGCCTCCTCCTGGACGGCATCAAGTTGTCTGTCTGTGGTGTCAGTAAAAACACATTTCCTAGTGGGGATGTAACCAGGCCGGTAAGGCTAGCTTCCTTCCCTTGTCCGTTTGCATATCCAAGTGGGGCACTGTCAGACAGTGGCCACCAACCCAGGTGCCTTCTGTGCATGATGGATGTTGTCAGAGATGCTCTGATTGGTGGCCTCCTCCTGTTACCTTCCCATTCATATCTGAGCCCTTAACCCTCAACCCTTAACCCCTTCTTCTCTTTGCTCCCCATCACTATTTCCCCTCATGTCTCCTTTTCCCTTAGCTTCCTCCTCTCCCAAGAGGCCTCTGTCCTGACACCAAAAGAGAAAATGACAGCAAGTCTGCCTATGATTTCTTTTAGAGTGACGGAGGCCTACAGAAAGCACTTTTTTGGACAGCTCTGCCACAGGGAAGGTACTGCCAGGTTGTACCCAACTCCTGCACACTGAGGCTGCCTCATGCTCAATGGACATGAAATATACTCAGTACTTTGTACTTCATGGGGTTAAGTCTGCAGAAGGTTCCTCAGCTGTTGAGAAGGATGAAGGCCTTGTATTGAGTTGAGGAACTGAGTTTGCCGGAAAAAAAATGATCCTGAGTTATTTTGGTGCCATCAATGTTCAAAAGAAGGACAAAGAGAAAAGTATTGCTCTCACTGGTAGAGACACCATTTAATGGAATGGGGTTATATGAACCATAGAATCATCTAGGTTGGAAAAGANCTTTAGAGTGACAGAGGCCTACAGAAAGCACTTTTCTGGATAAAGGTATTAAACAGAACCGGCCCCAATACTGAGTCCTGGGATACACCCCTTTGGACCAGCCATCAACTGGATTTAACTCCATTTACCACCACTCTCTGGGCACGGCCTTCTAGACAGTTTGTTGCCTAGCGAAGAGTATGGCTGTCCAAGCTATAAGCAGCCAGTTTCTTCAGGAGAATGCTGTGGGAAACGATGTCAAAGGCTTTACTAAAGTCCAGGTAAACAACATGCACAGCCTTTCCCTCATCCACTAAGTGGGTCACCTTATTATAGAAGGAGATCAGGTTACTCAAGAAGGAGCTGCCTTTCATGAACCCATGCTGACTGGGCCTGATCGCCTGGTTGTCCTGTACATGCTGTGTAATGGCACTCAAGATAATCTGTTCCATAACCTTCCCCGGCACCGAGGTCAGACTGACAGTCCTGTAGTTCCCTGAATCCTCCTTCCAGTCCTTCTTGTGGATGGGCGTCACATTTGCTAACCTCCAGCAAATTGGGACCTCCCCGATTAGCCACGACTGCTGATAAAAGGTGGAAAGTGGCTTGGTGAGCACTTCCACCATCTTCCTCGGTACCCTCGGGTAGATCCCATCCAACCCCATAGACTTGTGTGTGTCTAAGTGCTGTAGCAGGTTGCTAACCATTCCCCCTTGGATTATGGGGGCTTCATTCTGCTCCTTGTCCTTTGTCTTCTAGCTTAGGGGGCTGTATACTCAGGGAACAACTGGTCCTACTGCTAAAGACTGAGACAAAGAAGGCATGAAGTGCCTCAACCTTTTCCACATCCTTTGTCACTATGTTTCTGCCCCCATCCACTAATGGATGGAGATTATCCTTAGTCCTCCTTTTATTGCTAATGTATTTGTAGAAACTTTTTTTGTTGTTCTTAACATCAGAAGCTAGATTAAGTTCTAGGTGGGCTTTGGCCCTTCTAATTTTCTCCCTACATAGCCTCACAGCATTTCTATAGCCCTCAGGAGTGGCCTGCCCTTTCTTCGAAAGGCCATTAATTCTCTTTTTTGCCCTGAGTTGGAACCATAGCTCTCTGTTCAGCCAGGTCAGTCTTTTTCCTCCACGGCTCATTTTTTGGCATGTGGGAATGGCCTGCTCCTGCACTTTTAAGACTTCCTTCTTGAAAAACATTCAGGGGACTCCTTTGCCCTTCAGGACTGCCTCCCAAGGGACTCTGTCAACCAGGCTCCTGAAAAGACCAAAGTCCACCCTCCAGAAGTCCAAGGTGGCAGTTCTGCTGACCCCATTCCTTTCTTCTTCAAGAATCGAAAATTCTGTCATTTCATGATCGCTATGCCCAAGACGGCCTCCGACTGTCACATCCCCCACAAGTTCTTCTCTGTTTACAAACAACAGGTCCAGCAGGGCACCTTCCATAGCTGGCTCCCTCACCAGCTGCGTCAGGAAGTTATCCTCAACACACTCCAAGAACTGTTCCCACTCAGCTGTATTGTATTCCCAGTAGACATCTGGTAAGTTGAAATCCCCCACGAGGACAAGGGCTAACAATTGTGAGACTTCTCCCAGCTGCCTCTTCATCCTGGTTGGGCAGTCTATAAAAGACTCCCACTATGATATCTCGCTTGTTGGCCGTCCCCCTGATTCTTACCCAAAACCACTCAAACCTATTTTCACCATCATTAAGTTCGAGACATTCATACCATACGAGACACTCCCTACCATACAGGACCACCCCACAGCCTCTCCTTCCTTGCCTATCCCTTCTGAAGAGCTTATAGCCATCCACTGCAGCACTCCAGTTGTGTGAGTCATTTCACCACTTTTCCATGATGACGACTACATTGTGAAGTGTAACTCATGGTGCAGGAGACAACGTCTAGTTGGGAAGAAAGCAGGAGCTGGTGTGGAGCTCAGCAGCACCCAGTGCAGGAACAGGCTGCCTATGAGAGACAATTGCAGCAATAGCTCAATGAGAGCTGGAGTCACCTCTAGCTGCTCAAGAGGAGGAAGATCCAAAAGTCACAGGGAGGTTTCAGGAAGACAGGAAAAAGAAAAACCTGGAGAAGAAGATATGTTTTGCCAAACAAAACTGCCTTCTGTGGGAGGCGTTCTTATGGTCTTAATTTTGCTATACCCCCACTGCCCAACCAAAACCAACCCCAACACTGAAGCATCTGTTCATGTTCATGTACTTATCAAACACATAAAGGAAAGTTAGACAGGAATCTGATCTTTCTGAAGTCTGCATTTTCATAAATATTTCCCTTTAGGAGTTTGCGAAATTGAATTTGGGTTGATAACCCTTCTTTGTTCACTCAGCCTAACATCCTGAGAGAGCGGTGAGAAAAATGAAAAGATTTTAACAAAATGTAATCACGGCAATTCAGTACAATGGCATAGAGACAAAGATAAGATGAGAAATAAGGTACTGCTTTCCTTGTTCCCTCGTTTAAGTGATAATTTTCATACCTTACCTTTGAAAGATATAATTACAGTAATTGGAATCTGACTATTTCTGAGAGTTATGCTATGCAGTCCTTTTTCCCCTTGACATTTGTGTCTTTTAAACTAACATAAGATCTTTAATCTACTAAATAAATACGTGGGACCTGATTGTCTGCTGTGTACATGCACTTTGTGCTTCTCGGGCAGCTAAAAGCTGCGTTGATGCCAGCATAAGCAGCCGTGGGAGTTCTTACCCTGGAAAAAAGGGCATTTGAAAACTATTTTAGAATTTCTGGGACCATGAGGTACAAGCACTATTGTGGGATGTGTCTTACTTACCTGGCTCTCAGCATGTAAACATTAGGCTGGTTAGCTGTTCCTAAGAACAGAATGGGGGAAGAAGGTGAGTCCAGAGGGGTAGGTCTTCAAAAGAGAGAGAAAAAGAGGTTTCTATTTCTTGCAGATGGGAGAAGGGGTGAAAGGCAAGATGAAAGCATTGACCTTAGAGAAATGACATGGCAAATCTGCCTGAGGTGATATGCAACCTGCATCATGGCTCTGGAAGGGTGGACAGCCCCCGAAGACTTCCCTGGGAGGGTGGGAGACTGCTGCCCTCCAAGTCGTTCAGGCCCTGCAGGGGGTGAGAGTTAGTTGCCTAAACCTGCACATCTAGTTCTGGTTTAGATGTTTTGTTAGTGCTGGGAGAGAGGTCCAGCTTAGTCGCTTCCCCGAGTGTGTATATGACCAGGAATTTTCCTCTGCTCTGCCTCTGAGCTGAGGTAAATGGAAGCAGAAATACTCTGGGGACCAGACCACTGCCCAGCCAGCCCTACAATTTGGGAAGGGCAAAGGTCCATGTTATGTTCTTTACTGCTCTCAGCTACCTCTTGGCCACTTCTCAAAGCGCAGCCAGGATACCCGCTGTCTTCCAGTAACACTGTCCTGGGCAAGAGCCAGGTTACATGACCAGCGGGCAGTACAAAGAGGCCAGTGCTGTGAGCATCAGGGAGCTATAAATAGACTCCCACGGAGTAACACACATGCTACCGAAACCTTCAAATATGAAGATCCTGCATCTTGTGTTCAGGCATGCATATGAAGGCAGGGAGGCTTTGAGCAGCTGCAGGAAGTTGCGGGATGTGGGCATATTTTAGAAGTTTCCACCCTAGAATAAGGCTTCTCAAACTTTGTTAGCCTGATACCACCAAAAGCAGCAAGCTACATCAGTGAACTCTGCTGTTGTCGAGGAGAGGGCAGGACCCACACCAGCACCCATCGCTCCCATTCTAAATCCTCCTGTGATTCAGTGTTAACTATGGGCGGGCCATTGCTCACAGCAGGGCTGCAGGATGGTTGAGAAAGCCTGTGGGGCTACTGGGATGGCTGGGGACTGGGGGACACCAAGTACAAGGAGAGGCTGAGGAAGCTTGACATGTCCAGCCTGAGAAGAGAGGGGTTTTGGGGAAGATATCACCAACCTAGTAGGGGATGTTAAAAAGGTGGTGTTGGACCATTTTCAGACATGCACAGAAAGAAGACAAGGGGCAACAGACCCAAGTTGCAGAAAGGGAATTGCCAGCTTAATATAAGGAAAAAGGATTTCACAAGATTTTTTAAGAGGTGGAAAAGGTTGTGCAGAGAACCTGTGTAATCTCCATCCTTGGAGATACCCAAAACTCAGCTGGATAGCCTGACCTAACTTCAGCACTACTCCTGCTTTGTTCAGGGAATTAGATGATCAGGGGTTATACTAGATGATGTCCAGAGGTCCTTCTCCACCTGAATCAGCTTTTTGTGAGTTCCACCGGCATCAGCTTTTTGTGATTTCCACCTGCATCAGCTGAGCTCTTCTTAGGCATGGGGTGAGTTGCTTGACTCTTTGGCACGACACTATGTTCAACTAGCATGTGTAGTTCTAGTGCTGCATGTGGTCTAATATGTTTTGGTAACCTCCATACTTACAGAAATAAATTAGGATTTATTTTTGCTCTTTTCCCTGAATATTCTTCCTAGTTGACAACCACAGAGTACAATTGTATCCATTGATTAGGGTTAAAACCACTCTCCTTGAGAGTGTTTAACATTTTGTATTAATGAGCTTAAGAGATTTTGTTTAGCACTGCCTCAAATTTATAGTCAAGGGAACAAAGCAGGAGAGGGCATATGTTTTTGCATGTGTTCACACTCTTTGGCAAGCCTAATACTGGGCAGATTTGGTACCGCGGCGTGGTCAAATGTTTTTGTTTGTAATACCTGCCTGGATCAGAAAGGGCATGCTACAGCAGATATCCATAGCTTGGCTGTTCCTTAGCTCACTAGAGGTGTGTTTTGTGTCTAAGCTCCTCTTAAGCTAAAGCCAGCACAAAAGGTTGTGGTCCTCAGGATTCTTAATCCAGCTCTCAGCCTGCATTTCATTTTCTGTTACAGACATAGCTTTTGTATCCGCCCCCATTTCTTTGTGCATCACCTGGGAGATGGAGTCAAGGCTTTGGGAAATACTGCTGGGATCAGAGGAGGAGAATGGGCTTGACACTTTTAATGTATTTTCTGTTCATGTCATTGTACTGTGTGAATAACACCATTTTACCTAATTTTTTTCACTTAAGTTTTACCAAAGTCTTTTTAATGCTTGCCAAATTGCTATGTACCTTTCAGTACAGAAATGTTAGATAAATGCATGATAATATAATTCAGCTTCACTAACTGGAAGAAAGGAAAACAGTATATCTTGACGTCTTCTTCCATTTTAGCAAGTGCATTTCAGTAATTTCTCATTCTGGTCTGTTTTGTTCCATCCCTTTGAAAATGATAAGATAGTAAATAATCCAGTGAAAATGAGCAACAGTAAAATAACAGTGACTCCATATGTCCTTTTGGAAAATGGCATCTGGACTTGTAGGTCAGTTTTGCCTTCACAGATACTTTCTGTTGACATTTTCTAGATTCTTTTAAAAAGAGCTCCCTTTCCAGTATTGTGAACCTGAGCTATCTAGGGTGATTATCTTTTTGGGAAGGGGCTTTATATGCCAAGAAAGCTTCCAGAGACATCACATGCATGGTGACTCAACAGATAGGTTAGTCAGAGTGGGTACTTTTTTTAGTGATTCCTACTTTTTAAGCTAGTTTGGACTAGTATGACTGAAGCGCAAGAAGGTGGAGTGACTTCCTTACAGTCACACTCTGAGTCAGTGGCTCAGTACCTCCAGGCTTCCCATACTTTTATTCCAACCACTGAGAAGACCACATGGCTTCCTTTTGGCGTGCTTTGGGGCTTCACAGCTGAGAGGTGCAGGCTGTAAAGGCTTTTGCTGCCGATGTGTGAGCTGCTGATTTTATAGCAGAAGTTCTTAATGTAGGAGGACGGGATCCAGCCAGCAGCAATCAGTTGGCTTCTTGTCCATCCAATCCACCTCCTGTTTGCGGAGGTCGTCTCAGACATTTTCCTACAGCACTATCACTCACCACACAGTCTCTGCTTACCATGGGAGACAGGAAAATCGCCGTGGTTTCTGTTCCCAGGGCTCTATGTCAACCTTTCGTAGTTTTGGCTGGTGAGGTTCGTAGACTCTTATTTTTGCTCATCGCTTCAATTTTTGAATGAACCTTCCCTCTTTCCTCTCCTCCGCTCCAAAAACCCAAAGCAAAAAATCAGCTGAAATGGCCAATTTTTGCCGGCTTTCAGATGGAAACCATGCAAAACCACGGAGTTTGGCCTGGTGTCTGCCGGAAACTATAAATAGGACTGTTTGACTGAAACTCAGCCCTGGTTTTACTCAAGCCACAACCCAAGGTTGTGAGACAGTCTCTGAACCCGGGTGGATATTTTAGAGTGTGTTGACCAAGTATCGTGGCTATAAGAAAATCAAAATTCTGCTGAGTTACCTGCTTGGTTCGGAGTTTCATTGCAGAAGTTTCATACAGCTGTATTCATAGAATCATAGAATCATAGAATGGTTTAGGTTGGAAAGGACCTTGAAGATCATCGAGTTCCAACCCCCCTGCCATAGGCAGGGACACCTCCCACTAGACCAGGTTGCCCAAGGCCACGTCCAGCCTGGCCTTGAACACCTCCAGGGATGGGGACTCAACAACCTCTCTGGGCAACCTGTTCCAGTGCCTCACCACCCTCAAAGTGAAAAACTTCTTCCTAATGTTCAATCTAAACCTGCCCTCTTCCAGTTTGAAGCCATTCCCCCTTGTCCTGTCACTACATGCCCTAGTAAAAAGTCCTTCCCCAGCTCTCCTGTAGGCCCCCTTTAGGTACTGAAAGGCCGCAATAAGATCTCCCCGGAGCCTTCTCTTCTCCAGGCTGAACAGCCCCAACTCCTTCAGCCTCTCCTCATAGGAGAGGTGCTCCAGCCCTCGGATCATCCTCGTGGCCCTCCTCTGGACACGCTCCAACAGGTCCATGTCCTTCTTATGTTGGGGACTCCAGAGCTGGATGCAGTACTGCAGGTGGGGTCTCACGAGAGTGGAGTAGAGGGGCAGAATCACCTCCCTCGCCCTGCTGGCCACACTTCTTTTGATGCAGCCCAGGATGCGGTTGGCCTTCTGGGCTGCGATCGCACATTGCTGGCTCATGTTGAGCTTCTCGTCGATCAGCACACCCAGGTCCTTCTCCTCAGTGCTGCTCTCCAGCCATTCCCCGCCCAACCTGTAATTGTGCTTGGGATTGCCCCGACCTAGATGTAAGACCTTGCATTTGGCCTTATTGAACTGCATGAGGTTGGCTTGGGCCCACCTCTCCAGCCTGTCCAGGTCCCTCTGGATGGCATCCCTCCCTTCCAGCGTGTCTACCTCGCCAAACAGCTTGGCGAGGTAGGTATTCGCCATCAAATGCTCTGAAGCTTGTTCTCAGGTACCTCCCGGCCCTCTTTCAGGTTAGGTAGGGAGCCTTGACTTGGTCACTTCTGCTTCTCAGCACCTCTAATTCTCTGGCTGTTTCGTGAAGGGCTTCTAATTCTTCCTTAATTTTTCAAGATGCTTTGAAATCAAAAGGTAAAATTGTGTTTGCACACTTCTACTCTGAGCATAATATGATTTATTCAAATTCCAATTTTCTCGGGACCTAACCTAATAATCTCAGTGAGATACAAGGGCTACTGAAGGAAAACGTGTTCTTCCCTTCTGTTTAAAGTAACACTAAATGACAAAACAAAAGTAAATATTAAGGGCTTAACTCTGCACCTCTTAGCCTAAGACATGGCACTAAAATTCTGTGTTCCAAAAAAGAAGTTACACTGTAATGGTGTTTGGATCAATACTTTTCCCTTACAGCAAATAAAACACTTTTTAACCCAGCAATGAAATTAACTTTTATGTTTAAATTATTCGATCCTTAGAGAGTAAGGTGTCTCACTGCATCCTCTTTCTGCCTTTTGCTCCTCCAAATTTTGCAGCTGGGGTAGATTAGAATTTCTGTTGGATTATATCATGAGACAGAAGGCCTTTCCAAAGTCTTTTTTCCCCAGCTGATACATTAGATTTTCAGTTTATTCACCTGAGATAACAATGTATTCTTGTGTTAGCAGAGCTGTCACACTTCATTTGATGATTCAGAATTTGTTCTTTGGCTTAGTGGATGAGGTGGTTTCGCAAGGCAGTGTAATTTAATGAATTTATCTGCCTGGAAGGTGTCACCCAGAATCTCAGAGAGATCTATCTTTATATATTAGTAGATCAGCCTTGACTCTGGAAGCACCTCTAGGTCACGGTGCATTCAAACCACTTTAGCAGTGGGCACGTAAATAGGGAGCAAGAAGCCAGCTCCCAATCCAGCTGTCACACAAGCGTGCCGGAGAAATTAATCACAGGGCCAACGGTGTTTATTGCCAACCAACCATGAAATACCATAACAAGGACCCCTTGTGAGACCGTAAATACTGTGTCTTAAATCAGTAATGAGGGTGACACCACCCAAACCGGGATGTCTATCTCAAGCCCTCTTTGCAGAGGAGGAGGCAGGGCTGCAGCTTCTTAGGCAATCTAGGCAGGCCACTGGAGTGCTGCTTTGTTGTGTACTTCTTATTTTCTGAGAACCTGTCTTGGGCCTCGGATCTGATTTGCAGAAGAGCTGAGCATTCACAACTGCAAGTGAACACCAGCAGCTCCACTTTGAAGGTAGAAAGCGCCACATCCCAGGGTGTTACAAATGAGAAACCCCCAGATTGATGGATATTTTTTCTTACTTAATCCCCTCTCTAACCCTTTTCTTGGTCTTTAATAGAGAGGGAACACCATTTCCTTATCCTCTGAGGGTTGTGAAGGACTCAGCAACATCAGCGGAACTGGGGGAACACTAAATATCGCACAAAGAGCTGACTAGAACACAGTGAAAACTACATGTCTTATTCTATAAGAATTTGCGATTTGGCAAAAAAAAAAAGAGACAAGTTAATTTTCAGTCTTATCTGTATCTCAAAAAATAAGGAGGATTTTTCTGGGGAAAAAATGGGAACGAGTCTGTTGCAATCTTTTTGTCTTTACTTTCCAGAAGCTTTTTTTGTTTGTATTCATTGTTCCCTTTAATTTTGTAACATAATTTTAGATGAATTGATGTAACTCCGTCCTCCTCTTCCCCAAGTTTTTTCTTTCCAGGTTACTTTTCAGGCTGTCTCCCTCCAGGCTGGGCCCAGATTCCTGCTGGCTTTCTCCTCTCCACTACCTGGGCATCACAGGTAGGAAACACACTGGAGAAAACCTCCCCCTAATTTCAGTTCAGCTTCTGGCAATGGCTGAAATGGCAGGAACAGTCTTCCTGAGCCCTGGGCTGGGGCATAGCCGGGGCAGGTAAAACACTAGGAAGCCTCTATGAAGCCTCCACACATGGTAGTTTATCAAACCCTCATAACGTAGCCCCATGTAGGCATGAGTTTTTATTTTCTTAACAGCACTGGGCAAGTCCTTGAGCGAGAGGAAACCACGTTGTCAAATCTGAACATCTATAGTGTAGTGGCGCAAAAGGCTTTCTGGTTCCCCACGCAGAGAAATCAGCATGTTTTACCCAGCTTCATTCACAAAAACTGGTGATATTTTTTTCAATGAAATTGTGTATATATGTATATACACATATATATACCAGCCTGGCGTGGACACACAGAATGGGAAATTTCAGTCTAAAGGAAAAAAATTTGCAAAGGGCAACTAAACCCTGTGGCGGGTTAGGCTGAACTGTGCTTAATCTACTCTGTGCTTGTGTTGCTTTTATTCAATTTATCTGTCTAGCCTAGCCTCTTCTTCTGTACTGAACAACTCTAAAGGAATACCGAACCCTTCTGAATGTGTAGTACAAAAATAAAACATTAAAGAAGAGGGCATTTTAGGCTGACTGCTTAAATATGGTGTCTCTTTCTTCTTTAAATAAATAAACAGGACAGTCCTGTTACCTCTATTGCAACTGCATCTTCTCTCTGTTTGTTTGCTCACTATAAAATACATTAAAAGGACACACAATGCTGACGGGTCACATGATGCCAACCCAATCAATTAGCAGCTTTTAAAGATGACTCATTGTTTTGTCTGTAACATAAAACAAAAGTACACAGTGAAAGCCCTAACACAGCCTTTTAGAAAAACTCCAGAGATTTATTTTTCCATTTGTGGTTTCACTTTTTAATCTTTCTCCAACGCTCGAAGCACAGATCGTGATGAGCTGATACAGTATGTGCATGCAGTAGGCTTTTCCTCCTGCTGTCGCTCACATTACTGCCTCGCCTCATCTGCAAGTACAATTTTAGGGTATACATCTGATTCCCACTCCTTGTCCTGAAACAGTTGGGTTCACCCAGCAAGCCTCAACTTTTGTACAAACAGCCCTATTTGTGTCAGTGAGAGGACTTTCATAAGCGGCAAACAATTTCCTTTGCATGAGTCTGCAGAATCCCAACTGTTTGTTTTCATTATGTATTTTGAGATGTATTAATTCATGTCCAATCTATATCTGACTTATGCTTTCAGATGCAAAGAATCTGCAGAAAGGCTGCACTGAAATAAGCTCTCCCCATTTCATGTTATGTTGATAGTATCCTGTTTTAATTCAGAAGACCTGAAAAGAGGCTTTCTTGATTGTCACTTTGTATTAGTTTAAGTTTGAGTCTTGGCACCTATCTTACATGATATTTTCAGCCCTGAAAATCCACTACAAAATAATGTGGCAAAAAAAAAAAAAGCACCCCAAACCAAACAAAGAAAATCAAGCAAACAAACAACAAGTTCTTCTTTCAATAAAACCAAAAATGAACTGCAACAAAAAGGCATCCCCCTGCAAGATGGCTCTTTCTAATGGGACCAGCTGCCTTCTAGATAACTAAACACAGAAAAAAATGTGCCTTTCCCACGTCTCCTCTCAGATTATAATTCTTAATCACTAGCTTCCTTTTTTTTTGTAGACATGCTAAAAACCATTGAATCCAACAACTAGAACAGAGAAAGACTTGCTAAATAATGGTAGGCTTCAGATGTTTTCCCGTGTGAAGAAAGGGAAAAAATAGCCCTTGACGGGGGAAGAGCTTATACAGCTTACTCCAAACAGAATAAGGGAGGCCTCCACATTGAGCGCTTCGCTTGCTCAAAAGTCTCTGGCCCGAAATCCACATGAGCAAAGGAAAATACTGCCTGAGCCTTCCCTCAGCCCTTCTCTCCCCGTACTTTTTCTGGAGAGCTTGATGCGTTGCCCTGCCTGAGTGGCCCATTGTGGCCTCACATGCTTTGCTTGTCTGCTTCAATCTAATGAAGGAAGTTTCTCGCTGAGCTGCACCATCAATCACCTCCTCCTGGAAATTATATATACATTATATTCTGCATGAGAAGCAGAGAATTAATAATTCCTTGGTTCATCTATTAAAATATTTATTCACAAAGTTCTTTCTACCCTCTCTTTTTCTTAGATACGTCAGTGAGTGATGAAAAGATCTGTCCTACATTAAGGGCTGTTGCAAGTAATGCAGAAATCTACATTATAATAAAATATTGTTTCCTGTGGTGAAGGCTCCTGAAACTCAAAGTACAACACATCTTTTCAGCTGCCATCGGTGTGCATACAGAGCTGACTAATTAGACACTAACAAGCATATTTTGCCTGAATCTATTAGCACACAGTCTGAACCCGAGTGTTTCTGCTAGTAGTCTTGATGCTGCCTTCCCTGAGCTGAAGTGTGAGCTGCTGATTACGGGGACATAGGTCTGAAATAATGAAAGCATCTTCTTTCCACTCAAAGGCTGATCCTGCTGATCACCTTCCCTTGCTCAATAAATGAACCGTATTTTTTATCCAATATGTGGATGCTTTACACAGGGGAAGCAAAACTGCTGTGTCCTTAAGCTGATTTGCATTATTAGCTAAACACGCAAATGATGAGTTTGGAGGAAAATAGGTACTGAAGGAAAAACACAGGTTGCGATTTAGGCTGAGACAGGGGTGTTGGATGGCAGGTACTCTCTGCAATATTTGGAAGGAAAACACAAAACATTTTGTCTCTGCAGAAATCTCAGACTCATTAAGCTGCTCAGGAGAGATCAGAAATCTGTCTTTGTTCACCAGGAAGGGCCTTGTGGCTTTACAAAAGGGTCGGCTTGGTCTCTTCCAAGGCACTAATTTGTAAGGGTATATTGTCTCCTGCCTCATGTCAAAGACTTCTGCCTTGCTGATGGCGCTCAGGGCTCAGGCTGCACTCGTGGCTTCTCCACAATCCATCCACAGAATTGGAGTCCACTTTTACCAGCAGTTGCCTGGGCTAGAACAGGGTGACTGGTTAACCTCCATGGCTGTCTTCCTGCTGATGTGAGCAGTGAATTTTTGTATTATTTGAGCACCTAAGAGAGTGAAGGAAGCTGTCTTTTTCCTCAAGGTCTCTGGCTTTGTTTCTTTACCTGGCTCTGTAGCCTTGGCTCAGTAAGATTGCTTGATATTGTTTGATTGAACGAACACAGAAGCACTTTAAAAAGGAATCATTGGAAAATATCTTGTCAGCAGTATTTGTGCCAGTAAATTGTTTCCCTTGTGGACAAAATCCCTTAAGAACAGAGATGATGGTGTTATTTACCTACACGTAGGCATCTATCGACATCTGAGCTGTCTGCCCTCCACTGTGTTCATAGTCTTTGCAGAGAAATGGGGGGCTTCTAGATGTGATTCACATCACCCTAGCATAGACAGCTACCTGTGGTTAGAGGAATTGCTCCCTAAACACAGCAATTGTTTTCCAGAGCCTAGGGAGGGAGAGTAGGATAACTCTCCCTAGGTGACTACATAAGCAGATGTCTAGGGTTAAGTAAGTGAAACCCACCCAGGCTGTCCTTTTTTTTTGTACAGAATTTGGAACAATGGACCTGTGAATTGTCATCTTGGGCTCCCAAGGCACTACTGTCCTGTAGCTCATCAACTCATAAAGATGCTGGGAGAAACAGACACAGGGAAAAGGAGCTCTTCTACAAATCCGAATTTGTGAGATATGCTTTTACCTGCCTGATCAATCTCTCACTTATAAAAGAAAAAAGTTCTCCATCTTGTGAACACTGGGGGTACTGTTAAAGCTGGCACAGCTAGTGAGGTGGTGAGGAGGTCAACCTCTTATGCTTAATGCTGTCGGTTATCTGCATGGACCAGCACTAATTGCCTGTGGTCATAGATGGTTCTTCACCAGCAGGTGAAAATGGGCTCAATCTCTGGCCACTCAGGCTCCCAGCATGGTGACCACTTAGTAAAGCAGAGAAGGTTTAGCAAGAGTAGAAAACGTTTCTGTGATAATTTAGTGTAACAATGTCCTAGAGAGGCATCTCAAAAGACACCTACTTATCTTCTCACCCTTGTACGTTAGTGTAGTTCATCTGCCTCCTTGCAGTAAAAGAAAAGGGACGTGAGGTCCTGCTGGTTCAGTTACCAGATGAATGGGGTCAGGTCTCTTGTGTTCAGTTATGAGCAGGAGTCTCCTTGCTTCTCTTTTTACTGTCGGCTCTTCCACTGGTCCATCTTTGAAGAGGCATTTCTCTGAGGTAACACAGGTCCTGTCCAGTGAGACTGAGCAAATGTTTTATTTCTGGGCTACTAAATGCCCAGTGAAATTGTCCAATGGTATTTCCTTCTGGTTGTGGGGGTTTTTTTTGTTGTTTTATTTTGTTTGCTTTTTTTTTTTCTTTAAAAAGGTATCCCCTTCATAAGCAGAACATAACATTTCAGAAAGAGAAGAGCTGTTTCCCAGAAAAAGCTGCTGGCAGCACCTCCACCACCTTCAAGGAATGATGAATTCAACCCAATATGTGCACATGGCATAGGATGCTTTATTACCCCTTTGTGTATTTGGAGCCTGTGTATTAATCATCACCTAGAAGCAAGAAGAAAATTGTTAGAGTCTCTTGAGGTGAAGGCTGTGTGTAAAGCAGCTGAGGGCTTTGTGGTATATTGTAGTGGTTCGGAAGCTGAATTAACCTGCAACCTGCGTTCTTTTTTTTTTTNGCACAACCAACTATGGCAACAGAAATGGATTTCTTACTGTAGAGAAAGAAAAGTGGGGTTTATGTATTTCTTACTAGATCAAAGTGAAGAGAGCTGTAATTTTTCATCCTTTTGGCATGGTGATACAGGATTAGGTGCATTTGATCTATGTAATTTGTAGACCCTGGTGGGCTTTTTGTTAAAATTCTATGGCATTTACCTTAACTCTGATATGCACTTTTAATAGTGGAAGGCAGATTTCTGACCTGGCAGAAAAAAAATGAATATTTATTTTTGCTGTAATACAAGGATGATCTTTAATCTCATCCATGTACCTGCAAGTAGACATGTAGACTACATATAAGATAGTATGCAAAATCTGACACCTACATGTTCACGTGAAGAGATATGCTTTTTCCTCCTGGTTAGTGGGAGGGAGAATACAGAAAAAAAACCCACCAAAAGCAAAAAAAACCAAATAATCTTGTTATGTTTGTTAAGAACATGAAATGTTGGCAGGTCAAATCAAATGTTCTTCTAGTCCTGTACAGTCATTCCAATGCCTATGAGAACTGGAGGCTTAGGGAAGAATGTAAGAGAGGGCAAGCAATTATAGTGTTTTCCCCTAATACTTTCTCAGCCTTCACTCTCTTTAAAGTCAGAAATTTTCTGAGCCTGACCAGGGCTTGTTCACTTTCGGTGGACTTCTCCAATCTTTTCAGTCTTCCTTGAAACCTATATACACTTTCTGGATCTACAATTCCTTTGTCAAGGAATTCTGTTTGTGAAGAACCACTTCCTTTTGCTTATTTTGAACTTGCTTCCTGTTACTGTTATTTGATGTCCCCTAGTTCTACTATTAAATCTTGGCATAAGTGTGAAGTTTCAGGTCCAGCCATGGTTAGTTTTGTGTGGAGGGATGGTTCAGAATGCCAATTCAAGGGCATTTTAACCAATCAAATACTAAGAGTACTTGCAATTTTCTTTTCTTGACAGAATGTGTTTTGGTGTGTCGTTCTGGACCATGCCATCACAAAACAAACCCTATGCCTAATTACTTACATTTACCCCTTTTGCTTGCATGTTGTGGTAGCCACTTACACAAATCAGGACTAAACTTTTGTTTGCATAGCTCAGAGAACTGTGTTAACACGACTGCAATCTAATGTCATCGACTGCCTGAGGGAAGAGAAGCCACAAGTCAGGACAAACATGTTGGTTGATTGACTGATGGCAATAAAACCCTCGAATGGGGCTACCACAAAGTTCAGATGGTTTGGCGAGGCCCTCTCAGCTGTATTGTCTCAGATTTGTCTCCAACTGTCTGCAAGTAGACGATTTAACAAACACCCAGTCAAATGTGTCTTCTGTGGAGAGTGGTGCTCCCCTCTCCATGCCTCCATGTTGTGTTTTGCCACACAAGAACAAACAGCCCAAACATTTCAAAACGGGGTCATCATCATTGCAAGAGAGCATGGGAAACCAGAATGGCAAATTAGGTCACAGCTTCTCAAGAACCTTTCTCCTTCATCAGCCCTAATGCTCTTTTTCATAAATTAAGCTATATACTCTCAGGGCAAGAGACTGTGTTTTCCTGGCAGCCCGGATAACACCTAGGATAATGAAGCCTCCTTCTTTCTTATGGCCTCTAGGCAGCACCATAATATAAATTATGAATAAAATTATTCTAGTTCATGGTCACAGCATATAGACAGATTCATTCATGTAAGTTGGAAACACAATAATTAATTACTTTTTGAAAAGGAATTAATAATAAGTATTCCCAAGCATGTAAAGCTCAGGGAGGATGCTCAATTTATTGTCTGAAAATGGAAGGCCTTTGCTGATAAATAGGATGTGGGAAAGTTTTCAAAGCTAGTCTGCTCAGGTGCCTGTGGGTCACATTTCCAAAAACATTTGGATGCTGACATGAAAAATTCCACCCCAGGAGTTTTTCTCCATCTTTTGGCACCCAGAGGTACTGGACAATTGGTGCTATCATACTCTGGAAAGAGGTAGCCTGGCTGAAAGTCCAGGCTGCAGGGCTGGAAGCTGAGTTGTGGTTTCTCTCTTCAGCCACTGACGCTGTCCTGCAATGTTAAATAGACCATAAACTTATCACATCCCCTCCCTCACCTCATTTCTGCCCATTTGTAAACAAGATATAGTTTTGCTCATTTTCAGAAAGTGCTTTAGGATCAGTGAATAATAAAAAGTGACTATTTTCATTCTGGGCCAAGACTCGAGTTCATTGACCAAGGTCTTGATATTTCTGCTGACCTTGCCCGCAGTTACGCTAAATTGTGAGTTACTGCTAACTCTGATAAGGCTTCTCTGGTGTGAACAAATATTCATTAGGAACTTAACTGAAGCAATTGCTTCAGTTTAAATAGCTTAACAGTGATCCACTGAATGCAGATTAGCCTACAGATCCTGTACTATGGTTTGTATTGATGCTGAAGATACAGGGTTTACACTATGAAAGCCCTAATCCATTTGTTCTTCTCCCCTTGCTGTGCAAAGTCTTCCCACCTTGAAAAATATTGATTATAGCACCTCAGTTTTCTTAGCATGTGTGCACTCCTCAGGATCAGCCAGGACTTCTTGCAAAGAAATTCCTGCTGTTGCAGAAAACTTGTGTTGCAGGTATGCAAACTGAATGCGTGCATATTGTTAGGGAATTAGGGATTGCCATCATGGGAGTGTTTAGAAGACTGAGAGATCAGGGAAGTTTTAAACTTTTAACTAAGTCCATTCATTAAGAACACTCTTTGTGCTCGTGGCTGAGTCCCACACATTGTTGAACATCATCACTGTTTGTACAGAACTGTTGTTTTTTAACAGCCATATTGTAAGTCACCTGTGAGTACACAACACTGCGGAGATGATGCCTCATAGTTGGCACTGACGACTGTGGTCTTTGGTGGTGTCTAGTTGTCAAGGTTGGGTGATTAGGTTAGAGACCTCATTGATGAGAGAAGCCAGAACTGAAGTGGGCTCGTCTCCTTTTTTCTCTGATTTTTTTCTTGCTTATGTCTGATGGTTTATGCTATTTTCTGCTCTCAAAAAGAAGGAACTCTTCTGCTCCCAGTATCACTTATCTTGTTTTTGGCTTTGCCAGTCATCCTTCTCGTGTATTTGGCAGGATGCCCTGACTAATTGCAGTCCCTTGCACTTATCTTACCCTCTGTCTGGCAACTTTTGTTACTTGGATGACAGCTACCTGTAACTACACCATCTTTGGTAGTCATGTTGCTCACGTACTTAGGCAAAATGCTTCTACATTGCATCTTGCCGTGCCTTGAGTGTTACAAAATACTTACATTCTGTTGTTAGTTACACCATCTTTATATGTATTTGGGTTGAAAGCAAATTAATATTAACTATTTTCTGATTAATACATTCATAATTTCTAGGTGTCACAGACCTCTGTTTTGCTACACTTGCATATTTGCAGTATTGTCCACCTTTCTGACCTGTCTTTCCATGGCACAGCAGGCTTGTAGCCTTTACTCTTTTACTGTCTGAACACTGGTGGCCACACTGTGTGCTGACCCTGTAAAGCAGATGGATATTTTGTCAGCCCTTCCATGGCTATTTCTGCAGATATTGAATCTGCAATAGCCTGCTGGAGAAGAAAAAGAGCTATATTTAATGACTAATAAGGCTCTTCATAACTCTACCTCAAGGGCACAGAATCCTTTGCTCTCTCTAGGGAAAGCAGTTCTGCCAAAAAATAAGGTCAAGGAGTGGGCTACATCTCTGGCAGTATGATGTAGTATCATTTGTAGAAATGATGCTTGGATTAACTGATCAGTTTGTTGCTTCCCCTTCGAACTCATCCTGTCACTTTGATTTGGGAAGCTGCATTCCTTGGTGGATAGAAGGTTTGAAGAATGAGAATGAGATCCTCCTCAACTTTGTCCCCAGCTCTGATACCATCTTCCCCTGTGACCCTGAACAAACCACTGTGGATGTTATTAAAATACTGGAATAACAGTCAGCCAGGAAAAAAATATGTTTTGTATAAAGCATAATTTTGTCTTGGTATGGTTGGCATTCCTTGAGATAATTACAGGAAAAGTCATTGATTCTGAGGGAACGCAGCTATCCCAATGCTCAGGAAGATGAGTCTCTGGACTGGCCTTGTGTCTGGTGTCCTCTGATCCTTGGTAGCCATCCTGGGCAGGACCACACCTCAGGTGGCCTAGGGATGTCAAAAGATATGTACTGCTCAAGCTAGATGTTTGTTCTAACAGCAGGTCAGTTCTATCCCCAGGAAGCCCTTGACTCACTCTTACTCTTCTCTTGCTCATACCCTCAGTTTATTCATTAATGAGGAAATCTGACACCTGCTTTATAGCGAACGCTTAGGTAAATAAGGCAGCTGATGTCTATACCGGTGTAATCGTTCTCTGAGGTTGTGCTGGATAATGGGATGGTTGAAATGCTAACTACATTTTTGCTAGTGTCCTCATCCTTCCTAATTGATGAGGTGTTTTGTCGTCACCTGGATGATTCAAGCAATCATTCCTGGCCCAAGCTTTTCCATTTACCTTCTTGGATAGTGAGGGAAAGTACCTTAGAATAGGAGTTTGCAAGTAACCGATAGAGTCCAAAGCAATAGGAGTACTTACAACTACGGAAACAAAAGTGAAAATGTTTTCCTTTGGGGAATCATGGATCATATTGAGAACTTAGACAAACCTAACCATGACAGAAAGGTGGGTTTTTTTAATTTAACAAAGCATCATCCTATGAAGTTCACAAAGTGGTGTACCACCTCCTGGGCCCAATGATACACTCATGAATTCTTCCTGTGATTTGGGCCTCATCTTATAGCTCTATTGCAGTATATTGAACTAGCCATTTAACTACTTAAATATTAAAAACATTCAATTAAATTTCCTTGAATCTATCTGGCACTAAGAAAGGAAAAATTCTAGGGTTTAAAATGTATGACTTGGCATGATTAAATGGTGAAATGAATAATGTTTTAATGAGTGATTTGTAATTATTTAATAATTAAAGAGCTCTTATGAATATTCTTGAACACCCTGTGGAAAATCTAAATGGTATGCTGATTTCATCAAGCATTCAAATCTAATCAGAATTTATTTTTATAGCATCATTTTAAACGTAGTCTCCAAGAACACTGCCACAATAATGCAAACAGAACAGAAAAGTGTCATGCTATAATAGCTCTGCCTTTTTAGTATGAGATCTTGATTTTTCCATGCAAAAGATTTTTCTGCACTAATGGATTGCAGCTGAACTCTGTTTCAAGTCCCACAGCAGCCAGTCGGGTTTCAGCAGTGGCTTAGTGACAGGTTAAGGGAGCATCAGTTTTGGTTTGTAAACGCAGATGAATGGTAGTCTCTTGCGGCAGGGAGATGGGTCCCATTCACGCCTGCCTGGAAATAAAGACAAAGAGACACCACAAAGGAAAACAAGCAGAGGTGAAAAGGGAACCATTTCACTCCCGACGTGAAATCATTCAATCTCAGCTCAGTCTCTGGAAATACAATTTTCTTTTAATTTGTGTTTCCAGAGTACATACATTGCAGCTTTGGGCAACATTTTAATAAGATGATGTTTTCTCTAGCTAATCCTGGAAATACTCATCCCACAGGGATAGCAGAGGTTCAAGAGCGAGGTAAACTATGTGAATCATAAATCATCCCAGGATTTTCTTAACTCCAATATTCAGGGTCAAGCAAATTTTTATGTTAAACAGGCTGTTAACTAGTCCTCCAACAGCTCTGAAAAGGGATAACAGAAGCCTCTGGATGAAGGTTGTGAGAGGTCCATCACTCCATTTCAAAAATGACCCCTGCAGGCAAAAATATGATTCCAGAAGCTTAACAGAAACTGCAGGTTGTTATTAAATTCTGAAAGCAGCTTGGTACTCTTGTATTTGCTGGAATGGAAGGAGGACTGAATGGGCGCCCTCGTCCACATGGATGTTGATACAGTTATTGCTTGTGGGGATATCATTGTCCTGTAGAGCTGCATGAATAATTCATTTTTAATTCCATATTAGATTAATTTCACCTCATCCTCTCTTCATGAATTGTCCCCAAATAAATTGTAATTTTCTTGAATATATTTGTTATTCAGAATAGACTATAGCACTTATGAGTAATTCATTGCAGGTGGGTGACATTCAGAATTTGAGATGTTCACAGGATGGACACACAGGTCATTGTTGTGCCCTGTTACATAGGTAAAACTTACAGAATCAAGTTTCTACTTCCAACATGCATTTACAAATCTGAAATTCACTTGCTTTTACTATTCTACAATGTTAATTCTAAATTCACCATATCAGCAATAGCTCCACTCGATTTATTGGCTGGAATACTTGGAAGTAAGAAGACATGCCAAATGAATTCATTAAAAGAATTTGAAAGAAAATATTCATGCAAGCTTTTTATATCACCAAGTCTGGTCTAGTGACCTGACACTCTGCAAAACAGAGATTAAATAGAGAATTTGTTATCCACTGTCCAGCTTCTCCTTTGAAATTTGCACCTCAGCTTTCCTTCTTTAGACAATATAAATGGAATATGATGTTGATGAGAGTTTATCACTTCAACTTTTTTTTTTCCTAAAACTTCCACCTTCCCCCATTTCCACCCCACAAAACCACTGAAAGATGATAAAACTTAAGTTTTTTAGAGCTCCTTAGTTTTGCTGAGACTGAAAAGAATTTCCATGGCTACAACGGAAAACTATTCACTTGAAAACAAAAGCATTTTTTATAGTAGATTTTTTTTATCAATTAAGTCATCAAGTTCTTTAAGCTGATGTTTGTTTTCTTTTCTGGTCATGGAACCACTGGTGATGCTAATTAGGTGACCTCCTGCTCTTTCAAGTCCAGCAGGTTTTCTGCACAGTAGAGAGGGTTAAACATAGGAGATGTGAAATGTCTAGAGCTTTGTGAATAAGAGGTAAGCAAAGCAAAATGTGGAACAAATGATTGGGGATTGGAAAGGGAGAGGGCCATAAAAGAAAGTCCAAGAAGGGGAAACCTGACAGAAGTGGAAATGTGAAGTGACAGGGAAATCCATGGAAAGCTTGCATTGTCAAAGGGAGGGAAATCAGAGATGAAAAAAGAGAGGAATAGAGAGAAGGGTTGCTCAAAAAAAAATCAAAAACCAGTGGGATCACCAGCAGTAGGATCCAAGCAGCTATTCTGTGATTGTGAGTTGAGCCTGTAGTGTAAGCAATTACATGGGCTTTCTGTTCAGCCAGTAGAGAACAGGAGGCATCTCCAGACTGCCATACACCAGTGTAAGATAGGCATTGAGGGGAGGCAGGATGAAGTGGCTGTCCCTGGAGGGCCCTACTGAGCAGCACAGCCTAGGTCCCTCCTCCTTTTTGACAGCTAAATTCAGGCAAAATGAACCTTACAGTGAAAAGAAGGAGTATAAGAAGATGGATGAGCAGAAATTGAAAGATCAAAAGAATTTGTCCAAAAGGATGCTGCTTACAGTGTGTCTTGTGTCTCCAGTTAGCCTGGGAATGGAATAGACATGGACAGTTCTCCACTCTAAGTCTCTCCAAACAGACTGGGTCCTCAAGAGTTTGCCTTTGTATTTGATAGGGAAGAATGCTCTTTCATCTGTGCCTTGAAGCAAGAACATGCATTGTACTGGTGTTTAGGCTCAGGGGAAAACTCTTCACCATCCTGAGGCATTTAAATTTCATACACTTTTGTAGACATGGCTCAAGAAGAATATGGGACCCCAAAGCAAACATTTATGGAAGCATTTGTGTTTGGCTTCTCAAAAACACAGCAAGTATTTTTGGTGCAGGGCTTCAAGTTACAGGGCTCATGTGATATAATCTGAGCAGGTAGCAAGGTGAAGTCAGAAAGTCTTTTAGCAAGTATCCCTTGTGAAGCTGACAAAGAGTTCACTATTCACAAGGGGTTTGATAAATCACAGAGAAAGGTCCAGCCCAATAGGCATCATGCTGTGTGTTGTGTGAGAAGCAGAGGGAGAAACCCCTCAACTATAACCCATCAGTTTTGTGGCCTGTTACAGTCCAGGATACCCAGGAACCTCCTTGACTTCCCTTCACTGGTGTATTATATATGCCTTATTATACCGCCTGGGGAAGATAGACCCCATACTCAAAACCCCTGATGTAATAAGAAAGGCAGGATGATATGAGAAAGGAATAGAAGCTCCAGAAGGTCCAGGTTCCAAACGGAGTTGGTTTGCTGTTACTTGAGTGTGTCCTGTGGCGAGGTAGAGTGCAATGAACCTCACCCGCAGCACTGAGCTGAATAGCAAGTACTTTTCATTGACACTGATACACAAAAAGAGCAGAAGAAAGGGAAGAAAAAAAGAGTCAGGTACAAGAAAGACAACTGTGAGAAGTAGAGAAGAAACTATGAATACTCCTGTTTTGAAGAAGTCAATACCTCAGCTTGGGTCCATGTCATTCTTTTTTGAGTAAGTAACAGCAACCTTTGTAAGTAACTCAGCCTTTCTGACACAGATTTTGGCAGGTCTGTTTTGCAGATGAGTCCTGGTGAGATGGGTCGGGAATTACACTATGTGCGGGAAGGATTTAGTCTGCCAAAGATTAGGAATAAGAACCTTATTGCCTTAGGAATAAGGCATTGCAATCTTTGACTGTGGAGTTCTCACCAGAAAGAAATAGAATAAACACAAAAGGAAAGTCTCACTCATCTTTCCAGAAGATAGAGTATTATCTCCCTATTATCCCCATGAAGGACATGGACCTGTTGGAGCTGGTCCAGAGAAGGGTCATGAAGGTGATCCGAGGGCTGGAGCACCTCTCCTATGAGGAAAGGCTGAAGGAGTTGGGGCTGTTCAGCCTGGAGAAGAGAAGGCTCTCGGGAGATCTTACTGCGGCCTTCCAGTACCTAAAGGGGGCCTACAGGAGAGCTGGGGAAGGACTTTTTACTAGGGCATGTAGTGATAGGATGAGGGGGAATGGCTTGAAACTGGAAGAGGGCAGGTTTAGATTAAACATTAGGAAGAAATTTTTCACTTTGAGGGTGGTGAGGCACTGGAACAGGTTGCCCAGAGAAGTTGTTGAGGCCCCATCCCTGGAGGTGTTCAAGGCCAGGCTGGACGTGGCCTTGGGCGACCTGGTCTAGTGGGAGGTGTCCCTGCCTGTGGCAGGGGACTTGGAACTTGATGATCTTCAAGGTCCTTTCCAATCTAAACCATTCTATGATTCTTTGATTCTATGATCTCTTCTGATTTAACTAAGCTGAATTGAGCATTTTACAGAGATATTCAGTAAAGTAAAACCACAAAATGAAGGGCAAATGCTAGTAGATATTCAGGGTCTCACTTTTTTTCCCTTGTCTTCCAAAACAAAAAAAAACCATTAAGACGTGTAAAGCATCAGCATATGAAGAGCACTAATTTAGGAGTCAGATGCCATTTAGGGTATAAGCAGAATTAGTTTGCTGCTGTCATTACAGGGTCCAGTGGGTGCAGCTGTGCTTCAGCAATCCATTTCAATGCATGGTGCAATGCATCACAGTTTGCGGATTCTGCTTCGGATCTGCCCTCTGGAGAGACACCAGCAGGTTCGGCAAGCCAGCCCTGAAAGGTGTGTGGGCCTTTGTGCATTCCCAAGACTCAGCAGCAAGTGGTTTGGCAAGCCTGGAGTGCAGTGTATTAGTCTGTCTTTGCTGGGGAAGGCCTGT
This sequence comes from Anarhynchus alexandrinus, assembly GCA_008711295.1. Taxonomy (NCBI): domain Eukaryota; kingdom Metazoa; phylum Chordata; class Aves; order Charadriiformes; family Charadriidae; genus Anarhynchus; species Anarhynchus alexandrinus. Next base: position 4,686,749 of record VUYV01000040.1, read on the forward strand.
CTCTGCAATAGTAATAGGGATTTCAGGCTGGTGCATCACGTTGCTTTAGAGAGGGAGAACAAAACAGATCTGTCAGACCTGAATTAAGATGGATTTTTGTTGAAAGTTCTTGGAATTGATTTCTTTCCAGTTTCCTTCTTGGTAAGTAGTCAGCACAGTTGGGTTCAACTTACAAAATATCATTGATTTCTCTCCCCAAACCACAGATGATTCAGCTTGTAATTTCCTTTACAATTATAGAGCAGGTCTCCTTAGAAACTGCTTGTATCCATTCAAAGTTTCATCTTGTGGAAACCACATTTCCCCTCTCTTCGGCCAGATGTGCTTGGCACAAGTCCAGACAAAAAAGGAGGAGGAAGGTACGATAAATATTCTCCTGCTCCCATTCTCTCTTTTCTGCTTCCTGAGAGGACATTCACAGCATTACAACTTCAGCTCTCTGAGTGCTTTGGGATCTAGGATCATCCCAAGTGGTGGGGTCAGCTGTAGGGCTGCTTGTGGCCCTGCAACAAAAAAGGCCAGCATGTCGCATAGACTTTCTCCTCCAAGATAGGACAGGGTGCAACACAGAGGTCATGGTTGCTCTACCCTGATACAGTGTCATGCCACCAAAGGCTAGTCAAGCCAAGCTGATTGCACAATTGGCTCTGCCTTGGCTGGCTGTCATATGTTTCTGCTCATATACAACTTCAAAAACACACAGGGGAAGTCTCCACCTTCTCTTGGCATCCCCTGTGACCCTTAAAGCAACCCATCCTCACGCAGGGAGTCCCTGTCATGGAAATTGCTTGGTTTCTGGGTTTGAGAGATAGGCTTAGATAAACCACAGGATCTAGTTTGGACAGATAAATCACAGGACCTAATGAGAGTTTGCAGAGCTTTGCAAGAGGGAAGCTTGTGCTGGGGCAAGGTCACACGCAGAGTGTCTGAAGCCTCTGCTCTCCCCTCAGTAATTTTCTGAAAAGGTCAAGATAACATTAAATTCATGCTACATTTATAAAAAAACCACCCTCAGATCTTCTGTCTTAGTAACTGCAAAGTGGGTCTGTGCTGGCAACAGAGGCAAAAACAGTCCCAGTTTGTCCATATTTTGATCTTCACTGTGCCACAAGAAACCCCCAGAGTGATTTAATTTCAATCGTTGCAGTGGCTGTGGATCGACACTTGCGTAAAAGATGTTGAAATCATATCTGTTGTGTGGAAAACTTACAAACAAAAGTGATGCCTCTACAGGAGAGAGAGCTGCAGGTATGTATAAATGTGTTTCATATATAACATGCACACACTTATGAACGTGAATGTATAAAAGTGTAGATACATGTTTGTGCACATATATGCACTTACACGCACATATGTATAACAGCTATGCAGAGGTATTAAAATATGCAAAGAATATTAAACTCCACTACCTTACTAATAAACGGAGATGGATCTAAGAAAAGATATAACAAAAGACAAGATAGATCCCAGATTTATGAATGTGTGCTTTTCTTCCCTTTTATTCCTTCCTCCTTTTCTCTGTAAGGAGAGAAATCTTCGTCCTTGAGATATTTATATCATGCCCAGCTTTTGCCAGCGTGTTTCTTTGTTCTGGAAAATGAAACCACTTCCAGCATTATACCTGAAAGCTTTTGTTGTACGAGTGCTTTTCCTCAAACACAAGTGGGTGGCATCTGGTCTTCCCAATATCTTTGTGTACATTTCTTTAAGTGTCTTTGTGTATTAGGTCCTTAACCTGAACAATTCATTGAGAGATCACATGGGTGTGGAGGGCAAATTCCTGTCTGGGAATGGGAGGCAGCATGGGACACAGCCATCGCCCCAGCATTTCAGCTAGCACTGTGAAGTTGCTTTCTGAGGCTAGACAGGCGTGCATGTGGAGATTTCATTTATGTTGGGTTGGGTTTTTTCTGGTGTACTGTGTTGTGGATAGGTGCCTGCTCATTCCCGTGTCAGCTACAGGGCAACACCTGACAGACACTTTGCATAAACTGCCCCTTTGGGAGAGGATTTTCACATAATGCCAATATTGAGGTCTTCCGGTAAAACAATGTTATGGGACAGAGCTGAGAAGCTTTTCAAGCTCTACTGAATTTACACAGGCTCCTACCCGTGTCTTAAATCCTGTTCAAACATCCTCGTGTACAACAAATAACTTCCCTGGTCCCTTAAAAAAGCACTGACGCATAGGCACATTTGCACCGATGCACTTATTTAAAATCCAAATATTTAGTAAAGGCGCTGAAATAACCTCTTCCTCTATACAAATACAGGCTACAAATACACCAGTAGGCCTGGAGAAATCTGTTCCTTAAAATTACTCTTGACTCTTAATTGGGGGTGGGATTTGTTTTGGTGAGGACATACTTTTTACAGACATCACAGACTGGAATCCAGGTCTTCCCTAAGATGGGCACTGTGGGTGATTTTCAAGAGCTTGCTCATCAATTTCTGAGGTCCAGCAGCAGTGTCCAGCAGCTTTTTGGGACACTGTCTTGGAAGTCTGTTCTGGGACATGCCCCCAAGCATGGTAGGTGCCTCTTACAGACAGCGCAGGAGAATGACATCTAAAATCACATCAGGAAACTCTTTCTAGATGAGCTTCTTTATTTACCGACTGCAAAACTGCACTTGAATTCAGAAAGCTGCTTCATCTTCCAAGTAATTCAATGCAAGATGTGCTCTCTGTCTTTAGCAATGAGCAGCAATGGATAAGGATTATTGTGCTAATCCTGCAGAAGGAGGGGAAATAAGTGACCAGAGTTTTCTACCCACTCTTCAGTCTCACCACAAAATATTTGTAAAAGACGTAATTTTGGACTGTTTGTCATTTGCAAACCAGCAGTTTCTCCACTGCAGCTAGATGCATAATTCCTACAGGTGCCGATACATTTCATCGCCTCTTTTTGTTTTGTTCTTGAATAATCTGTAAATTAACTGTGATCATCCCAAATGCATTCATTACCTGGTACTATTCACTGCACACTTTTGACAAATAATCCTTGGCTTGTCGGCTCTTTGTGAACAGCCGTATTCCAAATATTCATGCAGATGCATAAGATGTGTTGTCTGAGTCTCAATGGAATTAAATCTCAGCAGTAGGGTTTCAGATTGTGAATTAAAAATTTTATTTCTATGAATATCTTACAATACTTATTGGAAAGTTACAGTCTCATTCACTCATTTGCTACTATATTTGTAGTAAATTGGTACAGAAAGTTACAAGGGTTCAGGGATCACATCTAAAAATGTGATTTTCAGATTTTTCAAGATATTCAACAGACTTCACAGCCCGCAACCCCCCGATGAAAGTCAGTGGGACACTGTAATTCCATTTCATTAGGACTTAAATGAAAAGTTCCGCCTCTGCCTTATTAGCACAGCTGAAGCTGGCTTGTTTGAATCACAAAGCATTTTCATAGGATTTTGCTGGGTCTGTTCTTTCTGCCTTCATGAAGATGTCTGTTTGCTGTCTGGTTTTCATAGGACGGACATGTTCTGCTTCCCAAAACAGGATGCATGATGCTACTCATTTGCACTCAAACTCTCAGCAGACCTATGTGTCCACGCAGAGATGGTTTTTGAAGGCTGGGCAGGGGTTTCACAGGGAGAATCAGAGCAGTCAGATGCATTGCAAAACAGAAAAGATGTGGTCATCCGAAAGAAACAACAGCGCGATGGCTGAGGTTGTGCAAAACACTTAAATCAGTTCCCAGAGCTCTCTGTCACACTTTCTGTCTCCTCTTCCTCTACCCCTGCGTTGCTAGGATATTTGTCAACAGAATAGAAATGATACCGTTCCTGGGGAGAAATAGAATTTAATATTAATACTATCTCCAGTGGAAAAGCGAGAGAGTGAGTCAGAGCTGAATAGAGTTTGTTTTATATATGAAGTCTTTCATTCTGCGAGGTAACTCAAAGCACAGCGCTGTGAATTTAATGCTACCAACTTGGGTGGCTGTGTGGGCAAACACAGCAGGCTTTGTGCATTAAGCAGCAGCACGCACTGCTGTAGCCATTAGGAGCAGTTTCACTAACAAAGAAATAGGGGAGAAATGCTCATCAGAGTCTTTCTCAGTGGGCAGTATTTGATAAGTGCCACAAGAAGCTTTGAATCCACACTGGGATGAAATCAGGTAGGATCACCTCGCTTTAAATGGGCTCTGCTTTGTCTCTGTCTTTCCAGCCTTCTTTGGCTTCTCCTTTATTTACATTCCTCCTCAAGATGAAGCTGTTCTGCTCTCCTCAGCAGTGCTTTCTATGTCCATGCTGCCCTTATTCCAAACAAAATAATATAATGCAATTTAAAATGTCAGGATTTGATGATACAAAGCTCAAAAAAAAGCAGCTTTGTCTGTTCATTTAAGTAAGAACTCCACCTTTCCTTTCGGTGACCTTTCTGTCATCTGTCATCATATTTGTCTTATGTCCTGTCATGTCCTGATAATATGTCCTGCCCAGGTGCTGTTGTAAGTAGCTGGTGCTTCCCCACACTTTAATCCCCTGTGGGGACGGAGGTTACCTGCCGAAGTAACCCTGCGCAGCTCTGCGTGCTGGTGCACAGGTATCACTGCCTGGTCAAACCATCCTGGCAAATGAGAAGCCACAGTTACTTCTGTTCTGCTCTGAGATGCTGCTTCCCCTGTTTGTGGCCAGTCATGGGCAGACATAAGAGGAAGGAGGAGGAGAGAAAGGATAGCAGAGCTGGGAAAAAAATATGGTGTTTTGTTGATGCTTGCAGGATCCAAGGCAGATGGTCAGTCACAGATGGATGCTTTGGGCTGGCAGGTCAGCCACAACAGCTATTGCTCTGGTTGCTGGCTCCCTTCCCCAGTTAACTGTGTGGCCTGGTCATCTCTCTCTCTTTCTTTTTTTTTTTTTTAACAGATCTTTCCCAGTCTGGGCAGCTCTTGGATGGCTCATAACATCTCAGCCTGTTGGCTGCAGTACAGTCAGCCTCAAGATGGCTGAAAAGCTAAGTGCAAGATGGAGAGAAAAGGCAGATGGTGGAAGAGGACCTTTGAGGGAAGGGGAGACAGGAGGATTGCATATTTCTGGGTCCCTGCCCATGCAGTGGATGTGATTGGGAAGGGCACGGGTGGGTATCTCATGGAGCGACTGTGTTTCTTCAGGTCCAAAAGGGCTTTGTTACTGAAGTGGAGCAGATGTAGGCTGGTCCCTGCCCTTTGTACAAGTCCTTCTTCCCTCCCCCATCCACTTGTCCTTTTTTTTTTTTTTTTAAGGAGGCAAAAAGGGAGACAGACTCATCCCTTCATTATCTTATCTCATTACTTCTGGTGCATCTTTTAATGAACTCATTTCTGACTCCAAGCAATCTCTACACATTCCTTGAGCTTTTCCAGCTGGAGGGTTTTATTTGTGTAATTCAATATCCTTCTCCTTCTTTTGCATCTTTCCCATTTATGCTCAGTATTCAACACTAACAGAATATTTATAAATCTGGTGCACACTTTCCAAGCTTGTATTCCCAACTAGTGTAAACCAGCAAAGCCTCAGCCGTTGCTGTGCTCGCCCATAGAAGTCAACAACTGAATTTAAGGAACCCTCAGCTTTACAAACATTAATAAAAGGGGGTCTCTAACAAGTATCGTATTATGGAAATATGTTCTTAGTTGTTTTAAATGGTTAAAATGTTCCAGTATAACCCTCAGTCTGTAGATTTCTTTGTTTTTATTCTCTGCTTTATTTAATAAAATCCCCCTGCAAGAGAACAGTGGAAGAAGAAGAAAAAAAAAAAAAACCAAACCCTTTCAAAGCCATGTGAAATTACTTTTGAATCAGATGCAAATTCAGTCCTATTGTTCATAAATTGCTATGTGCAGCCTTTCTCTGACGGGTCCTGAAGCAAGGGCAGAAGTGCTATCTCTACAGCACCAGGAAGCTTTATGACAGCAAACCTATGAGGGAAACACTGTGCCACGGGTATGAGCCCAACCTCCAGCAGCAGAGCTCACTGGGGAAGTGCCTGCTGGCGTGGTCATGCACATGACTAACCTAAAGCTCTCAGAGCCTGCAGGATAAAGCTGGGATTGCAGGGGCTTTTGAGGAGAGGTTTACGGGCTGTGCAGTCACCACACACACACACACACATGCACAACGAGGCCAGGAGGATCTCAGGAAGCGTACAGCTTTTTGAGCTGTGCCCTTCTCAGCAGAGAATAAGACCACACTGACAGGTACAGACAATATGCTTCCTGCAGAAAGTTTCTTCACTGAGAAAGTGCCTGTCCCTTTCTGCAGGCATTAACCACAGAAGAGTTAAATGTAGACAGCCAGAGAGTAGGTGTCCCAGTGTGCTGTTGGCCCTGTCCACCAACTTGCTTGGTAGCCATAACCTTCAGTGAGCTATTATGTCTTTTGTCTCCATACTCTGCAGCCCCCTGAAAGCTGGGAATCCTGGGCTTTGTGGCACCATTAAAGTAGGGCTGCAGCCTTTTCCTGAAGGAGAGCAACCAGCAGCACGTCCTGGAGATATGCAATGGCATTCCCAAGCGTTGCATGAGTTCAATGAGTACCAAAGGTTTTAGTATCACCCGGGAATGATTAGGCCCCAGACAATTAAAGACTATTTTAGGACAAAACCAACATTGGTTGCACCATTTAGATTTCTAGGCTGAAGAAACGGAGAGATGCTGAATGCAGCCAAACAGGTTGCTTCTCCTTATGGCTGAGCCCATAACCTTGATACATCAGGCAGGATTGCTGCTGCTTCTCTCACTAATCCCAGCAGAAGTAGTATCGCATCACTGGAAGATGCTGACTGCCAACAGAAGGCTCAGCAGCTCCAGCTTTTAATTGTGAACGGTGCCTTCAGACTCCATCATTCACACTGGCAAAGGCCAGTCAGTTTTACAACCTTCTGCTGCTTTGACCAGTGCTGCTGTGCCCGTGGTTAAACGAGCTATTATGTGCTGCAGGAGGCTTCTCCTGCACAGGCTTTTCAGCACGTTTAGGGGTTTGTGGACTTGCCACCCACTGAGGCAGCAGCAATGGACTGTGCGTGTGTATTAAACTGACAACAGATTTGTTTTCATTTCCCCCAGCTGTCATCCAGGTCACATTACCCAAGAAGAAGTCAGGTTTTGCCGCTCTTCCTGGACCATGCTGGTAAGAGGTGCCCCAGGACAGTCTCAGCTAGAAAGAGCATCTCAGTTGAAAGGGTTCATCTTGATGTGAATCAGATGGATTGTACAGACATAAAGACCCCAGGAAAAGAGATGTCTGAGAACTGCTATCTTCTCTCTGACCAACACTTTCTGTTGGAGTCTCACTCTGTTGCTGGTGAATATGATATTAAAGTGGCATTAATTTCTGTTATTTCCCTTCATCCTACCATCATTCAGGAATTCATGTAGATCAAGGCCTACCAGGTGCACATGGTGCATTCTTGTCTTCCACATCCATGTTAAAGCATTAAAATATATCCTAGCTCTAAAAAAACAACCAAAAAAACAACAAAAAAGACCCCAAGGAATCCAGGTTGGTTTTTTGAACTGCGTGTTGATGTGAGAGGTAAGTGGAAAGAGAGCTGTGATAGGAACAGTCCAGAAATGGCTTATAAAAGACAGCATAAAACTGTTCCCATCTGGCCATGGCAAAGATTTAGGCTGGGATTTTTAAAGGCACCTGATGCAGTGATGTGTCCAAAGCCAGAATGCTTTGCCAGATTCCCAGACTTTAATGTGGGATTAAGAGCATCGCTGCATGGCCCACACCTGAAATGCTCCACTCTGCGAACTTTTTGGGTTTTTTTGCTGACCAGCTTTATTTTTATTTTGAAGGAAAATGACTTGAATGAGACCACTGTTTTTGCTTTCCCTCTGCTCTCCCAATCAGCTGTAGCTGTAGAAGTAGTACTTCTGCCCATTTGCTCCCATTTCAGAGTCTTCAATGTGCGTCAATATGTCTACTTAGTCTTGGCAGATAAGTAGAAGTGCTAACTGGTTGTTCTGCTCCTCTGTTCCCTGGGGGACTTTTATCCCCTTTAACAACAGGGGATTAAAAAATGAGTTTCTACCTGAAACAATGAAGACTCTTCATCCCCCTTCTCCATCCTTAGACAGGGCATCAATGATCTTATTCTGTGCTTGGACCCCTTGAACAACACATCAGCCTGCCTAATTCTCTTGAAAAGTGACAAGGATGGGAATGAAGCAAAGGAACCCTATTCTTTGGTGATATTTCAAACCTTCTTTCAGGTTTCGTATGTACCCTCAAGGGACTGTCTCCCACAGGAAGAGATAAAATGGAGGATGGGGTACAGATGTTCCTGGCAGAAGCATGTTTGGCTTAAGCAGCACAAAGCCAGCACTGCTGATGCCTTTTATTTGATGCTGCTGTTGAACTATGAGAGGAACATACCTAAGGATTGCACTAACTGGCACTTTTTCTGCAAACTGAACTGGTCCAAGTACAGTTAGTCAACAAGGTTCCATTTAGGTTGCTTTTCAGAGGAAAATTGGGGGTTCAACTAAGAAAAAGCTCAATTTTTCCAAGGAAAACCTTTGACTTGGGAAGTGTAATTTTAGTTTAGAAGGCAGAATAAGGTGTGACATGCTATTATGATACAGCCCTCTTCTGGGGCTTGACATGACAAAGCTTGTGGATGTAATTTTCTCTCAAAAAAATGTATAGGCTTGAGTCAAAAATGAGACCCAGCTTTTTTAAATCGAAAAATAAATAATTTTCAAAAGAACAAATAAATTCTTACTAGCGTAATTAATATTGCAGTTGCTAAAAACACCTCCCTCCCCCAAACTAAGTTGGTTATGCACATGTACAGGAGGACATTCAGACAATGTGCTAACAATCTAGTAAAAATATTTACTTACATCAACGTTGATTCAATTAGAGGTTTATTCTAATTATCCAGCAGAAATTAACTATCTTTCCTTATTAGACCCTAAATAGAATAAATTCAATTATATTCTACTGACTTGAATAACTCGCAGGGGAAAATTGTGTGAAAAAGTGAATACCCTGTTCTGCCTGGTGAGGGGTGCAGCCTGCTCAGCACCTTCCAGGATGAATCCTTCTGAGCGCTTCCCTCTCTCCAGGCTTGCTCTGCAACTCCCCAGCCCTTGAAGGGATCACAGATACGTGAAGGGATAATGAAGTCTCTGTCTATACAATTATAATGGATTACTAAAAGTATCAGAGTTGCTGTAAATAAATCATTATATCAGGCTCATTTAGCCTGATTCCTAGCCTCAGATGGCTTGTAATACAGTCCCAGCTCTGAAAGTCAGCCATTCCTTCGCAATTAGATTTATCACTAATCAAAAATGGAAGCTATCCTGCCAGCTCTGAATTGCACTTGGAAATGCCGAGTTGGGCTCAAGCCTCAAAGCTGTATTTATTCATTTATTCAAATTTTAAAAACACCCATCTGCAAAGATTTAGATGCCCTAACTATTAATTAGAACTTACAATGACCATCTAGCGAGGTGCAGCGCCCACATTAACCCAGCTATCCTAGTAAATCACAGCAGCAGAGGAGCTCCTTTCACGTCCCGTCTCCTGGCAACACATCTTCCACCTTCCTCAAAAACGCCATCCAGTAAATGGTTTAGAGCAATCACATCTCTGCAAACTGCAGTTTTCCCTTTTCACAAAGCCCAGTGGGATGACCTGTCTTGCAGGGACCACACGGCCAGACCTGCGCTGACCGTACTTGGGGCAGAGCTCTTGCCAAGACAGGATTGGTGGTGTGCTGTCAGAACCTGGCTTGGCTCTATCTGTCTGTCCTCCCACATGGGGGGAGTTTGCACTCCAGGGCTGTGGGGAACTTGGTCCTGGCCCAACACTGTCTTAAAAGGCATCTCCCTTGTCTCCCTCACCAACCTTTTTGCCACGCTAGACTGTACAGTTGCATGTGATGGCCAGCTCCCCGCTGAGCTGTGCTTGCTGCTGACCCTCTCTGTTTCCTCTCCCTTTTGAATCCCAAATCACCGCATGGAGAGAAAAATGATTTTGTGTCCTGGAAGGTCTCAGGACACTTCTAATTCAGGGCCAAATGGCCATGCAGAGGTGAGTACGATCGCTCCCCACCACTGCCAAGTACACCCACAAAATCCCAGCTATGTAAATTCATCTTCTGCAAATAAGTAATGGGCCATGACACAAACCAAGATGCTGTGTGGGTGGATGTAAATAAAATCCCTTTACCATTGCAATCTAGCCATCTCTTGGCAGCCATGGCAACCAAATAACAGTATTCAGATTCTGTCATTGGTGATACAGCATCGCAGTTTGTGTCATATAACACAGGATAGGTTTACACCAAGCTTCACACAAGGAAGTCAAAAGGCAATATTGTATTTACCTAGAGCTACAGTAGGAACCAGGTGTGTGTGTGAGGAAACATCTGGATATGACCAGATTATATTTTGTAGTTTAATCTCTTTACTGTCTCGTAAAGAGGTTTAGGTGTCAAAATACTCTTTGAAGTTGCACCTCAGTGAAATTCAGTTCAAGGAGCAGCATCCTGCAAATCTCTGTACAGTCTCCAAGGCTGCTCTGACGACATGGAAGTATTTTTCTACCACTGTGTGACCTCATGAAATAGTAATATCAGATACACTTCACATGTAATTCTTGGTCCCTGAGGGGATGATTAAGGAGAGGAGGAAATTTTTTGTCTAAGGACAAGAAATTTGTGGGAATAAGAAGTATGATGTGGAGCAGAAGTCCATTCTGCACAAAGCAGTAACCCAACCCCCGCCTCCATCCAGATGTCCCCCAAGGCCTGCTCTTCAGAAAAGTACAGTCTTAACTATTAGGTAGGGACTGGTAAGGGGATAATATGCAAAGAATCTTTCTCTTCTTTTCCCTAGATTAAATTTTGTTGCTCAAAACAAAATGCGTTGCATAGAATGGACTGATTTCAACATTCTCTCTTGCTGACCATAATGGGCATATATAAAAGTGAATATAAACCAGAAACATTAATAGAATCTCAAGCTGAAGTTTTGTCAAGCATGGCATAACATTTTTTGCAATTCAATTTTACTATGTCATTACAACATGTTGTTCAGTAAAGCCCAGTTAACCATAACTACAATTATTCAGTATATGGAATTAATTAATGTAGTAATTGAGTGGTATCATGGTATGGATTTCAGTAAAGCGGTCACAGTATGCTAATGTGTATGCTTATCTGTGGTAGTGTGGTCCAAGAAACCTTCTGTCAGCAAAACCATGTAGGACTTGGTGCTGCAGGGTGGCAACATGGCTCTGTCCCTTCTGATATGACACAAGGAGAAACTTCTTTAATTTGAGGGTGGCAGAGCACTGGAACAGGCTGCCCAGAGAGGTGGTGGAGTCTCCCACACTGGAGACATTCAAAACCCGCTTGGACGCTGTCCTGTGCAACCTGCTGTAGGTGACCCTGCTCTGGCAGGGGGATGGACTAGATGATCTCCAGAGGCCCCTTCCAACCCTGACCATTCTGTGATTCTGTAACCACAAAATAGGGAGCATTGTGCATCTGGTGAGGCTTGATGGTACAGAGCTTCCCAGCTGTGTAAAGGAAGAGTTGCCAAGGCACTCAGGACCATTTTTAAAATTCTCTTCCTAGTCCCTTGGTCTTGAGCGTAAACTCCCAGTGTAGCCCCCAAGTCATAAGGATGAGGTGCAAACTGAGCACTGAGATTGCTGCTATGTAAGGAAGCTCAAAAATGACACCTGAGCCAGTGTACAAAAATGAAATAAGCTGTCAGCTCTCCATAGCATGGAGGAGCACTGCACAAACACCTCACACTAACCCATGCTGCTGGTTTCCAGAGTAATTCCATAAATATCTCATGGCTAAAATCTCCTCTAAGAGCTGATGGTAAAGGTAAGTCTATTGATTTGATCCATGAGACCTTACTCCCTACTCTGTCACAGTGGTTTACACCTCTCTGACACCAGTATTACAGTAATAAACCAAATCCATCATATTCATATGAAAACCAATGATGTGCATTGGAACTAAGAAATTAAACAGTATAATATGTTTCAACAAAACAACAGTTTCAATCCAGCAGAAGCAGCAGGAAATAATTTTATTTTATTTCAGAAAACCCTTGGTTTTTTTTTTAAAGACATTTTAAAAACTCATAACAATTTGAGTAAATGTGAAAGGAAGTCTTTAGTCAGCACTCAGAAAATGAGAAAATGGATGATTTAAGATGCAGAACCTATAAACTTGGCCTCCTTGAAGTTATCAAAGCTAGCAGAGGATCTGATGATAAAAGGGACAATTTAAAAGAATAAGAAAATATAGTAGAATAAAAAGCAAGGACGAAAGCTAAATACATTACAGCAATTATTGTTCAACTCGCTGCTGTGTAACACATTAATATAGCACAAAATTTGCATGCAGTTTTGTGAATTTAGCAAAAATAAAAGGAGGTAATTTTGAAATCTTCAGATCAAATGGATACATAAGAGATCGGATGTTTGATCTGGGCATCACTTTAAAAGAAGAAATGGCATCTTGGGATCACGGGTGACCTGTAGTCTCAACAACAGGTATTACAACAAAGGCTTAATGCAGACATTGTGTCACATGCACAATCTGTTCTACAGCCGGTGTTAACACCAGTGAGCCTTCTACCACATCTGGTAGATCGCGTGCCTGCACAGCATCTTACTTGACCACAGACTTTAGACTGCACAGCCACCCTGTCAGGGCATGGTGTTGGCCATGTTGTAATGACATAGATCATCATGACAATCATCACAGAATCATAAAGTGGTTTGGGTTGGAAGGGACCTTAAAGATCATCTAGTTCCAACACCCCTGCCATGGGCAGGGACACCTCCCACTAGACCAGGTTGCTCAAAGACCCATCCAAACTGGCCTTGAACACTTCCAGGGATGGGGCCTCAACAACTTCCCTGCACAACCTGTTCCATTGTCTCACCACCCTCACAGTAAAGAATTTCTTCCTAATATCTAATCTGAATCTCTTTCAGCTTAAAACTGTTACCCCCCGTCCTATTGCTACACTCCCTGATAAAGAGTCCCTCCCCATCTTTCCTGTAGGTGCCCTTTAAGAACTGAAAGACTGCTATAAGGTCTCCCCAGAGCCTTCTTTTCTACAGGCTGAACAACCCCAGCTCTCTCAGCCTGTCCTCATAGGAGAGGTGCTCCTCTCCTCCAATCATCTTCATGGCCCTCCTCTGGACTCACTCCAACAGGTCCATGTCCTTCTTATGTTGGGGGTCCCAGAGCTGGATGCAGTACCCCAGGTGGGGTCTCACGAGACCAGAGTAGAGGGGTAGAATACCCTCCCTCGCCCTGCTGGCCACGCTTCTTTTGATGCAGCCCAGGATACGGTTGGCCTTCTGGGCTGCAATCGTGCATTGCTGGCTCATGTTGAGCTTCTCATCCACCAACACCCCCAAGTCCTTCTCCTCAGGGCTGCTCTCAATCCATTCTCCACTCAGCCTGTATTTGTGCTTGGGATTGCCCTGACCCATGTGCAGGACCTTGCACTTGGCCTTGTTGAACTTCATGAGGTTTGCACAGGCCTGTCTCTCCAGCCTGTCCAGGTCCCTCTGGATGGCATCCCTCCCCTCTAGCGTGTCAACCACACCGCACAGTTTGGTGTCATCAGCAAAGTTGCTGAGGGTGCACTCAATCCCACTGTCCATATCACCATCAAAGATGTTGAACAGCACTGGTCCCAGCACCAGCCCCTGAGGAACATCACTTGTCACTGCCTGCCACTAGGACATGGAGCACTTGACTGCAGCTGTTTGAGTGCGATCATCCGGCCAGTTCCTTATCCACCAAGTGGTCCATCCATCAAATCCATGTCTCTGAATTTAGAGACCAGGATATCGTGCCAATTATGTAACCCCATTACAGAAGGTCACCAAATCTGTCAGGCATGACTTCCCCTTGGTGAAACCACGTTGTCTGTCACTGATCACCTTCCGTTTTCCATGTGCCTTAGTATAGTTTCCTACATGGGTGTTCAAAGCCATCCAGGTCTTAAATGTAAGAGTGACTGAGTCTGACTTAGTAACCAGTTGTTGGCTTCTGACTGCCTGTGTAGTTAATGGAGTAGGGTCCACATTCAGACTGTCTATGACAGATACCAACTTTGGGCATTATGGCTAGATCATGACATCCCTTCTCACATCCACTGAGTTCTTAACTTTGTTTGTTGCAAAGGGTCTGGCAGGCCTGTCTGAGTCATTCAGAGGGCAACCCCTCTGAGTCATTCATTGGTCTTCTGACAATGAAGAATGTCTTAACAGGCATGATCTCAGTCTAGTTTAGGTGCCATGGTAGATGGTCTGAATATGGTCCATGTCTATGCTGCTAAAATAGAAAACAGCCAGGGACCCAGACCCTGAACCTCAGGCTAGGCAGGGTGGACAATATCCACACTGCCTTGCACAAGGCCATCTAGAGCAGTCTTGTCTTGGAGAGAGCTGGCTGAGACAAGCCAGCAAATAAGCCATTCAGATGATCAAAGATACACTGTTTGACCTTGTTCCCTGATAACATAGACCTATGCAGTCTAATCAGTTATGCACCACAGCCCACATGCTGATGTAACATTCCCAGTATGAAAATGAGGAAGAAAAACCAGATCTGCCTGGGAAGGTCAAAGTCTGCATTCTAAAACATGATCTTAAGATATAGGTTACAGTATTTATTAGCACCTCTATAAATATTGAGATAGAGATCCTCATACTATCAAGATATTTCCAGTAGCACCAACGTTGTGCAAGACATCTCTCAAGCATTACAGAAAAATCGTGTCCTTGCCTTGTAGACCTCTTCTACTTTTTGCGGAGAGACTGACACCTTTTTCTATCCCAGTTGCACCCGTTTACAGGAGGATAAGCTTGCTGTACTGTGAAAGAGCTAATGAATGCATTCTTGAAACTAATTCCAAGCTAAAGGGGATGAACCAGATGACTCACAGGTTTTGGCTGCAGCAATTTTGTTAAGCCCATCGGTGGCAACATCTGTTCCTTGAGTGAGTGAAGCTGGAAATGTTTTTTTTCCGTTTTTAGTTATCAGAGTTATTAAAAAAGGAGGGGTAAGGTAGAGAGTTGCTTCTAAGGAACTCCATGGTGTCACAGCTAAGGTATTACTGGCTGTTGGATTGCTTCATCTGAAGCTTGTTCAGGCCGCTACACTGGTCTTCAGGGCAAATAAGGCTTTATGAGGCCACTGTGGGTATATCTGCAGGGAGGGAAATGTGACAGTGCCACCAACACTTGCCTTCTGATGAATACTCATCCAACATGCAAATGGTCTATTTCCTAGTTTTGGAGAACAGGAAAATCCTCTCATAGTTTAACTGTGAATGGACACCCCTGAGACAGCTCCGCTGTAGAGGCCAATAACAACAAAAGGCACTTCACCTTCTCAAACCATTTCCACTTCTACCCACTTTGGAGGAGAGGGGAGAATTCATGTGAGGATGCAGGTGGTGATGCTGTCAGACTTGACAGTAGCATTGCACAGGGTCTCCTTTGAAGACAGCCAGGTAGACTTAGTCTCAGTCCTGTCCTGGATGTCTAATACAGGCAGATCCACCAGTCCTCAAATAAGAGGCAAATGGAGAACTTCTTTCTTATAAGAGAATAAAAATGTTGATACAAACAGTTCCAGTGGGTCAACTCAAGGGATAGCTCACCTGTGTGAGAAGGAAACTCCAAATTCAGCCACATACTGAAAATAAACAGGTAAAGAGAAGTCCTTCACCAGGAGGCTTCTGCCCACTCTGCCATGAGCATTTGGATTCATCCAGGCTTCCTTAGAGCGAGCAGGATGTTAGTCTACACATAATCACACTGGAATCAATGGAGTTTAAGGGGTTACTCCTGGGGATCCATAATGCAAGCCTGTGTTCACTGAGTGGTGCTGTACAATACATGTCACTGTATGGATATCAGTGATACATCAAGCATGAAGGGAAGGTCCCTCAGCCTGCTCTTGTCTCTTTACACTGAGCACAGGAACCACACTGGGAGAAAGGGGCACTAGAAACTGGGAGAGAAGTAGTAGGTCTTGTCTGGGACAACTGAAGAAGGAGAGGCACAAAGAAATAATAATAAGAAGCATCAACTTTGCTAAAATCCAGTCACAGAGCGTGGTGTCGTGTTAAGGGGGAAGAAGAGATGAGCTGGTATTGGAGGCAAGACCACGAGATGCAGGGCCCCAGCAGATATGCAAAATAATCCCGTGCCTAGTTAGGCAGCCCCAGGGTGGCTTTTGTCACCCGTACAGGGACTGGCCCACAAATCAGGAGGCAGAAGATTCCATTTCATGTTTGTTTTCTCCCACCTCCTCCCCATCCATTGTCCGTACTCCTGAGGCTCCACTTCTGTTCTTTGTCCCTTTGAAATCCATCCAGGATCCACACTCTCTCCCCAGTGCCACGAGGGTGTCAGAATCTGTGCCAAGCATGAGATATTAGAGTAAAGCTGACAGAATGGGGACTAAACCTTGTTTACCCTTCCCACACCCACGCAGACACAGTACCACACAGTAAGGAGATTGGACACATTCCTCCTGATACTGGCTGTAATGAGAAACAAGAAGTAATGAGGTGATTTATTATCCTCTGTCCCTCCCGAAGACCTCAACACGCTCTGGCTCTGTCCTGTACTCCTCAGCAATTGATTTCAGAGGGACAGAACTCGTTTCACTCTTGTGCTGTGGCAAAATATCCTGCCTGTTCCCCAACACAAACAAATGAGGAGACCAGGCAAGTAGCCAGGTTCTCAGAACTTTCCCTCATAAAAGCACTATATGTGCTTATTGTTCTTCTAGATTACAAAAATTGGAAAGGAGAAGAGAAAACAGTAAATTGCACAGTTTATTTTATGGAATGGAAAACACAGCAGCAGACCACGATTGCAATGAAGTCCGTTTAGCCATAAATGTGTCAGGGCTTGATGGAGAGTGCCATAGTCACGCAGATGAGTCAAGATTCCCCAAGAGAAGTTTCCACCGAGTTCAGCACGGTTTACCAAATTTGATGGAGAATGAAGAACTGTGGAACTGCTCCAGTCGCTAACTAACTCCTGGCTTCAGACAGTGAACCCCTTAACTGCTATCAGTCTTCTGCCCTCCTGGGTGCCCCAAAGTGTCTGAGTCAGAGCTCTGTTGTGCCAAATATTTTACAAGCAGAAATGAACAAACAGTCCTTGTCCCGGAGACATTCTAAGGCTATCTTCTGACTTTTCCGATGCTTTAAACGTATGTGAATATAATCTAAAGAGAGGATGAGATATTTAATGTAGAATTGTGAATTTCTTGTTCCCAATAGATTACAGTCTTCGGCTTTCATGCTAGAATGCTTTTCTTCTTGTCCCTTTTGGTTTCTTTGAGGGTCCTGGGGAAATAAAGATGGAATGGATCCAAATCATGCTGCTGAATGGCAGGCACCAGTATACCCAGTGATATTACCGGTACCGCTGAGCATACAAGCAACAGCAGGCTGTCCAGGCTGGTCTGGCTGAATAGGCATCTCTCCAAAAGAGTGGTGTTGATACAGTCATGGTATACTGAAAAGTTTAATTAATGTTTATTCAGTCTCACGCTGTGTGGGACAACAAAAGTAGGGTGAGCAACTCAGACTGCCTCCAGTCCACAGCTGCCAAGGTCCAACTTCTTACAACACTGATGGGAAAAAGTCACGATCACTCAGTTAGGAAACTCTGTGCCATTTATCATCTTGGTCCGGTGGCTGCTTGGAGTCACCAAAAATGTCTGATGGTTTCACTGGATTGGTCTTTGTAAGCCCTCCTGGGTCTGATGGTACTGAAAGTGATCTATAGTACCTCACTTAAAGGAGGAAGGACTGTTTTGTAATCACAAACTGCACTGATAGGCCCAGTGGCCTTCTTCATTAGAAATACAAGCTCCACAATGTGAATCTGGGAATCCTGACAGTTTCATGTACTGATTAAGTTACGGTGACACGAAGCAGAGCCAACAAGCTTGAATTTCAAAATAACTCAGGGGAAAAAAAAAAAGTCCTTCTCTTAGTACGCAGGATTATTCTCCTGGGAGACAAACACCCTAAAATCTGAGCCGGCATTCTCTTTGCAGCACTTACAGTGTTTACCTCATGCTGGTTTGCATCATGCAAGAGCGGTACTTACATAAAAGCTAGTGTTGGTTACTCCCGTTAATACTGCAGGCAATCCTTTTGGAGTCCCGTAGGGCTTTGTTCCTTCTTCTGGAACTACCTCAGGACTGTACATGGCCAACAGGTTTCATCTGACGCCCACTGTTGCTTCTTGCTCTGCAGCAAAGAGATCAAGGGGAAACCACATAACCCCTGGTCATTGCTTTCAGAATCCTGCCACCCATTTCATCTGGGTTTGGGGTCTACTTTGGCAGGCCAGCTATAAGACACACCTGCAGTGTGCCACAAGGCATTGGGAGGACAATTCCGAGCTATCACTGAGCAGGCTTTGGTCTGAGTATCCAGTCCAGCACAGTGTCAGCACATGCCCCAGCTCAGTCCCCAAAGAGCTGTGGCTGCATTAGGCTGGTGCTGTGCCCAGAGTAATTAGATCTGCCTCTCAAGAAGACTAAGGAGCTTGGGCAGAATGACAGGACAGTGTAATTATACTGCTTCTGGAGCTAATTCAGGGACCACAGCATTAAGTTGAATTGTGTAGCCTGGATGTTTCAGAAGTTACTCAGTTTTGAATTATCTCTGATAAGAACTCCCAAGGGAGAGATTTAGCACTTCTGTCAGCAGTGCCTCCTTTGGTGTTTTCCCTTCCAGTCCCAAAACCCATGGTGCAGCCACACGAGCATTAGCTTCCCTCCACGCACCAGCGTCCATCAGCACCACCGCCGAGCATGGCTGTCTGTCAGAAAGGCATCTGACAGCTTCCCATTCAACCTCGGAAAAGAGTTTTCTCCAGCAGTTTTCAGGATTGCAGAATTGGGAAGCACAACATTAAAGGAATGAAAACTAATAGTGTCAAACACAAAGGAATCAGGTTAGGTTAATAATATTGGAAGGTCATTATTAATTTTTTCTGGCTTTCCAGAGTATCTTTTTTTTTTCAGAGCAGCTCAGATATGTTACTATGATAAGCGCAGCACAAATGCTCAGCCAGAGAGTCAGACACTGTACCTTCACCTCATCACGTGTGACTGAAACTGCAAACAGCTCAGATCAATCTCAGAGATATTAAATTAGAGCTGAATCTCTGTCTATCTCCCATACAAAGTGAGCTGAGCTAAATCTGAGATAATGCCCATATCAAGAGACATTACAAACCATATTCTGCTGGGTGAAGATTTATTTTTAGTTTTTCCACAGAATATTTCTGGTTATATGAACAATAGGAAAGGAGAGAAATTCTCGGCATTAGAAATGCATTGAATCTGTACATGCATTATGTAGCAGCTAGAGGTTCTATCTTTAAGACAGGACCGAATAATGATTCTTGCATAATGTAACAATATGATAACTAAAAAAGAAGGCCTGGGTTGAAATGGGTAGCAGAGAATATTACAGAATCACAATAACAAGGACATTTGAAAATGAGGGCAAGTAAGTAAGCAACCCAAAGGAAGAAAAAGTAGATATAATGAACAGAAAGGAAACATTCATTATGGGGTGGGTTGCAGAGCAAAGAATAAATTAGGTTCCTAAACTAAATTGGCACATACTGGTAGTTTTCTATCTCTGCATTTTTGAAACAGCATCTTCTCCCACTCTCCATACTGTTACTGCAGTTCTTGTGGGAACAAAACGGATCTTGCATCCTAAGCACATCATTGTCATCACTATCACAACTAAACTGGTTTAGGCCTTCTCAGATGGTTTAGTGACCACTTTTTGGCTATGCCTATAGTCACAACCAGAACAGAGACAGGTTGTAAGCTAACCTTGCTGTCCTAGGATCACCCAAAGTGTTTATTGCTGCAAGCTCTATGGCATATTTTTGTCTTTTTGTCCTACCATTTTCCCAGTCACTT
Organism: Anarhynchus alexandrinus; assembly: GCA_008711295.1. NCBI lineage: Eukaryota > Metazoa > Chordata > Aves > Charadriiformes > Charadriidae > Anarhynchus > Anarhynchus alexandrinus. Next base: position 4,706,742 of record VUYV01000040.1, read on the forward strand.
TCTGGACACAGATGGGGAATAACCTGGGTGAGGGACAGTTTGAATGTGAACACTCTTTTCTGATGAGTGATGGGAAAGGTTTGCCATGTGGAGATGAACTGTGCTGTGCCACTTGGCCTCAGGGACAGAGTGTGCTGCTCTGTCTGTTTTATTTGGTAGTGCAAAATGAAGCTTTTGAGAATCACAGAGGTCAAATAAGGTACCAGAAGACAGGAAAAACGACAAGCGTAGTGATTATTCTTAAGTAGGGAAAAGATCAATCAACATCAGTTGCTAGAAAAAATCTAGAACAAATAATTGACTAAATCATATGTAAGTACCTGAAGGATAACAAGAAGATAAATAATAGCCCACTGGAATTTATCACAACCAGATCGCATTAAAACAATTTAATTTCTGTCTATGACAAGATCTTACAGATAGAGATGAGGCAGTTAATTTCACATATTTTGATCTTAGCACTGTCTCATATGACATTCTCATTAAAAAATCTAAATGTATATGGCCTTGGTGGAACTTCTACAGTGTGGGACAAAATTGATCAGATAATCATATGCTAAGAATATTTTCTGTAGTTCACTGTTAAGATGGAAGGAGGTACTGAGCGGTGTGCCAGAGGGATCTGCTTTGGATCTCACTCGTCTTGATATTTTAATTAATGACCTGGATGATGGAGAGAAAATATTAAATATTAAATTTGCAGATGTCCTGAAGACAAGAAGGACAGCAAATGCATTGGAGGACAGATCTAGAATTTAAGCAGAGTTTGAGAAATGAAAATGTTGAATAAAATTCAAAGTGGATAAATGCAAGATATGACACTAAGGAAAAAGTAATCAATGGTAATATGTGGTATACAGTAATATATATAACCAGTATAACCAGAAAAGCACTCTTTTTCAAGACATATTCTGAAGGTTGCACCGCACTTCTGTGCCCCGCAGGGATACCCAGGCAGGGCTGTGCAACAGGAGCAAGTTTATAGAGTTAAGAGCCAGGGCTGAGAACCCACCACTCTTGGGTTCAGTTTTAGAGGGTTTACTTCAGTCTAGCTCTACTCCGGTCATGTGGACTGACTGTCCATTAGCAGAAAATGCTCAGCAAGTACACTCTTGAGGAGCATCTTTTGGTTTAGTTTCATCCCAAAGGAAATCAGGTCATGCAATTCAAGACTGCTCTGTACCGCAAAATGAAACCAGTTATATGGGGATAGAGTCAACCACTTCAAAAGTACTCTTGTAGCAAGTGAAATACTAATGTACATGCATCTGGCATCAGATGCTGAACCCAACATCATTTTTCCATTGCAAAAATGGCAGACAACAGATGGGGTTTTACATGCAGAAGAAAAGTTTGCAAGACATTATGTTTTGTTCCACTTTTTGTAAGAGCTCAGCTGAAGTGCTCTGCTTAGTTCTGGGTATCAGAAAGGCAAGCTGGAGTCAGTCTAAAAAAAACAATTTTGAAAGCATGATCTATTGGGAAAGATTAAAGGGCTTGGGATCGTTTAACTTAAAGACTGATTAGGGAGTTGACAACAGACCACAAGCACGTATAGAGAGAAGAGAATAACCTCTTCCCTCTTCCCATAATGGATAGCACAAGCAAGAATAACAGTAAAAGCCTTCTAAATCTATGCATAGAGAAGCATTGGCATAGATTGCAAATGGAGGTATGGCAAACTCTTTCCAGAAGAATCATTAGCAATTAGACAAGCAGGAGGTATAAATAAATAATCCTTCCTTAGGTTAGGTGGATGTACTAGAGAGTTTCTGAAGAAGTCTTCCTGTCTATGACTTTATGCTTACTCTCCTGATTCAGTGGAACTACGTTATTTTCTTTCAAAGTTCCTTGTTTCATGCAGTGGAGAGCAGATTTTTTTTTGTCACAGACCAGCTTATGGACTGGTGTTTAGGATGTTTTCCTGCAATACAGTCTGAAGCTGCTAAGATAAGAAGGTCCTAGAAACCCATCTTGCATATCTGACTCCTGTGGAGGTCTGACTCCTTTTGCCATTGAACTACTGGAGAGAAGAGGTGTAGCCTCCAGGTCTTCCTCCTCTTCAGACCATGGTTTCAAATAAATGTGGGTATGCTTATCTGGGTGACATCATGGCAGTGCAGATCACCTGCAGAAAGAGAGTTTTAGGTGACTTGGAAAATGTATTCCCTGTTTATTATGCCCAGCTTCAGCAGGGACCCAACTTAAGTGCCTCTCTGCCAATGCACGTAGCATGGGGAACAAACAAGAGGAGTTAGGGACATGTGCATGCCTCCAGGGCTATGATTTCATTGGCTTCACAGAGACGTGGTGGGATGGCTGCTATGACTGGAGTGTTGGAATGGAAGGACGCAGGCTTTTTAGGAAGGACAGGCAGGGGAAACGAGGAGGTGGTGTTGCCCTCTATGTCAATGACCAGCTGGAGTGCATGGAGCTCCACCTGGGGATGAATGAAGAGCTGACTGAGAGCTTATGGGTCAGGATTAAAGGGAATGCAGGGACAGGTGACGTTACAGTGGGGGTCTGCTACAGACCACCTGACCAGGACAACACAGCAGATGAGGTGCTCTATAGACAGATAGGAGCAGCCTCATATTCACCGGCCCTGGTCCTCATGGTGGGACTTCAACCACCCCAATATCTGTTGGATGGACCACACAGCAGGGCACAAGCAGTCCAGAAACTTCTTGGAATGCATTGATGACAACTTCCTTCTCCAAGTGGTAGAGGAGCCAACGAGGAGAGGAGCTATGCTGGACCTTGTCCTTACTGATAAGGAGGGACTAGTGGGGAATGTGAAGCTCAAGGGCAGCCTTGGCTGCCCATCATGCATGCCTGATCATGAAATGGTATAGTTCAAGATTCTTAGGGCAGCGAGGAGGGTGCACAGCAAGCTCACTACCCTGGACTTCAGGAGAGCAGACTTTGGCCTCTTGAGGGATCTGCTTGGTGAGCTTCCATGGGATAAAGCACTGGAGGGGAGAGAGGCACAAGGAAGCTGGTTAGTATTCAAGGATCAACTCCTCTAAGCTCAGGAGCGATGTATCACAACAAGGAAGAAATCAGTCAAAAAAGCCAAGAGGCTTGCATGGATGAACGAGGAGCTCCTGGACACACTCAAAAGAAAAAAGAGGTCTACAGAGGGTGGAAGCAAGGACAGGTAGCCTGGGAGGAATACAGAGAAATTGTCTGAGAAGCCAGGGACCAGGTTAGGCAAGCTAAAGCCCACATAGAATTAAATCTGGCCAGGGACATCAAGGGTAACAAGAAAAACTTATAAGTATGCCAGTGATAAAAGGAAGACTAGGGAAAATGTGGGCCCTGTCTGGAAGGAAACGGGAGACCTGGTCACCCAGGATATGGCTGAGGGACTCAATGAGTTTTTTGCCTCAGTCTTCCCTGGCAAGGGGTCTAACAACACCGCCCAAGTTGCAGAAGACAGAGACAGGGACTGTGAGAATGAAGAACCGCCCACTGTAGGTGAAGATCAGGTGTGAGACCATATAAGGAATCTGAAGGTACACAAGTCCATGGGAGCTGATGAAATCCATCTGCAGGTCCTGAGGGAACTAAATTTCTAAGCTGCTTTCCATTATATTTGAAAAGTCATGGCAGTCTGGAGAAGTTCCCACTGACTGAAAAAGCAGAAATATAACCCCCATTTTCATAAAGGGAAAAAAAGGAAGACCAGGGAACTACAGGCTGGTCAGCCTCACCTCTGTGCCTGGCAAGATGAACCACTCGGTGGATAAGGATATTGGCTGGATGGTCACACTCAAACAGCTGCAGTCAACGGCTCCATGTCCAAGTGGAGAGCAGTGACAAGTGGTGTTCTTCAGGGGTTGGTACTGGGACCAGTGCTGTTTAACATCTTTGACGGTGACATGGACAGTGGGATTGAGTGCACCCTCAGCAAGTCTGCTGACAACGCCAGGCTGTGTGGTGCGGTTGACATGCTGGAAGGAAGGGAGGCCATCCAGAGGGACAGGTTTGAGAGGTGGGCCTGTGCGAACGTCATGAAGCTCAACATGGCCAAGTGCAAGGTCCTGCACATGGGTCGGGGCAATCCCAAGCACAAATACAGGCTGAGTGGAGAACGGATTGAGAGCAGCCCTGAGGAGAAGGACTTGGGGGTGTTGGTTGATGAGAAGCTCAACATGAGCCGGCAATGGGCGCTCACAGCCCAGAAGGCCAACCGTATCCTGGGCTGCATCAAAAGAAGCATGGCCAGCAGGGCGAGGGAGGTGATTCTGCCCCTCTACACTGCTCTGGTGAGACCCCACCTGGGGTACTGCGTCCAGCTTTGGGGCCCCCAACAGAAGAAGGATATGAACCTGTTGGAGCGGATCCAGAGGAGGGCCACAAAGATGATCAGAGGGCTGGAGCACCTCTCCTATGAGGACGGGCTGAGAGAGTTGGGGTTGTTTAGCTTGGAAAAGAGAAGGCTCTGGGGAAACATTATAGCAGTCTTTCAGTACATGAAGGGCACCTACAAGAAAGCTGGAGAGGGACTTTTTACAAGGGCATGTAGTGATAGGATGATGGGTAATCGTTTCAAACTGGAAAAAGGTAGATTTAGAATAGGTATTAGGAAGAAATTCTTTACTGTGAGGGTGGTAAGGCACTGGAACAGTTTGCCCAGAGAAGTTGTGGATGCCCCATCCCTGGAGGTGTTTACAGCCAGGCTGGATGGGGCTTTGAGCTACCTGGTCTAGTGGGAGGTGTCCCTGCCCATGGCAGGGGTGTTGGAACTCGATGATCTTCAAGGTCCCTTCCAACCGAAACCATTCTATGATTCTATGATTTGTGCATCTGAGGAAGTGCTAAGAACTGAGCTGTGAACACAGATTCTGCTTAAATTTCCATGTCATGCATATGAGTTCTTTTGTACATGTGAACCTAAACAAATCCCTTCAAATGACATAAGCAGATTGAGGCAAAGAGTGGAACATAGGCTGTATGTCCTGTGCTTCTGCCAAGTGCCTTGAACAGAAGAACATAAGAACACCAGAGACTATAAAGCGGAGAGGTAAATTGAATTACCGGTTGCAGTGGCATGTCCACAGGGCGAATAAGACAAGCACCTGACCACTGACTGCAGTCCTTATGTAGAACAGAGTACTATCTAGATTCAGTTAGTAATAAATTGCTGTTAATTGCATAACCTGTATGTACAAACCCAGTTTATAGCAAACTGCAAGGGGTAAATATGGTTTGCACCATTCCACCTTCCTCCCTGGCATAGTACAAATGCCAGGGAGGAAGGCATGGTATGAAGGATGCCTTTTCTGAAGGAGCACGAGGTCAGCTACAACGGGATATGGGCATGAGCAGATGCTCAGAAGCTCAGAATACTTTGTCACTTGCAGAATGAGGGCCAGACTTCTCACACATCAGAGGGTGGCTGCTCTTCAGGAACAACATGACATTTAGTACTAAGTCAAGAGAAACACAATGGCCTAAGCCGTGCTGAATTATTGTGTTGATGACCACACGTGCAGTGACATTTTTAAAATGAGCACTCGCTTTTTACTGCTCTACAAACCACAAACCTGATCCTTTAAAGCCTCCATGAGTGGAATTCACATTGACTTGTGTATACAGAGGACTAGTCAGGTCAAGCGCGGAATATTAAATAATCACTTGCCATTCCTGATGTCGCTGCTTAGAAGTGGCATCACATTCTTTTGTTTAGGCAGAGAGTGTTCAAAACTTTTTCATACCCTGGGCTTTACTGAACCAAGACGACTAATATTTATAGAGCAATTATTCCAGGAGGGAAATCTATACTCTTTTTCATTCCTCAAAAAAACCCCAAATCTGAAATGAGTATAACATTGGCAATATCTACCAAGAAAGCAATCACTGAAAAAAATAGTCAATGTTACAAAGAATATAAGGCCATCCCAGAACAACCTCCACCTTATTAGGCAGTCTAGACAGTCTGGCTGCAATAACATGAAAAATTTGGCTTTCCCAAGCTACAACATATTATTTTTAGCAGCCAAAACGCTCCATAGGCAATGAGAGCGTACAGCCAAGTTTAATTTTGACAGTGCTGTTAATTTTTTATATACAGTGGAATAAATAGGAAAGGTGAAGGCATTAGTCAGTGAGGGCTGAATACAATGAACAACACAGGTGGGGAGACTGCATCTCCTGGCCTCCGGGACTCTGCAGTGTAACTCTGTGTCATCCATACATTGAAGCCTGACTGAGATCAAGTCCTGCTGAAGTCAAGATCAGACTTGTCCCTAGAGGAGGTTAACTCTAGAAACTGTAGTAGCTCATTTACTCTCCAGGGAAAATATATTAAGAACCTGTAGCTGTGGCATGACTCGTCTCCTTACGATGTATGAGGAGCTGCAAATTCCTCCATTTTATGAAAACAGAGCATGTCCCTTAAGCATCTGGAAAGCAGCCATGGTGGCTTTCCATCAGGCAAAGGTTTGCTTCTCTAAGCCAGAATGAATAAAAATGGAAATGCAAGGATAAGAATGAATGCTGATTTCTAGAACACCAGGGGACTGCAAATATAATTGACTAACAGGTAATATATAGAAGCAGCGCATTTTCAGGTAGTGGTTGATACACCTACTAAACTGATCATATATTTTTAACTAGGAGAGTTTAACAAAGGTGTAAACAGAGTCCATAGGGTAAATTCTTGTTAATTGCAAACTTGATAGCTAAAAGGTGAATGGTCCATGAGTAGAAACGCCAAAGGACTAGCCATCATTACGTGAATGGCAGATGGACTGAGCAGCGTTGCAAACTTTGTTTATGAAAGTTGTTTTCCATTTGAATGAAAATGAAGAGGAAATGTAATGAAATGAGGTTGCTCTTTCACCATCTGTGGGTTGAATCCAGCTCTTGCTGAAGTCGATGACGGTTTTGTTTCATGTATACTGGCCACCTGCTGTAAATGGTTAGATAGATTCCACTTTCAGGTATATTTTAGGGAAGAATCTGGGAAGAATGTGACTCAAGGCTTGCTTTAGAGCAAGGCATTTAGGCTCACTTCCCATCCCCACACAAAAGCCAGTCCATTTTTATTTCTGGATTTTCATTTCCTTTGGGGTGACAAGATACCTGGAACTACGTGCTTGTACAGCACATTATTACCCTAGCTTGGCTGGTGTCCCTGGGCAGTTCTCTCCAATAGATGACACTAGCGGTAATAATGACGAGGAAGAAACATTACCACTGGCATTAGCTCCCTCTTCTGTGGAGAGCCTGAAAGTGTGCAAAGGGCTGGAAGGCAGTGGTCCTCTCTTTCCTCTGGGTGAGGATTAAGGCTGCCATAAAGGGCAAACCTCCCATACTGCTGTGCATAGGACACAAATCTAGAGACTTTTAGGTCATACTCATTACAAGCACCACATCTGTTTGTGTACTACTAGTACTAGCAGAAGCAGTAGTAGTAGCTGTAGTAGTCGTAGCAGTAGTAGTAGTAATAGTAGTAGTTATAATAATAAATGTTCAGGTATTAACTGACTGGCCTTTCTAAAAGGGGGTTGTTATCATTTGGTGCCAGGAGAAGAAAGTCTGTAGGGAGTGTGGGGTCTACTACCCCCCCTACACTAATAGACCCCCTGTTACAGAGCCTATTAATCTGTGTGGTTATTTCATTAATCTCTTTGGCTAGAGCTAGAGTTAATGTTAAGGCAGTTTGGTTTTGTTTTTTTTTTTGTCGTGTACTTCCCCTGGCTGGGAATCCTCCAATTTCTGGAGCATTACAGCGGCTTTTGCCGGCAGCTTTGAGAATACTTCCACCAAGATATGCATAATGTGTTATTTACTGAGAAATTCCTAAAGAAGAAACTGCCCTTTAAAATAAACTTTTCTAGACCTAGGCAAATAGATTTAGAAACATTAGAGTCAGAGCATTTTCATCTACATGAAAGGATCCTTTTTTTTTTACCAACCAACAGCTGTGCTTCATGGATAAGCCCCAGCAGAAGAAAACATGTCCATAGCTGTTACAGCTACTTTAAAGGACTATTGCCAATATCTAGCTTTGGCACTTTCTTCTCAGTGTTTTTCAACTTTAAATGAAGTAATTTCTTTTCTAAAAATCCTCTCAACTGGAAAACGTACCCTTCAGGATTTTCTCCAGGATTTTCTGTAGGCAGGCAAGGTGAGCAAACGTAGGGCTACTCTGAGACAGAAGCTTTTTAATTTGTATGAATGTAGTTCTGATAATCAATGTAGAGTATCCTCTCATCCAAAATACAAAGACTTTGGTGGTCTGGGTTCTTCTGGTAAATGCATTTGCTTTCCTGGAAGGCAGCATGTAATTTCACATGGGCTCTGCTCAGGGAAGAGGACAATTGCACTGTAGACACTTAAGTTTTGTATATACTTTGGAGGACGGTAGCCAGCGTATTTAAACATATTAATTAAATTCCCTGATGTCAGTTCCCAAGAAAAGTCTTACAAGAAGGCCAACAAGGACCAGTTGTTGTTTCATTCTCAAGGCTGGGTGAATACGTTGCAAATACTGGCACCACAGTCAGCATTGATTACACTGGCTGGTAGCACTGGTGTGAGACAAGTCCAGATCGCGCCTGATCAGGGACACAATACTACCATTCAGCCTGGGAAAAGCCATTTCAAGTCGTCTTTTGTAGGGCTATTTGCAGCTGGGTTGTCCCGCAGTTGCATATCATTCTGTAGGAGTGGTACTGCAAACCGTCCAGTACATCAGGGAAGACCTTATGTGGCCTATGCACCTCCCTTTGCTCCAGCCTCTGTTGTGTTCCATTCAAGCGTGCCACCACTCAGGCCCTGCTTTTGCTCCTCAGAAAAGATTTTACCTATCCTGTTTCATTTTGACATGTACGCAGCTGACTCTTTGATCAAACTTCATGTTAAAAACCCTCTTTGAGTGTAACTTGGAGCTATCTTAGTAACATGCTAGAAGCAGGACATGCCCAAGGGACGTGAAAACATAAATGCTGGTTGTGCTTTGGTAACACACTGTGCTGATTGAACTACCAGCGGAATATTGTGCTTATTTGTGGTTGACTGCCTCATCAATTTTCGTTTGGGAACTGAAATGGAGTTTGGAGGTGGATACGGTATTAATTAGGAAGGAAATTGGCCACAATATGCTTGGAGATAAAAATCTTTCCTGGTGGGAATCTGGTTTTGTATCATGGCCAAATTGTTAAAGAAGCATTTTAGTGGGAAAGACATTTTTATGCAATACTGTTACATCTTAGAAGAGAAAAAGTGAATTAAACATGGAGATAATTGGATTGATGAGCAAAAAAAAAAACAAAAACAACAAACCAAAAGAACCAAATCTAGAAAAAAAAAACTTTCTAGCTACAATAGATTCTTAAGAATAAACCTTTAATTGTCAATGTCCACCACATAGCCCATGCATAGCTCCCATGTTTGTGCAAACAGCTAGGCAGCTCTCGTCATCGTGGCACTTTACATTACTCATTTGGCCACTGTCGGGAACATAAAATCATTATGAAACACTCACAAAGCCATGCATAGATACAACTTCTGCCCTATAAGTGCTTTTGAATCACATCTTACATACAAGCACTATATAATGGTGTGTATTTTTTAAAATTTAGGTAAGAGTTTGTCAGTGAGTTCTATTTAAGGCTCTCTGGCGTCGATCAACCTCAGACACCAAAACAGAGCTTCTTCAAGCTTTGAAGGAGTTCAATTTCCTTCCCAATTGCAGAGCACAGCTTCCCGCAATTGAACTGGCCCTGCATGGGGTTTCTTGCTCTACTGCGTCCTAAGTGTAAATCAGGGCAAAGAGATGATAACAGCAAGGCCAGAAAAGAGGAAAAAAAAAAAAATACGCACTGGTTACAGTCGAATGTAAAGAAATGAAAATCATCACAGAAAAGGAGACAGGGGAATCAAGGTAGAATGCAATTTGGGAGAGGAAAATGCAGGCTAAAGAACATGGTAGGAGACTGAAATTCATTAGAGAGCTTGTAAGACAGAGGAAAGAATGGAATATAAAGAAGAAAAGCAAGAAGTGACTGAAGGGTGTGGAAAGACTGAGTGGAAACTGGAGAGAACAACTCCAGCAATCAATAGGAGAGTTGAAAGCTGACGGCAATCCAGGAATTTAAATTCAAGGAGTGAAAGACTAGAGCCAGGCTGACTGTCAACATGAAAACTGAAGTCTGGTCTCCTAAGGAAGGGAGGACTTGAAATAGAGAGAAAAAAAAAATCAGTGAAAAGAAAGCTGAACTCACCAGAAGATAGAAAAGAGACAGGTAGTTGAATTTCCAAAGAGAAGGAAGATAAAATGGGAATAGAAATTGACCTGACAGAAGGCAGTAAGAGTGGGACTCTGGCATCTCTGCAGTGGCTTTGGGAGTCAGAGGACAAGTGCCTTGAACCAGGTCTCAGCAAGACCTAGAAATGCAAGGAGCAAGCAAGGAAGGAGGAGTCAAAAAAGCCTTTGTCAGAAAGCTGACAAAAGCCAGGGAGATGCATTACTGGTGGTCCTACTACCCGTGTGGTACCAGAGAACTGTGAGAAAGAGACTGTAGCCCAGCAAAGGAGCTAATCTGGGATATGCCATCATGGTTTGATGCCAAGAGTCCAATTGTTTTGTGGGCACTGTTGTGGAAAGGATAGTCATGCATTTCTTAGACCAAACTCTATACTCCTAAGACTACCCAGGGCTTGAAAAACTGTGGCTGCAGCTTGTGCCTGGTGGCTCGAGGAGAAAGGGGTGTCTCAGGTAAAAGTTTTTACCTTTCATATGAAAGTAAATTTTATTTCTCTGCATGGCACAGCTGGTAAATTTGAGAGAGACTGAGCAAGCAATCAGAAAGGGCAAAAATTTCCCTGTCATAGTGGAAGACATTGGGCTTTTCTGTAAGCTCAGAATTACAACTCTCCTTAAAGAGCTTCCCAAAGGGGAGCTATCTTTTACCTGGATGTGTTTGGCTGGAGAGACTGCTTTTAGCCACAACATTAAAATTCCATGTAGGAAAACTCAAGGTCAAGCTTTTATTTTTATCAAAGCTTTAAAATTTTTAAAACTTTAAGGACTTACTTTAGAAAGGGTCCGTGGTTGAAAAGCTAGTGGAAATGTTTAGCAGATCTGCAGAGCAGCTCTACTTATTTATACGGAAGACCTCTTCTGCACCAAAGCAATTTCAGTCCACAAAATGCTCAAAGATGCAGTGCCACCTTTTGGACAAACCGATGTCATGTTAGGTCAGGCATGAAGTTAACAGAGAGAGAAAGAAATAACAGGTGACATTCAGGCCCTGGCCAGGATTGGTTCTCCAAGAAATGATCAGTAGTAAATGGAGAAGGTAATTGGGAGCAGTACTCATGTATGTCTGTCTGGTTCTTCTTTAGCAAATTTATGGCTTTATTTCCCAATTTATTTGAAAAGCTTTTTAAGGTCAGTGAAGTCTACAGCTGTAAAAAAAAAAAAAAAAAAAAAGAAAACAAAAAGAAAGAAGTGAAAAAAGCATATTATGTTTATATAGAACTGGAGTATGGGTGTTAACTCACAGCGCTGAGCCTTGCCTGCTGTAATGTTAGACAAGCAGTACCAATTTCTCCAGTGACTACAAATCTACAGTGTATGATCTTCATGATTTAGGGAAGAACATTCAAACAAATATGTACGCCATCATCTAGATCCAAGGGGACCACCTCTGTGGTCTCGAAGATTTAAAGGCTGACAGCACGGAAACTGTGTGTAGTTCTCATCTAGCAGAGGGATACTTTAAATGATATATCACTCATCTTCAGTTAACTGTAAAGTCTGTGTATTACCTTGACTGGCCGAAGCACCAGCAAACAAGAAGGAAGCTAACCATACAGAAAGGTGAACTGATTAGTCTGGAAATCACACATCCACCTGGTGGTACCCTCCTGCTGTGCTGTACGTATTTTAGGTAATCTCCATGAGTTAATTATTTCCTTGAAAACATGAAAAGGACATTGTACAAATCAAGTGCTGAACACTGGACGCATCGTGAAAAAAATGAGGCTCTACATCTTTCTGCAGTGTAAATCCTTTGGCTTGTACCCTGGCCAAATCTGACAATAAGGTCTTAGATAATTTCCTCTCCCTGTATCGTAATGGCAGCAGCAGCAATTGCAACCATTGCTCAGAAAAACTCCCGTGGGCCCCAGTAGTCTGCCACAGAATAATATCCATCCGTAGATCAATCAGGAGGGCATCCCAGCGCTTTCCCGGAGACTGAGGCAGGACAACATTCTACTGTGGGTTTCTGCCACTGCCAGGGCTGTTACCAAGGGGACAGCAGGCTAAAACTCCAGCAGCATCTGCAAGCATCTGTAAGCCTTCTCCATTTTGTCATTGCTGCCACCTTCTGCAGCCTCCATCTTATCTCCTAGCGACCAGAGCTAGAGTTCAGGGATCTGGGAACCCTTCTTATTTTGTGTGAAGCTACTGGTAGGTATCTTGGTAGTCCTGGAACCCATCAGGTATTTAATCTGTCTCTCCCCTGTGTGTCAGCCCAGGGATTGTTATCAGACAACTCTGTCTACTTCCTTTTTTAGTCACCAACTCCACTGATCGCAGTGCAGATAGTTTCTCCAGAAGGGTGAGTTACAGAGCATACAAATATTGTTTCCTAGAAAGAAAGAGGCACTTTCAAAAGTGACACAAAGTTCTTGTTCCCAGTGGCGTACCTGTGCTAAAGCAGCTGTCCTCTCCCCAATGTTTCGCTTGTCTTTGACAAAGGGTATTATAAAGCATCCTCTCTATCTCCCAGCCCATTCCACTAATGGTGTGGACTGAGTATGATTTAATCTATGGCCTTGCTAATACCACTATTCCTTTTGGTTTTTTTTCTGCTTGGCGGCTAAAACAAAAATATAATGAAGAAAATACATTTCAAGTGACAGAAATCCTTTTTGTTCAATCCCAAATGAGATATTTCAGCTTAGTTTTGTGTATTTTTCTCATACTTAAAAAAATTAAATTTGTCTGAAGTTAGTCTTGAAATACCTCTAGGAGAGTACTGCTTATACTATATATAGTATACTATATATATTTCACAATTTTGAAATATTTTTATTGTTTCAGTATTAAAAATAAATAATCACATCTTTCAATTCAGGTATGTGTTGGGAAAAATAATTCTGTTTGTTTTCAATTAGCAATGGATCTGAAAACATAAAAGGAATAAAGACAGAGCTCTCTCAGAAAATTATATTAGAAGTTTATATTACACTCAAATTTAGTTCAGAGCCCTCTACTCCTCTGCTTCACCTGTGTGCAGTGTGGGCACGTACCAGAAAATGGCAATTAACTGTTTATGTTTTCCATGCTCTGTATTTGTCTGTTATTGTGGCATTGCTGTACTGTTCTGTGTTGCAGTTTTGTTGGATTTTTTTTAAATACATGTTGTGTTGAGGGGATGCGATACAGTATGACAAGACATATAAACCAAAAGAAATGTGGTAGAGTGTAATTCTGCACGTATCTATTATTCTGCAAGGGGGAAAAAGGTGAGTGGGGAATGTGAAGTGAAGGGCCTCACTCCAGCTCTTCTCTTACACCAGCTTTACGCAGGCACCATAAAATTAAGATCCAGCAGAATGGAGAGTTAAGCCATTGTCTGTCTTGTCGTGGGCAACTAAACCCGTTAGCAAGAGCAAGGCTTCTTTTCCCTTTGCCTTACCCAGATAATCAAGTTTGGTAGAATCTAAAATGCTAAAGAAGGAGGACGTGCACATTAAAGTGATGGACCAGCAATCTGCTGGGTTTAGGAAAAAAATGTCAAAATCTCATTCACACAGCAGTCTCCAATAAATGAGATGGAGGAAATAAGGTGTTAGCCCTATTAAAAGTAACTGCCATGCATAAGAATAAGGTGATGGTTTAAACTTGAGGTCATGCTGCAATTATTTTTCCTGAGGTGCTAAGCATCTCCAAATCATCATCCAATATTCATGCCAATATGCTACAATTACAGACATGGCTAAGTAGCAATACTGAGAAGGAGGAAAAAACTAAAGCCAGCTGAAAAAGCTTCTCTTCAAAACTGCAACAAGAAGGTCTTCTAGTGGGTGCATCAATTTCACTTAGGACACTGAGTCCAATTTTCAAGTCTGCACGCAGGAGTTGTTTTCCCTTAACAGGACCGATACTGTTAAAGCAATACAAACCCTCTCCAGGATGAACACAGCTGCAATGAACAGCTTTTGAGGTAATAGATTGTCCTCTGTATTAGAAGCTGAATCAGTATAATTGCTTTTAAAATGTCACTCTGTGGTTACTCTATAAGTACATCCTCTATAGTTACACATGGAACTGTGTGTGGGTCTTCCTCAGATGTTTGATATAACTGTGCTCTTCTGTCACTGTTGGTGAGCCACAAATCACCGTCCACCTTACAGTTATTTCACATGAATGCCATTAAAAAACAAATGAAGCACCCATAGCTGGCATGAAATGAAATGTCAGTGCATGCTAAGCCCATAGACTGCAGGTGTCCCACTTCTGGGTCCCATGAAGATTTTCAGTATTTCAGTGTGAACTCCTCTATGCGATAGCATTGAGTGGTCTTGTAAGCAAAAGTTGGTTGTTCTGAGAAACACTGAGTCTTGGTGTAAAAGGGTGGGATTTCATCCACATTATAGCTGAATCAAAACTATTTTCTGTGAGTTCAAATCTGGTAGGAGGTTTTCTTTGTTTATTGGTCTGGTCTGGGGGGAGAGAGATTTTGTTGATTCAGCAGCACAATAGATTTTGCAGATTCTGTCCACTATGTCCTGGAGATAATAACACACCAAAACATTATTGGAAGGTTGTTAGAAAACTCTTGGGACCAAGCTCCTCAAATCTTCCTGCCTTGCCCATAACAGTTTATGTCGTTGTTAGGACGTCCCTGGATGAACCCGAGGTCGCATCACTTGAGCAGAAACTACAGTTCAGTGGACACCAGAAAGTGGTGCCTACGAACAGAGTGCCCATACTTTTACTTGCACAGTTCCTACATTATTGGTGTGTGTGTGTGTGTGTGTTGTGTGTGGAAATGCTTTGCATGCAGAAGGTTTGACACTTGTTTACTCTTAGAGCAGCCCTGATGCAGCAGTCAGCAGAGAGCAACTGGTGCAGCTGGACCAGTTTTAGCTAGCTATAGAGAGAAGCATCAGTTCAGATGCTCTGCTGATGGGGTGCTTAGTGCAACCTATGTGTGTCCTTCCCTATTCCTAATTGTCAGCACTGGAGCATCTATATTAATAGTCTGCTGCCAACTGTTCCTAAGAAAAGCCATGAGGGTTGCCTCACATATTCCTGTCTGCTCTCTATCTGCAGCTGTGGCAGTGGAGTAGCAAAAGACAGCAAATGAAATGTATGTGGGCATCTGCCTTCATTTCTGGCCCAGTCCTGTAGACCTTATGTGCAGTGGATTGTGCAAATGTACTTTCTAGAAGAGCAGATTAGCTTATACCTTATTCATCAAACGAAAGTTAAATACTAGATGGAGGAAGGATTTCCTCATCCAGATTTCCTCTGTCTGATTTTGCAATCTCCCTATAGATATTTTCAGGTGAAAAATGCTCAAAAATAAACATTCATGCGGTATCAGACAGCATTTATGATGCAAAAGAGAGTGTATTTTGGCAATACCAATGCTTTCTGTAATTGGTAAGACCGCAAAAGTATGTACTTGACTGAACTCTTGAGTGGCAAGTATTTTACTAGCAGTAAACAACAAGATCATCAGAGAGGCATTCACAGGAGAGAGACCAAATCAGTGAGTGAGCAGCAGATGGGGCTTGAGATCCAATAATGAAGAGCATGGGCGACTTCATCTCCTAAATCTATTATTGATTAAACCATGAACAGTCAAGACTCTCATTTCGCTGACGTTTAGTGCAGCGGCTCTTGGCTGCCAGGCTTAGGGAGTGAGCAACCTAGCAGGAATTAGAAAAAGTTGGGTAAGAGAGTCTATGCAGATGAAGAACAATCATACCATTATTATTAATAATAATTCATGCACTGCTGAGGCCAGTTGCACAGGTATTAAAATTAGAGATGAGGAAAGAAATCTTTGCAGTACTGGTGGCAGCACAGCTGCACAAGTGTGGGGCTGGCACAAATTCCTTGTTGGTGAGTAACTGATCTCATGAGCACCGCTATCTGCAACACCTCCTTTCACTCCTTCCTACTGAGACCCTCTCTTTTTCATCCTGTTCTCATTCCTGTAGTAGCTGATGAACGTTTATGGAAGTACGGGTTGCTCCACCTCATCAGAGAGTGATGCTTTGATTTTCTTTCTCTCCCTTAGCACCTAGTCCAAAGTAACAGGTTTTCTTTCCTACCATGTTTGCCTCTTTTTCTTTTTGCCACAGCTGGCATTCTTTGGGGGATGTCTAAGTTTTGTCTGCTTTTGCTCTTGATCCCAGACTTCTCTTGAGTATAATATCCAACTTTTTCTTTCAGTACCGGATTCTTTCTTTCTCCAAGCTTCTCTTCTAATAAAATCTAGATACTTTTCTCAGGGTCTTAACCTGGTGACAAAGTAGTGACCACCTGTTTCTGCAAGGCAAACAGTGCCTCAGCTGTTAATGGAGTTATTTCTCAGTCTTTCCTACTTTCTATTCTACCTTGTGAACAGGGATGTTTGTGTGGCTCAAGTAGGCCATTGAATATCCAAAGGCAGGTGCATAGGGTTTGAATTCCTATTCTTCTGTGTTCCTTCTTCCTGAACCTGATTGATATGGTTCCTGCGGACTTTGAGAGATTTCCCTAAGTGCAGTTGGTAGCACAAACAGGCTTTTGAATTACAAAATGTTACTCATGCTAATCCTGAAAATTTGCTGTTCTCTGACTTGCAAATTGTGACCTGAATCTGAGCTTTTCAGAGGCAGCACTTCTGCTCTACTCCTTTACCTAAGCATGTACTTCCAACAGCGTGTGTAGAGCAGACCTTGGGAAAGGAGCTGCAGTGTGACAGCCTCTGTGCCCATTGCTCAAAAAAAAAATAAATATCTGGCTGCACCTTCTTTACTTCCCCCATTCATCCACACGGATAAGATCGTTCTCAGCCTTCTCTTCTCCAGAGGCTGAACAGTCCCAGCTCTCTCAGACTCTCCTTGAGTCAAAGATGCTTCAGTTGTTTAACCATGTTTGTGGACCTTCAGTAGACTCTCTCCTCTCCAGCATGTCCAAGTCTCTCTTGTACTGAAGAGCCCAGAACTGGACAGAGTACTCCAAGTGTGGCCTCACCAGTGCTGAGCAGAGAGCAAGGGTCACCTCCCTTGACATGCAGGCAATGCTTTTCCTCATTCAAGGAGGCCGTTGCCCTTCCTTGCTGTGAGGGCACGTTGTTGGCCCATAGTCAGCTTACTGTCCACCAAGACCCTGAAGTCCTTCTCTGCAGAGCTGCTTTCGAGCCAGTCGGTCACCAGCATGTACTGGCCTGGGGCTATTCCTCCCCAGGGACAGACTTGGCATTTCTGCTTGTTGAACTCAGTGAGGTTCCTGGCAGCCTGTTTCTCTAGACTGTCAAGGTCCCTCTGGATGGAAGCACAAACCTCTGGTGTATCAGCCACTTCTCCCAGTTTTGTATCATCTGTGAACTTGCTGAGGGTGCACTCTCTCCCATCATCCTAGTTGTTAATGAAGATGTTGAACAGTACAGGGCCCTGTGTTGACCCCTTGAACACACCACTAGTGACTGGCTTCCAGCAGGACTTGGTGCCACCGATCACAGCCCTTTGGACCCAACCACCCAGCCAGTTTTCAGACCACCTCATTGTCCACTTATCTAACTCATACTTTGTCAGCTATGTCTATCTTAAGAGCAAGTGGTAAAAACTGGAGTTTCTGGATGGAGGGTCCTATCTTGAGCTAGAGAGAGGGCGAATTTAAGCCGTTGGCTGTGCATGTAACACGGGGGAGTTATTACAATCAACCACCTGAGTGGCTTTTGATTCTATGATAAAGACGATGGTAAAAGCCCTTTTCAGCTTCCAACAGCACATAATCCAAACAGAGCATGACCTGATCTACCTGCAAACTGCTGTCATCATATTTTTCTCTCTATTTTGTCTCAAGGGGTGGGTACATCTTGCTTCCCGCTAGACACACCTGGCCACGTTTGATTCTGCTCCATTTCTTAACAGGTCAGGTCTTTAGGCAAGCAATAAGAACTGCCAGTGGTGTTCAGAGATTTACAGGTTTGTTCTATATCCTGTAGGCTTCAATCCTTTGCATTTGTTCGGAAACCCCTGGGATGGCTAGCTGAGCTGGTTTGTTTTTTGCACTGGGCTCTTTTTACTTTCCCTTCTAAATTTATTAGCATGATTTTCAATTACTTTTAGAACCCTGATAGTAATTTACTTTTAATTATCTACACTATGTAGCTGTAACTTGCTAAATATGCAGGTCAGTTTAAGGTCTCCCTCTGAAAACGAGTATTACGGTCATGGAAAGGCTCTCAATCCAGTTCTATTATTGTTATTAATTCCAATTAAAATAATACTTAGTACTTATCTAGCAGTTTTACGTCTGGAGTATTTTGCAAACATTTACTGATTAATTTTCACACAATTATTGCAAGGTAGGCAGGAAATAGCAGTGAAAAAACCTGTAGCACAGGGTGAAAAGAAGAAAGTCACTTATCTACAATAAAAGGAGTTGGCAAGCATGTATTGCCCATAGGCTTATTCTCCTGGAAGTCTATATATTTTCCTGCACATGCATGTGGACCCACTGTACGGTAGCAGAAACCATGCATCCTGACAGCACGTAAGCTAGTGCACACTCTGTTTCCTCTCAGCGGGGAGTAGAGGGCAGGGAACTTCACATCAGCAGGTTCAGCTTGAAAATAAGAAATTTAACCAACCTAAGGTCAGGATTTATAGAGACAATAGGTCTCTCTGTCTTGATTCAGAGCCATAAAAAGAATGGGATTCCTCAGCATATGGTTAAGTACCAAGGGAAAAGGACTAAATAGACAAGATTGGATTGAAAGGAAGAGAATAGATCTAAAATTCAAATTAGGCAAGAAATGATAAGCCCTTGGCCCTGTTACCAAATTTGACACTGACAGAGATTAGTCTTGGCACCATCAGTAATGAGAGAGTTGGGGTGCTTTTTAAGCTAAATTTGCTGCCAATATCTAAAAGGTTTGCCATCCATGGATGAGCACATCGTGTCAGAAGGCCAAGAGCTATTAATACAGTCACCACATAATGAGTGGGGAAGACCAAAGGAGCAGCTTCTGTAAGATTAAAGACAGTTCCAAGTCACCATTTCTGCAGTGTTACAGTTCTGTGGACCAGCTACAGCCGAAGTCTGGGCCTCCAGTGGAGAACATCAGCGACGCAAAGCCATTGACCAGCATATTTGCCAAAAGGGGCCCAGGGGGCACAAGCAAATGATTTGCTCAGAAGAAAAATAAAAAAAAAGAAGAAAATAAATTGATGGCTCTGCTCCTTGGAACAGAATGATGCCAGTATGACACTTCCAGGCATAAGATGGATGCACAGTTTGATCACCAGCCATCAGGAAAGATGATGAAGAAGCCATTGCCAAGTGCTCCTAAGAGCCACGTCATTAACATGCCAGGGGCTGAAGACTTCCCAGGACTTTTCCCATAAATGGAACAAAGTACCTCAAAGTGTATGTTGCTTGCAAATGGCTCCTTTGTATATATCAGAGGGCAGGACCCATGCAGTCAAATGAAACATGAAGCAGGGTTAAGGCAGAGAAACCAGCCTTGTCAAGACTGGCCAAATTTCAAAGACGTAATGGCAGAAGACATTATCGTCATGTGAAGAATAGGCTGGGTATGTGCAAGAAAGCGTGTTGCTTAATGCATCCAAGTGGCTACTCCTGCTTTCATGAGATAGAGAGGTGCTGAAACAAGCCAGAAATACCTGGCATGAGTTACTGGTGCGGAGTGTGAAGGAAATAGTGAAAGTGGTATACAGAAAACAGAGAGGAACGTCAGAAGCACATTGCAGTCCCAATATATTGTCTCCACCTACACCCAAAATGAGAAAGCTTTGTTTACTTTTACAGGATACAGCAGAGATCATACCTGTTTGTTCCTTTGAGCTGTGGAGACTATCAGGAGCATACTCAGACAGGACCTATGATCAGAAAGGAGCATTTTCAATAAGAAAACCTTTAAAAAACCCGATGCTTAAAGCCTTGAAGAGCCCAGTTCATTACCTTCTACTCTGGTGGGCAGTTGCAGGGGGACCCTGGCTTGAATGCAGTGTAGGTTCCTACCCCATGTTAACAGAAAATCTCAGAAACCTCAGAAAATGTCAGCTCAGCACATTATTTTTCCCTTTTCCATTGTTCCTTAAGGAGCTGTGCATACCTGCTTCACCCTGCAAGAATAGCTCAGGAGTTTGGCATTTACAGGCAAGAAACTCATTTCATCTCACAAACAGATTATGTTATTGTGGCAGATGAGCAAACTCACTGGAACCTCTAATAAGAAGCTCTGGTAGCCATGGCGAGGGTAGCAATGTTGGAGCTCAGCCTACATGAGCCTCTGGGTGAGCATCCACAGAAACAAAAACCTGCTGGAGCAGAGTGTATACTATTCGAAGCATTGATTCATCCTTCACTCAAGACATGGCTGTGCAATGTAGATCAAAAGGTCCTCTCCGCCCAAACCCCAGTGCTCTGCTCTGCCTGATTTCCTTCAGCTTTGAAGGCAGGTCAGGGGCTGCACTGGCCTGCAATAGACTCTGGTGAGGCCTACTGGCCCACACCTTCACAGGTGGTAGCTATGCCATGACCCACATGCAACATTTCCCACAGTTGTTCTCTTACAGGCATCGCCAGCACCCTTCCTACTCCTCATGAGTGCTGGGCCAGCATTGGTGAGACTAACTCCTTCTCTCCTTTCACCTCAGTGCATTCACTGCCAACCTGGAAAAGAAATTGCTGAATAGTTTCCTGCCTACTGAATAATTGAAGATTTGAAGGTAATACTTTGACCCTATAGCAAAACCTCAGCCGTTGCCCTACTTCTTATGCGTTGCAGAAACAAGGCTGTGCACAGGTCTCTTCACAGCCACATCACGGTTCCTCAGCCTACATGCTTGGCACACCGACCTGGGCTGGGGGAAGATTTGGACTGAAGTAATGGCTGCTTGTTCAGGCTGATTGTACAGGTTAACTTACAACAGTCTGAACAAGACATTTAAATATCTGTTTTGAAGGGTTGATAAGGAGGAGTTTGCAAGGATCATACCTTGCAGGCCGGGGTACATGCTGCAGGCTGTCCCTCAGCCTGTGCTGGGGAAGGTCATGAGGAAAGAAACCAGCAGTGGCTAGGGCTGGAGATATACACTCGTGGGGGATGAGAGGACAAACGATGTCAAAAAGGGTAGAGACACCCATGAGGAACTGTGGCCATGGGTGATCAACGCTGGGGCAGGGACACCCCTGAGGACTGTGACCATGGGCAACTCATGCAGGGCCAGTAACATCTAGAGGGACTGTAGGTGACCACGTGCCTGGGATAGAGGGGAGACAGATGTTTCTGTAAGTTTTAAAAAACTAATATTTTTCTTCTTTTTCTCAATACTTGGATCAGTTACTGGGTGTTTGTGTTGGCTGGCAATAAATTAACTAAAATAAGATTCCCCAATTTGAGACTCTTCTGCCTGTGATAAACATCCTCCTGTGTCTCACTCTAGGGTTGCCAATGGTACCTAAACGTATAGCAGTGATAATAATGATAATGAGGACACTGAAACAGACTGGATTCAGGATAATCAAGACAGTGAAGGGCATGTGATAGCACCAATACTATCCAATTCCCTCCATATCAATAGATATACATACATATAATACCATACCATATCATAATATTTAGATACATTAATGTCTGTATGTTTAAACACTTTGATATCTTTATATGTGAATATATTTTATATACATATATTAATTTCAAGTATAGATTAGCATCATTAGATATTAGCCTATTTCTGTACACGTAAATTTATACATAAATATTTGAAACTGTGTGTATAAAAATAATCTGCTGCATATGTACTGAACACATATACTAGATACAATACAATATATGATAACCAATAAAAAGATTAAGCCATATTCTTTATGGATTAATACACTGCTGCTCAGCCATCCAGTCAGTATCTCTGACAGACAATAGACTTTTACACTAAAACTCAGATTATTTTGAACTCTTAGTCTATATTGATGAAAGTTCAATGGATTCCTGAAATGTGACTGGGGGGTTTTGTTTATTTCTTTTTTAACAAATGCAACTTTCTTTTCAAAAGTGCATATTCATATATATATATATATATATATGTATTTTCTCCTGAAAAAATAAAGGGAAGCTTTTTTCAGATTAAAATGCTTTAAAATTGTTTTTATGAACTTCAGGGAAAAGGTATGTCTTGCCCTGTCCATCTCAGCAGGTTTTGCTCATCAGCAGCTGTCAGGAATTCTGCTTATTCCCTCGCACGGGAACCACCAGCTCATGGCCAATCCTGTCCAGTACATGTTGATGAGCAGAGATGGAGTCCTGGGGACTACAGGAGTCTTTGGGCTGGTCCCATGTAGGAGACCAGCAGTGCAATGAACCATTAAGGGAGAAAAATTTATACTTAGGGAAAAATGACTGAAGTGTCTGCTAACAATACATATGAGGACGTTTTGCCTCTCTATGTAGTGCAGTGCCATTTTTTCTTAATAAAATTTCTGTTCACCTTTCAAGACCCAATGTAATATAATTCCTTAATCATGACAGTTTGGCACCACATCTAAATTTACGGCTAAATGTAGCTTTCATTGAAGTCAACCCCCTGCTGGCATCCCAGTGGCCATGAAAAGAAAATGTTCTCTTTCACTGCGGAAAAAAGCGAAGGTGGCTGCAAAAAAAAAAAAAAAGAACTAGCTACTTATCAAACTGCATTTTAAATCTGTACTTTTTAATTTTGCAGGGTATTTTAGATGACTTATTTTCTTTCTACTTTCTTTTGCTAATTGGCTATTTCTGTACCAAAAAAAAAAAGAAAATTAAGTAAAGGAAAACAGAAGTGCTGATCACAGAATAGATTTGATTTCTCACAGCACGGTCACGCTGTGGTTAGTTAGCCACCTGCTCAAAGACATGCAAGGACTACGCAGGAGCAGGACTATCCAAATAGAGCCTGGCTTAGGGGAACCTTTCAGAGCAGTTTCTAAGCAATAAGACCACATACACACTGTTGCCCATTTGCTGTTGGGTGAAATGATATGACAGTCAGACAGACTTAAAAAGAATGGCCGGAGAGATAAAGTGGGGAGCTGTCATCTCTGTAATAAAAAAAAACAGTTACACTGAAGCTGTTTGAAGCAACACTGGCTGAGGTTCTGGGTTTCCTTTTAATACTGCGTTTTACTGAAACGTTACAGTGACAGAAGCTATGAAGAGCTCGGGCAGCTGTATGTGATTTTTCGTTTCGCTTCTGGATACCAGGAGAGATGAATGTATGGGGGCCCCCAGCCCGTGTGTTTCCATTGCCATTCCTCCAGAAATGAAATATCATGTAGAACAACTTATTCTTTATGGCTTAATTTCTTTCTGCCCAAGCAGCCAATCAGAAGCATAAATGAACAAAAGCAATTCTACAATAAAACTGTATGTGTATTATATCACAGCCATATTATTTTGAACTTCTGCTCTATTTTTGCCTAAGGATCGATGGATAACTGAAACACAACAGGAAATATTTTGTTTGTTTGCCTCTTGAAGAAAACCAGAACCACACGATTGATAATAAAAATTGGTGTGTGCATTTCTGCGAATGCATTCTAGCGCAGCAATTAAGTATTGAGTAAATAATAAACATCTCAAGGCAAACCTTTTACAGCCCAAATAAGACAAGTGAGTTACAAAATGTTCACTTATAATAGGAAAAAAGTACTTCATCATCACTGGAAACAACATGAAACAACTGATGTTACAATTCAATTCCTGGTGCTTTCTCAGCAGCCCTGTGGAATATTGGATATTGTTTGGAAGGAATTCCTTCATTTGAGCATGCAGAAACCAACATTTTCAAGACTACTCAAATTCTGATGCTGTATTAACTCAGGAAGTAAGGAAATACTGTCTGCATCCATCAAAGGTTTTGTTGTTTTTTCTTTTTTAAATCTAAGGGCCTTGAGAGCTATTTTACTTCATAAAGCTATCCAGCAAACGATTAGTTTCCTTAATAGTACAAAAGACATTGATTGTCCAGCTGGCAGAAGAGCAGTCCTTTAATTAGTCCAATCTGCAAGTTGGATGGTCCTCCATGACACTGTCTGCTGTTGTGTGAAGTATTGCTCCTGCTGAATTCAGAGCTTCTAATGACATCTGCTGAGCCAGGTTTCATCTCTCAAGGACAGCCTAGTTTTTTTTTGCAAAAAGGCACTGGCACCAATCTCTCAGGTTCACAGAACCATAGAATAGTTTAGGTTGGAAAGGACCTCAAAGATCATCTAGTTCCAACCTCCCTGCCATGAGCAAGGACACCTCTCACTAGACCAGATTGCTCAAAGCCCCATCCAATCTGGCCTCGAACACTTCCAGGGATGGGACTTCCACAACTTCTCTGGGCATCCTGTTCCAGTGTCTCACCAGCCTCACAGTGAAGAATTTCTTCCTAATATCTAATCTCAATCAACCCTCTTCCAGTTCAAAGCCATCCCCCCTCATCCTATCACTACACACCCTTGTAAAAAGTCCCTCTCCAGCTTTCTTGTAGGCACCCTTCAGATACTGGAAGGTTGCTCTAAGGTCTCCCCAGAGCCTTCTCTTCTCCAGGCTGAACAACCCCAACTGTCTCAGCCTGTCTTCATAGGAGAGGTTCTCTAACCCTCTGATCATCTTCGCAGCTCTCTTCTGGACCCGCTCCAACAGGTCCATGTCAGGTTGCCTTGGGACAAGTTCTCACTTCTGCTCTGACCGGGTTGAATCCTGAGCATCACAAGCAAGAGATCCCAGCTCCTGGGAACATAACCCTGTGGGTTTCTGGGGCTCATACCTGCCTGTGAATGCTTTCCTTGGGCAGATCCCTGCAGCACTTACTTAGGTTTGCAGTTTTGCTGTCGCCCGTTACAAGTGGATGAGGTCACAGCCATGACAGGCTGTCCCCCGGGGGGACTTCACTTTGTGTTTTGCTTGGGCGCTTTGCTTGGGTAGTCAATTTTCAGTGCATGTTAACTGAGAGTTTCGTTTGACCAGGAATGGCTTCTCTGGGTTGTGCTGTGTATCACTAATCAATACGACAGACACAGAGACATAATGTGGAAATGAATTGATTTCTATGAAGAGAGAAGAATGTGACTAATTATTGTGAAGCCACCTGCCGCTACAGCCGGATTGAAACATCTCCACGGTTTGCTGCTATATTTAGCAGCTAATTGCTAGGTGTGAAGGCTTTCTGCCAGCAATGCAAGTGCCCAGCACAAGAGGGTGCCTTCTTCATACCATAATCCCGTGACTTCAGCTTTTGTAGACAAACCAGCCCCAAACTGGCTTCCA
This sequence comes from Anarhynchus alexandrinus, assembly GCA_008711295.1. Lineage (NCBI taxonomy): Eukaryota > Metazoa > Chordata > Aves > Charadriiformes > Charadriidae > Anarhynchus > Anarhynchus alexandrinus. Next base: position 4,732,253 of record VUYV01000040.1, read on the forward strand.
GGTGCTGCTAGAAAAATAGGAGGTCTACAGCTCACCCTCTTCACCTGGCTTTTAGGAGGGACGTGTGAAGGCAGCTTGAAACTGAGCTCGGGACATGACCACGATCTGCAATCCCGGCACTGACCTTGTTATAGACATACCTGGAGTATGCTCTGTTGCAGGAAACACTTTCTGAATAGTGTTTTACCTCGATAGGTCTTGAGAAGCTTGACAAAGACTGCCACAATTATCCCCTTTCCCAGTAAACTGAGGCAAGGAGACAGCAGCAACTACTTTTGAACATCAAGAGAGCAATGGCAGAGGCTGAAAATAAATCCCGGTCATTTGCAAAATCCCTCCTAGGTGCACTATTTCCTAGTATCTGCCCATGCTTGCTTCTTCAATTCTTCTGGGAAGTAATTTGCTCTAAGAGAAAAGAAATGATGGATCTCACCTGAGTAATTTTCAGAGCTAGTTCTGTTGTTTACATCAGTCTGAGACCTGTGAAGCTCATCTGGATGCTCAGTATGGCTGCGCCAGGTATATTGCATTGCAGCTTTGGCTGGTTGGTTACTGGGATGTGAGCGATGCTCGTGCCAGTAACAAATCTATTCATCATGCCTTGATACTATGTGCATTTTTAGAGTCCTCGTGGTCTTCAGACAAATTGTCCCTTCTTTCTCTGCTCACTGAAAAATTAAGCTTTTAGCTTTTCTTCCAGGATCAACATGTGTCTGGGATTCCCTGAACGTGTTGAATAAATCACACTGATTTCTCTAGTGATTTCGAGCACCTGTCTTTTTAATACGATTGCTATTCTAATGCATGGAAAAATTTGCCAGCTCAACATTAGGCTCACAGTTGATGGTCTAGTTTTGGGTTGGGGGTTTTTGGTTGGTTTTTTTTGTTGTTTGTATGGTTTTTTTGTAGGGTTTTTTTTTTTTTTTTTTTNTTAATGCAGACTGGCTACCTGTCAATCTGGAGAGTACACTGTTTGCCTGCCATTGTAAAATATTTAATTTGTTATCTTCCTTCTCATCCATCCATTTCCAAATGGACACACAGACAAAGAGACAAGAAGACCTTCACTTGCTTAAGTGGGAATATCTAGGACTGTATGGGAAGAGAGTTTAATATCTCGCATTTCAAATAACTTACATCTCGGATTTCCCTGCTTAAAGTCCCTTTGAAGTTCTTTTTTAATTGGATTGGACTCGGAAATTAATTATCATGATTCTCAGCAGTTAGAGAGTGCTTTACCTCCTCTGAGCCTTGCTCAGATGTTAATGAATTAAGGACAGTTTGCATCTAATTTGGACAAGGTGACTAAACAGCTCAGAAAAAAGACCGTGTTTCTATATACAGTGTCTCATTTTGTCGCTGCTGGGAAAGTACCTGCTGGGGGATGGCTAACATTTAAGGGCTTGTGCGGTGAGGATACCTCCTTTTGCAGCATGGAGTCATTAGGGTTTGCTCCGAGCAGGTTTTCTTGGCATGACGCTGGAAACAGTTGAGCTCTGCCTGCTCCCTCAACACACAGGCAGCTGCCCCAAGTCACTTAGAGAAACAGCCAAAAAGCGCGGACAGCGTGTACCAGGGTAGATGGGCGCATTAATGTGCTAAATACATTCAGCCGTAATCAATGGTTCATAGCTGGTGGGTTAAACAACCTTCTCCCTTGCTGAAGGATTTTATTTGACAGCAAGGTTATAGAGAAACACAGAAATCCAATATCCCTTCTATAAAATACAGAAGGAGAAAAAAATTATGTGGACTGAAATTATGACTTAATATCACATTTAGTTTGTCCTTTGCTGGGATTGGTAGGCTGTGTTTCAAAGCTTTATAATTGATATTGCTCATAACACCAGGGAAAAAGAGAAAGAGGGCAGGCTATAAACTACAAGATTGGAGCTGTAAGACAAGCATATTGTGAAGTGACAATAGGGAACAAGGTGGTTAAGGGATCACTAGATGGCAGTCAGCTCTCCAGCAAGGATAATCGAAGAAGGCAGATATAAGCTTGTGGAGACGCAAAAACAGCACAGAGGAAAGCAGCTGTAATGTCACAAAATTATTGAAATGATGTCAAATTTGCTTTGCTTTGTGCCAGGAGTCCCACAGCAGGCAACGCTCTCTCGAAAGTGGTCTCATTGTGTCAGTGGATTTACTGGCATGCGGAGAGCAGGTGGGTTCGGTCTGTGCACACAGAAAGCAAGGAAGAGAAAGGAATTCAATTAAAAAAAAAAAAAAAAGAAAAAACAAGAAAGAAAATTGTCTTGCCAAGTCTTTCAGCCTTGTATTAGGATGAGAAAATGTGCTAGTTCAAAATCAAATCCTAATGAATTTTTAGATACAGTTTGCACACATTAATGTTACTTATACAGCGCCAGTGCGGGAGTGCCATAGATTTTACGAGGCTGAAAAGAGTAGAATATCTGCCTGTCTTCATAGTTCATTAATGTTTGTTATTTCTATCGCACTGTTCATGGTGCATAGGCTTCTGCTAACTTCAGCAGAGAAGGAGAAGTATCCCCAATCCATAAACCAGCACCAGGGAATGCATTAAAATACCTGAACTTGGGATCACCCCAGCGTTTCCTTTCCATGGTTATGTTGGAGGAAGGCAAGGATTAGGAAGGCGAGGAGTGTAGATCAAAGAGTAGCTATGGTTTAGTTCACCTGCTCTTTTCCAACTCATATGACTGACTTTTCCACATTAACGCTCCTCCAGAAATGTGGCAAACATGGCTCAGTTCTCCATACAGTTTCATGGAATAATTCTTAATTTGAAGGGACACAGGATTATTCGAGTTCCTATTTAGCAGCAAAGCCCATAGGATTACACCGAATAATGTGCCTGCCCTTTCCCCCACTACCCCAAGACCATACATTTTTAGTTGAACTATGGCTACATTTTTCAACCTGTGTAGCTATAATTTCTTGTAGACAGTCACAGTGGGAACTGGAAATGTATTAGTCACAGCCCAAATCCTCCCAGTCAGCACTGCCATATGTAAGAGCTCTAATACAGGAATTTGTTAACATTACCTCTTCTTGTAAAAGACTAAACTTGCCTCCCTTGGGGTAGAAAGAAATGCATCTTTTTAGAAGGCCATCTAGTTTTGCTTAATGACTTCAAATGATGGAGAAGTTACTGATTTGTCTGTAATGCTTCTTCGGCATTACTGCAATACGCATCACTCTGAGACAGTGACTTACAGGCAAAAAGCCTAAAACCTGCCAGTGCCTTGGAGGAAGAGTACACAGAGGAGTCACTTTCCTGAGAACACGTCTTCCTGCAAAGGTATTATCTTGGAAATAGGGTAAAACTTCACACAATATTTGGTGTCTGTCTTTCTCCTTATTTTTTTTTTCCCCACAGATGTTCCTTTCTTGGCTTTGACAGTTATTCTCCAGAGTGTTTTTATCCAGTTTTCTTAATGTTCAGTCCTTGGTTCTTTTCTACGCTTAACTAGATGGCTCTCCTATACTTCATCCTTTCAATACAGCTTGTTGAATTTGAACAAGTCATCACCTCAGCTTCTCAACAAACAATGAAGATGGTACACCTTCAGCCTGTCGTGCTGAAATGCATTTTTCAGACTTCTTGTCTATTGTGGTTTTTTCTCTGAACTTTGACTTTTTTTTTTAATGTCTTTTTCTCAAAAGCAGCGACAACAGGATCAGACTAGATATCCATAACTTTTTTCCCAATTCTAGAGAAAGGGGAAGTACCACCTCCCCACACCTATATGCACAAAATGTATTAATGTCCCCACAAGCAGTCAGCTGCCCCAGGAGTTAGAAGTAGACCACGAAGAGATAATGGCCAGTTGTTTATCCAACAAGGGTATCTAACAAGATATCCAAGGTCGTCTCAAAGTTATTGCTTTGTAAGACAATAATCTAGTCTGTTTGGGCTCTGTTCTTTATTTCTAGAGGGATGATTTTACATTCAGCAGTGTTTAAATAAATAATGTGAGAATTTTCAACACACGTTAAAAAAATGTTGATTCAATAAACTCAAAAGGACACAGTGGGGGTTTATTGCTTGTGATGAAACTTATACCTGTGTCCTGGTTTGAGGTAAAACAGAACCCATTTTCTGTTCAGTAATTTTACTTTGCAGTTAAGCCTCTTCTAACTACTGAAATTAACAGCATATTGTACAGAAACTGTTTGCTCTCAGAATGATAAGATCTATGTTTATAGCTGATGCCAGGGCATGGTATGCAGAGAGGACCTTGCTTATACTTATTGCTATACCACCCAAGGCCAGCTAACTTTGTTATTTGCCCCGTTGGAGGGTCAGAAGCAGAAAAGCGTAGAGGGGCCACACATGTGGGGAGGACCGGACAGGACAGGTGACCCAAAACTGACCAACAGGGTATTCCATCCCATCTGCATCATGCTCAGTATAAAAGTTGAGGGATCAAAGGGTCAGCTCTCTTTCTTCAATGGCCAGCATCTGAGGAGGACTCTGTCTGTTTGTCTGCCTTTGAGCCCGATCCGTGCATTCCTGAATCCAGATCTGGAATCCAGTTCCCATCTGTCATTGAGTCCAGTCTGGGACTTCCCCGTGCCTGACGGTGACATGACGGCCATCCTGGGAGCTTGACACGGTTTTGCGTAAATTTCATTATTTTCTTTTTATTTTATTAATATTTTCATTAAAGTCGTTTATTTTTTTCTAAACTCATAAGTCTCTTTCTCTCTCTCCCTCCTCTCCTTGGAGAGAGGGGTGGGGGAGAGCATCTGTCGTTCACCTCAGTGGCCAGTCCGGCCTAAACCTTGACAGATTTATTGGCGCCCAACATGGAGCCTGAGCGAGGCTCGACCAGGGCTCTGATAGATTGCCTAAACCTCAACAACCTGAGACTTGTCTGACATCTTGTCTGCATTACCAAGTGAGCTGCTTTAAGAGCTCCCAAACCAAGAAGTCCTCTGTGTACTGTAGGTAGAGAAGCCTTGCTTTACTGGTCCCATCAATCCCAGGAGCTCATTCATCATTATAATAAGAACAAACTGTTCCCAATGTTTCTGAAATAAAATACTGTAGGAAGGGGAAAGGGAAGGAAATGCTTTGGCTCTTCATTCTGACTCTGCATGAACATTTTCTTCAAGGTCTTGAGATCTTCAGTGGAACTGAAATTTGGGTGTATCTACATCAGCATTTTAATTCAGAGCAGCAGTGTACGTTTGAAGCAAATCTCGTCAGCTTGCCTGTCACCACACTTGGGCTCACATTTCAGAATAGCGTTGGATCATGTTCTTTCCAGACGAAGATAAAGTATAGGAAGGACTCCTGTGGTGCCTCCGACATGCTCCAAACACTAAAAGGCCTTCAATCTGCAGAGTTACATATGAAAATAGGGATAGTGTGGGCCTGGGTTCCTCAGCAACAACAGTTTTGCTATACAAATTTGATTCTACTGAGCAAACCCCCTTGCTAACATGATATAGCCATTGTATCCCAGCCAACCTAACAAAAGTACTTATTTGAATGCACACAATTTCTCAAGCAATATCCTTGCTGGTCTTCATTATTATTACCTATTGTATGACATTTTTTTCCAGCAATTCTGTTACCAGCCCCAGGCAGGATTCTTGGTTTTCACAAAGGCAGGTTCCCTGAGGTCTGATCTGGCATTTACAGATATCAGTTTAGAGTCATCAGCTTGGTCTCACTAAAAACAAAGCAAAAGACCTGATAGGACTAGGAGCATCTGGACTCCTAGATACTGCCCACTGATTTCTGATGCAGTTTCATCATACTCCGTTCACCCACGACCCATGAAAAATATCAAGGTCTCACAATTTTCAAGGGATCCTAGTCAGCCTGCTTTCACTGCCCAGCAGTGGACATCTAAAGCTGAGCTAATCCCAGGAGGCTCCTTCTGTAGCCAATGAAGAGAGAAGGATCTCCAAAACTCATTTAAAATGACCTGCATTGGAAACTTACCTTAGGATAAGGTTCCTCACTTAACAGAGATACCTTTTTTACTACACCAAAAGGAGCCAAGGGTAACTACGTCAGATATATGTGTTTTGTGTTTAGAAGCAGATGTATCCTATCTGTGGACTAGTTAGAAAGAGATGGAAAATTAAGATTTTGGAGAATTGGAAAATTAAGATTTTTGAGAATTAGAAAATTGAAATTTATATTTTCTACTGAAACCATTATAAATCTCAGCATAACAAAATAAAAATGCTCGCAATGATGAAAAGTTCTTCAAGTGACAGGTCAGGGGGACAGTCTGCTGTTTCCATGGAAGAATTTAGCTAAGATAAAAGTATTGTCCACAATCAGAATAATATGTATGCAATAAGCAATTATCAGTTACGAGCTCTGCTCCTTAGGCTTGTTATTGAAAAAGCGTATCTAGGACTGCTGCTTAGTACCATTGTCTTAAGGTGAGTTTCACTTTGCTGCAGTCATGTCAAATCAGTGAGTTCTCTTCTTTTGCCTTTTTCTCTTTCATGGTAAGAATAAGGCATTTGTCATTTGTTTTCCTGGTGTTATATTATCTATTTCTCGCTTTTGCCTGCATTGCTGCTTTACTTGGCAACATCAAAGCAACTCCATCCCCTTCTTCTTATGCATGAGTTTCTGTTATGGAGCGAAGAAATTAGAATAATTCATGTCATCAGACTGGGATTTGTGGATGACATCACAATACATTAAAACTAGTAAGTCCTGTAGCTTGTTCCCTATTATTCTGCAATACAGCTAGTATACGGATTGACACTCTAGTAAAAGTGAATGAGAACATTTAAGTTTTCTCCATAGAGAAAAATCCCTCTGTTTCATTGTTCCCATCTTAGTGATATACTTTCCATACCGTGCTTGAGTACCAGTCCTTTGCTACCAATGTAAAAGCTGGTTCTATCTCTTCCAGGTATTTCCTTCTTCCTTTATTCTTTGACTTTTGTCCTCCTGTAAGTCATACAGAAATCAGTAGAGTTTTTAAAGCTTTCTATAGCATCTTAAAACCATATCACAGCACTTAGTAAACAACTGCACTTTTGCTAGTTGATGCTATGGGTCAATAAAACAAGATGGATAAATACCTTGTGAAAGTATATAGGCTTTTTGACCAACTTCTTTTTAGTGCAATCTTTTTTACAAGACTTCTTCCAAAGATGGGCCTTGGAATGAAGTTTTATCTCCCAGGGATGTGGAAGACAGACTTGCAATAGCTCTGAGCTGCACATCACACCTTCATCCTGCTCATATATCTTGCTATTAAGGGCTTGACTGGCACTTAATTTCCATCTCTATCTAGCTCTTCAGGTTGGCTCCTTTCTCTTTCCTTTACCTTCTTATGACTTTCAGTTCTTTGTTTCTTTTCAGGACTTTCTTGATAAATTCAATATACTTCTTCCTGATCTCCTTCTCATGCTGTTATTAGGTTGAAAGTGCATTTGTTTCTTATAAGCATTGTATTTAGACCATAGAACATAAGAATCTTCTTATTTCGTTATTTCAGGTGGTTTTACACCCTAATTATTGTAACTAATCAAATGAGTTTTAATCATAGAATCATAGAATACCAGGTTGGAAGGGACCTCAAGGATCATCTGGTCCAACCTTTCTTGGCAAAAGCACAGTCTAGATGAGATGGCCCAGCACCCTGCCCAGCCGAATCTTAAAAGTGCCCAATGTTGGGGAATCCACGACTTCCCTGGGGATGTTATTTCAATGGCTGATCCCATTGTGAAAAGTTTTCCTCTTGTGTTTTTTTTTTATGTTTAGTTGGGGTCTTTTTAGAATTATTTTTTATGTCTCTTCTAGTATTGTTCATAGATGGCTGTTTTCTTCCTAGACAAAGATGTTTTGAGACAGGTTTCCACGGTCATATATCCAGTGCATCTGTTTCACCGTTTTAAGACAGAATTGCTCCTTGTGCCAGCTTAGGTTAAGCATTCTGTATTCTGCTGCGTTCTTGCATTTTTGCAGAGCCCTGCAACAAAGACAACTAGGCCCTTTTCTTGTACTGGTGACCAAACCAGGAATTAATACTAAAAACTAATCCCTGCCCAAAGAGTAGCTCAACGCTTTTTTTTTTTAGAAATTTTTTTTTTTTTTTAAGAGCAGGCAGGAACATACGGTGCTCCCTGACTTGCTCAGTTCCCAGACATATGGATGCCTTCCAGCCACCCCAATGGCAGAGCAGGCTGGCAACAGACTTCATGCCAATGCCATAGGCACACTTGATTGCACAGCCTCCCCTGCGCTATGTGGGGAGCCCTGTGGGGCATTCCAGGCCGGCGCTTCCAGCGGAAAGCTGTCTTGAGGTGCCCCTTGAAAGATCAGAGAGCTGCATCCAAAGACCTTTTGGATTAAATGTGTGGGATATTTGTCACTGTCATCTTTTGAAGATTGTTGTCCCTGAGCCGAAAGGTTTTGGCAAGCTGTGTGCTTGGTGTTAAACTCTGACTCTGAGTAACCAATAATGAACTATTCACTGTCAGCAAAGATTAATTTATGACTGTAATAATAGTTATATGCATACTATTAAATATTTCTAAATGGAACTTGTGCACATATGGGATAAAGTCAGTTTTGTGACATCTCTTAACTCTGGTCCAGTTTCATTAACTTTTATTTTCCTCACCTGTTTCCACTGTCATTATTGTCAGCCTGAGGGCAGGCATTTTTGAAACATTCATTTTAATTACAGCACAATAAGAATACAGCCCCTTGTGATATTTATCAGTGGAATACTCAAGAAATTTTTAATATATTGAAAATAAATCCTGTTTATAGCATACTGCTTTCCCAACTGTAGAAGATTTTAGCAGTTCATATATCATGCATTTACCACCTTTTTAACATTTAAACAGAGCCTGGAATTTATACCCTTTGATGACTCACTGGTCCCCGCTGCTCAGATGTAATCATCACTCAATAAGAAGTGGAAGTACTGAGCGAACACAACTAATGCTGCGGTGCTGATGGGGGTGGCAGAGCTGAGCAAAGTGGATTAATAAATTCCAGCACCATCTATTCCTAGAGGCAGACATGGGCATCCCAGAGCAGGCTGGGTCTGACCCATACACATGCAAGGCCAGGTAAGAGAGAAAGTGAGACTGCAGGATGCTCAGTACAGAAGCTCCTTATAAAAGTTTATGGTAGACTTTTACTGGCCCCTTAACACTTGAGGAATGCAACCTTCGGTGAATGAACGACTAACCATTTGCTGTGAGCTTGAGGAAATTGTTGAACAAAATATTTGGAGAACCCTTTTGAATAGGCTTTGGCACAGAGGGCCACCTTTGACAGGCTAACTGTACCTTATTATGGTAGGAAAACACTTCATAGATCCATTAGCAAGGAAGCGTCCAAGGAAAAGACTAACTTGTCACTACTGGGAGCCATTAGCACACAGTACTACTGGCCTTTTTCCCTGACATGTGGAAGGGTTGAACATAGCAGCCAAATATTTGGCCTCACAGCTCTGCAGTTAATGTCCTTTTGCAATTAAACACAGTGAGCTGGTTCCGCCTTCGTCTGTGGACTTTAGCTGTAACTGAGATCAGGCAGTGGCTTGGCATATCGCTGACCCTGTCGGGCATCTCCAAGATCTCCTTTAGCAATGTGCACGACCGCACTGCTTTGGCACCCACAGCAGATGCACAGTTGGTGTGTTTAGGAGGTGCTAGGAGGTGCGGCAGCAATAGGCTGCAGCTTGCTGAAAGTATTCCCAGGATTAAAGGCTGTTGCCAGCCCAATCTGCCAGAGGGGGTGTCTGCAAATCCCCCCAGCCTGCCCAGAGCCAGCTGTGTGGCTCCTTCACAACGCGTGAGACTCAGCTGCTCAGGGTTGCTCGCACCGAGATGTGTAATTCATGTGCAGTTTAAAGGACCCAATTTCACCGAGGCTATGCTGATTTACCCCTCTTTATGATCTGACCATACATATTTATTTAAAATGCTGTCAGATTCAAGGTATCTTGGAGGCCTGTGTGGTCTATACTGCCTTTAGGATGAAATAGTGTATCAAGTGACATAAACCTCAGTACTGGTACTAGGTATTTATGGGTGTTGTTGTCCCCTTCAAACAGATGCCTGACAAGCAGCAGCTGAGTGAAGCAAGGCGGCTCAGAGATGAAAAGGTTTTTTAGCAAAAATAAAGTCATAACACATCCCCTTCTCAAGGCCTGATGCTGCCTAGGTGCCTCCTGGTTGGGATGTGAATGAAAGCCCATCAGAGGCAGAGGCACCTCTGCACGCCATAAAAAGGGAAGAAGCAGAAAGATGCCAGTTAGCCATAGTCAGAGTTCCCTCCTGGCAATCCCACTCCAGAGTTACTGAGTGGTGCCCCTCCAACCCTAGCACAACCATGATAAGCCATTTCTCTCAATGCGTTTTGTCCCTGGAGTAATTTCTTTCTACCCCTAGAGCCATGTGGACTTGATGGAAGGCAGTTCTAGGGAGATGCCACCTTCCTGGGACCACAAAAGCTTTTAAGCTGGCTGGCTGCTCACGTGCTGTCTCCAGAACTGTTTCACTTCAGCTACAGGCTCCTCTGCTCTCTTCTGCCCCACACTAATCCCCCTCACTCCACCCCAGGTTCCTCTTCGCCTTTCCTTATTTCCTTTGTTTAGTTAATCCTCTCTAACAAAGTCCTGAAGAATTAAATAATTTAAAAACCTATCTGAGGACTCATTTGTTGTTTGCCAGCCATCACTCTGTTCATATATTATATTCCTTTTTCCCATACCCTCTGCCTTGCCTGTGTAAACAAAGCCTTTTTGGGTCAGCGACTCTCACTGAACAACAATGCACAGCATTGTGCGCTCACACAATAGGATTCTAATCTCAGTTGACCCTTCAACAGCCCTTAAGCTTATACCGCCACACTTATCAACATATAACTTCAGCTAAGAGATATCAATGAGTACCGAGGCCTCCATTTTAAACCGTGATCCCTTTATTTGCCTGAAAGACCAATTTGTGACAACTGACTGACTGAAGTGCGGAGTACTGTAACCTCACGGAAAACCCCTGTGTATATTTGTGAAAGCAATTTTTTAAAAAGGCCCCGGTTCTCCCCTTATAGGTGCAACTATGGGAATATGCTGCAAGTAAATAATTTTTCTTGGTGCTTAGGCTGTTATAGTTGGAATTCACGTCACCCAAAAATTAGGGACATAGTCTGTGGTGATCATTTATGTTCTCTCCATAGACAGCAAAGACAGACGGACATCCTCAGAGACTGATTCATCTTAGGTGTCAAAGATCCCCTACCAGATGGCTCCACATTACTGCTGTCCAGACAGTTGAGAAAACAAAATCCTTCCCTCAGTAAAGACACACCTTGGAATAGAAAATAAACTGCTCCTGCAGGTCTAATTTGTGTTTGCTTCTCCCCTCCACAAGCAAACCACAAACCTAATATGTGGTCCATTTGTACTACCTCCATATTTGTATTCCACTTACCTTTTCAGTTTATTCTGCCTCACAACATTAAAAGATCACTATAGAGATTGGTGTTACCCATGTTAAATTGAAAATAGAACCAGTAAGAACGATATCCTCTATGAATCACAGACTTTGCAAAATGCTAACACAGTAGCATTTGTTTTCAGTACTTGCTCATGAGCCCACATACTCACTCCCAAGTCTTAAAAGCTGTCCATTTTGCATGTCCGTTTTGTGACACCAGAGAGCTAACCTGCAGGAGACTCAAGGGCCAGCTACCCCACTTGAAGTCAAAAGAAGCCGCAACTTGTAAGGCAATAATTACATTGAATCAGTGTATTAAATTATTTTATCTTTGTGGTTGGGTTTCTTTCCTATCAGTTTAACCTATATCAGTTCCAATATTTCCCATTGCCTTCTGTCGGAGACAATTGCCAGGGTACAAAGAGCAAGCAATGCATTTTCCCAGATTAAACAGAGAAAGCAGAATGAATCACTGCTTCACACAGTCTTTTTTTGAAGGAGAGCCAAGAGAGACATTGATTTAAAGAGTAAAGTAATTGGCACTTCGAGTTTTGATCTCACATATAGAAAACATAAAAGTTCAAGAGAACAGAGAATTCATCAGAATTGATCCAGTGTGACAAGGTACTGCAGAACTTCTGAAAAGACACGTAAAATAAAGGCTAATCCAAAAACATTTCCAGCCTATCAAATTCAACTATTTCTTCTCTCTGGAGGAAATGGGATGAAAAAAAAAAAAAAAAAAAAGGTTGTTTTATTTTTGTTTGGTCTGGTTTTGTGGTTTGGGTTTGGAGTTTTTGGGGTTCTGGCATTAGGTGTTTTTTTCCCATTTTATTCAGGTTAAAAAGAAATTGGGCAAAATAGGTGAAATTTACCTATGAAACTTCCTCATGTATTACAGCTTTGCAGTTGCAATCCACATACCTTAACCTCCACTAAAAGGTCCAGATTAGTTCATTTAGTTCATTGTAGCAAGTCTTTTTGATTTATTTAAATGGGATTGGATCAGTTATGTGAATAAAGAGAAGTAGTCCAATTTCTAGGATTGAAGGCTCTGGTCTCTGCTTTGCTGTGCTAGCAATCGCTGACCTTCAAGATGTGCTGCAACAGCACAACATCTGTTTCCCAGGCTCTCCACGAAGAAGGAGGAAGCAATTCAGTTGTGTAGATCAACAAAACATATACAAATCAAGATACAAGCATTCCAACAAGCCTTTTGCATCTTTTCTTTTTTTTAAGAGAGACAATAGCAGTAGAATGTCTCAACAGAAGTAGACAAAACTGAAATAGCATAGGGTACTCCATATCAAGGTGGAAATTGTAGATTCTCAAGAAGAGAAATGCTTTTTTTCTGGTTTTGCATTGAACAAACCAGAAAACCTTTGGCTGAGAAGATGGTAATGAAGAGTAGACCTGGCTGTTTTCCTCTTGGCTGCTGGGCCATAGTATTACTCAAGGCTTTGAAGTGACAGTTAGACAAAAGCTTTGGTGTCAGGGATACACCAAGACTGCATTTGTTATTTTCCTCTTTTTATAACTTTGTTTTCGTCTTTGTAATGCAAGATTTAATATTTTCCTTGGCGGAGTAAGTGTGGAGGTTGGATGCTAAATCTTATCTGCTATGAGGATTAAATTTTACAAAAACAAGATAACCTGCTTCTCCAGCGGTCACCAGTCACCTACCACAGCTTGTGCAAACAGAGCCTCTGGGAGCATCTGTAACCCAAGAGGAGTTTGGGAATCACTGGCACTGGAGCATGTCTTCTGTTAAGAGGCCGGGGTCATTTTGGGGGCTAATGCTACTACGTGTCTACCTCCAGGGAACCATCCCACTCCAGACAGAGACCAAAGTATCTAAGGAGCACCAGGAAAGAAACTCTGCCACCCCCACGGGTTAACTCAATAACAAACACTGTTCCAAAGAGGAGGCAAAAGTGCAAAATCCTCACTTCTGGTAGTAATATAAATTCTTATTTATTTTGGGGAAACAGACGGATGACTATTTCCAGTATAGAATAGGGAAATATATATTTTTTTATTCGTTTAGTAAAGCACTGGGTTACTAAATATCAACAAAGCAGAAAACTTGGACCATTGGCTGTAGACGTATTGACTGATGAGGCTGTTAAATTGCTGTTTTCAAAGTAGGATACTGGGTAAGTCCTCTGAGATATGGTGACTGTCCAAAAGATTGAACAGAGAAGACAGGAAATAAATTTTTCAATATTTCCAAAGGATAATGTGCTGAAAATGTAACTATAGGTCTGTCAATTTAATGCTTACCCAGGGCAAAATCTCAGGAAGGCAACACAGGATGTGCTCAATAAAGAATTAAGAAGAGCATAATTAATACCAGACAACACAGTTTAATGAAAGATAAAACTTTAAAGACAAATAAGTTGCATTTTTGGAGGGATTACTAGTCTGACAAAATGTGTGTTTGTTAAAAAAGCAGAGTTATATAAGGCCATATGACTTTCTCCTTTAAAAAAACCCCAACTATTCAAACGTCAAAGTCGAGGTAAGCAAATAAAAAATTTACTAGAGAGATATTAAAAGAAAATACTAAATGGGAATGATCTTTCAAAAATAACATTTCTGGTAGGGTTTTTGTATCCAAATGTAGTTCAGGAGAGTTCATGGACTGGGAGGGAAGGCAAGAGAAATTGGTGGTAAAGGCTGTGGTTGGCACTAACTGAATGAGAGATAAAGATAGCTTCTGGAGAGAGGTCCTGACAGCAGGAAAATCTGGGCTTGCCTTCTTTTAATTAAAGAGCTAGGTGCAAAGATCAAACAGCTAGGAACAGGGAATGTGGGCTGTGAGGGAAATAAAAAATGAATTAATGTTGGCAAGAAAAAAACCCACCCTTTTTTAATGAGAGCAGACTGGAGAGAGTTCAGATGAGATCCCTAGAATGGTTTGAAATTTGGAAAGCCTTTAATGAGAGACTGAAGAAGCTCAAGTGAATTTTTTCTCATCTTCATGCTTACATTTCTGCCCAGCCCCAGTCACAGCAAATGCTTCCCCTCTTCTAACAGTGTCAGCATCTGCTGAGTGCCTGCCCATGACTGCTGGAACTGAGGTGACTCCTTTAAGGCCAGGACAAGAGAAAGTATTCCAGATAACATAAGACACTAACAGGTTCCCTCTCCACAGGTGAGGGAGGGGGGAATTAAGCAGTTTAGACCTCAGCTGGCACGCAGGATCCTGCAGAGCTATCCAAAGCTGCCCAAGGGAGCAAGTGGAGAGCTGGAGGAGAGCCACGATGGGAAGAGCTCAAGAGGACCAGGACTGGCTGTTGCTAACAAGAAAGGAGGGTGAAGACAAAGCATTGACTCCAAGACTGACAGCATTACAGCATTGGTGGATAAGGGAAGAGCAACTGACATCATCTACCTGGACTCGTGCAAGGCATTTTACACTGTCCCACAGGACATCCTTGTCTCTAAATTGAAGAGACATGGATTTGATGGATGGACCACTTGGTGGATAAGGAACTGGCTGGATGGCTGCACTCAAGGAGTTGCCGTCAACGGCTCAATGTCCAAGTGGAGACCAGTGATAAGTGGTGTTCCTCAGGGGTCAGTACTGGGACAGGTGCTGTTTAACATCTTTGTTGGCGACATGGATGTTGGGATTGAGTGCACCTTCAGCAAGTTTGCTGATGACACCAAGCTGTGTTGGAATAGTCAACAAGCTGGAGGGGAGGAAGGACCTGGACAGGCTTGAGAGGTGGACCTGTGCAAACCTCATGAAGTTCCACAAGGCACATGGGTCAGGGCAATCCCAATCCACAGGCTGGGTGGAGAATGGATTGAGAACAGCCCTGAGGAGAAGGACTTAGGGGTGTTGGTGGATGAGAAGCTCAACATGAGCCAGCAATGTGTGCCTGAAGCCCAGAAAGCCAACCATATCCTGGGCTGCATCAAAAGAAGCGTGGCCAGCAGGGCGAGGGAGGTGATTCTGCCCCTCCTCTACTCTGCTCTGGTGAGAACCCACCTGGAGTACTGTGTCCAGCTTTGGGGCCCTCAACATAAGAAGGACATGGACCTGTTGGAGCGAGTCCAGAGGAGGGCCATGAAGATGATCAGAGGACTGGAGAACTTCTCCTATGAAGACATCTCCTTTACTCCCCCTCTTCCAACATTTACTCACATTGATAAGATCCCTCTGGGCTTTATATTCTCCAGGGTGAACACTTCCAGCTGCCTCAGTCTGTCCTCATATCAAAGATGATCCAGTCCCTTCATCATCTTCTTGTCCTTTTGCTGGACTCTCTCCAGTATGTCCATGTCTTTCTTGTACTGGGGAGCCCAGCACTGGACCCAGCAATCCCGTTCTCACTCATCAGTGCCTAGTAGAGGGGAAGGATCATGTCCCCTGACCCATTGGCAATGCTCTTCCTAACGCAGCCCCATATCAAGATGGGAAAGGATGGAATAAGTAGATGACATCAAGAGGAGTCAGGAAAACACATCTGCCTCTCAGAAAGGAGAGAGAAATGATTACAAAAGAGAAAAGTTAACATGAAGCAGCAAATAGCAACAGTATTTTGTCCACTTGTTCTTCTATAAGATATAGCAGAGTCTGTTGATGAAGGGGTCAAGAGTGCGGAAGAGGAATCCATGGATTACAGGCACCTGATTCAATTCAACTGGTGAAGTAGAGGGATTTAACAAGAAAAGGGGTACAACTGGGGGACATGGTTTAGAAGTGGTTTTGTCAGGGTAGATTAATGGTTGGACTTGATGATCTTAAAGGTCCCTTCCAACCTCAACAATTCTAGGAGTCTATGATTCTATGACTGAAGGGAAAGGAGGAGGAATGCTTAAGAGAGGGAGCGAAAGGGATTTCTGCCAGACAGTCTGTACTCCAGGAGCAGGACTAGAGAAAACAGGTATCTGGAAGTGTAAACAAGCGCGTGCACTACGTGAGGGAGCCCTTAGGGAAGACTATGATGGGGAGCAGAGTCATGGCATGGGCCACAGCAGGAACATCCAGCTCTTGGGCTAGATAAAGCCATGTGCCTTCTCACTTCACATTAATTTCTTGTCTTTTGCATAAAGCAGAAAAGCCATCACAGCCTGTGTGCTGAGATCTATTGTAAAGAGCCCAGTGGTTAAGATATTCTCCAAGACACGAGACAGGGATTTGGATTTCTTGAAGCAGAGGCACGGATGAGTACCATAAAATGTAAGTTATGGATTAGCTCCCTTCCTAGTAGCTAATAATATTCTGCCTCAGCATCTGGTAGTGGGGCACATACTAAAAAGAAGATACACTTATACCAAACCCTGCTGTATCTAAGGCTTTCTGTAAATCTGGGATATTTTTAAGAATAAAAGCTGAGCAAGGACTGCAAATTGAATGAAGCTGTCCAAATATGCATACTGAAAAAAAAAATAAGAGTCCCAAGAGCAGAAAACTCTTTAATTTACCAGGCAAGTGGTTAAGAAAATTCAATAACAGATACCTGAAACTTGGCAAGTTTGAACTAGGAGTCAGGCAGATATTTTTAAAAGCGGGGATAGTTAAACCATGGGAACAAATTTTAGGTACATAAAGGAGAATCAAGCTTGTAAGTCCATAAATGAACAGTGCATTTCTTCATAGGAAGGTAGTTTCTGATTTAGGCAGACCATAAAATCTAAACATAGGAATCTTGCTGTCAAGTTATATCAGAATTCAGAATAGCTGATCGTAATGGTTTAGTCAGTTTGTTAAAATGAATTTGTCTCAGCAATGAAAAAGCAAGGGGGTTTCCTCTTGTAACTTCCAGCCCCATACCACTCCCTGTTGGAAGGTTTGTTTCTGAAATAGCAAGATCATCAGTGCAAATTATAGTGAGACAACAATTTTCAAAACAAAAAAACGAACCTCCATTTACTGTTACACAGTAATAAAATCTGGTTTTATGCCACTGCATAACAGATAATTAATTCGGTTGGTGTAGGTTATAACTAGAGGAACCTATTTGTATTTGAAAAGCTCTATCAAAGGTTTACTCTAACAGGTGGGTAACAACCACACCCAACTATCAGTTCTGAAGTCTCAACAGACATGAAGCCATTTTCCCACTCTATCACCAGTTTATTTCCTTATAACCCCTTTAAAGAGATGTCATAACATCCCTTTGCTTTCAAGCTTGAAGTTTTGGCAGGACGTGTGTGTGACGAGGTGGTAGTTCTGAGATATTGTAAGCTTTCCAACAGGATAAGAACAGCATTTTCCAGACATCCTACTAACATCAATTCATGGATGTGTGTAACTTCTTATCATCGCCATTGCAGGCTATGGCTCTCAAAGACACTTCCTGGGCCACTGTTCATATAGATTTGTTTGTTCTGTTCAGAAAGATAGGAGAGGAAAAATTCAGATACTTCACCATTAAAAAGGGCTGGAATAGTTAATATCTGAAATAGGTTGTAGAGAGCATTTCAAATAAGAGATTGAAATGCTGGATAAGAGGAAGCACTTTGAAGATTGTGATCAAGTTTCATCTTTGAAGACAGCCAAAAGAAAGTAGACAAGCTTAATGGAAGAGGTTACTCAAGGTGACTTGCCATCGCTGTTCCTGAATGTGAAAGTAGCAGGTTAATAAAAAGTTCTTCTTTTTCTTTGGATATAGAAACACAGCAACACGATCGCACTGAATTTTAACTTGTCAGTGACCATGGTGACTTCCCTTCCCGCTCAGCCTCTGTCAGCGGGGTCCAGGGGTATCATACGTCAAGTACAGAGAGGCTGCAGGTTCACTACTTCAAAAAGAAGACCACCTACAAGTCTTAGTCTGATAAGAGTACAATACAAGTATCTGATTAAAGCAACGACATTTCCTTTAAAATGTCTGTGCATGCATGGACATATATCCCACTCTGCAGACACTTAGCCCCAGACCTGATACCTACTAAAGGAGACTGGGTGAGGGAGTTCTTGGAGGGAGATGTGAATTTAATTTCCAAAGCAGCAGTCTGACAGCATAGCCAAGTACCACTTGCAATACAGTGCCATTGTGTAGGTATGCAAAAGTCTTCCCAAGGAATTTTCCCAGTGTCAGATACTTAAAAAAAAGGCTAAACCACCAAGCACTACCAAGATCTCCAGCATTTCCTATTAACATCAGCTAGGTATGAGAGATTTGAATAATTCTCTGAGGCAAAGAGAGCCAAGGGCAACTGCAGAGGGGAAAGCAAACATAGCAACATTCATAGTATGGATGGACTCCAACCTGGAGTACTGCATCCAGCTCTGGAGTCCCCAACATAAGAAGGACATGGACCTGCTGGAGTGTGTCCAGAGGAGAGCCACGAGGATGATCCGAGGGCTGGAGCACCTCTCCTATGAGGAGAGGCTGAAAGAGTTGAGGCTGTTCAGCCTGGAGAAGAGAAGGCTCTGGGGAGATCTTATTGCGGCCTTCCAGTGCCTAAAGGGGGCCTACAGGAGAGCTGGGGAAGGACTTTTTACTAGGGCATGTAGTGATAGGATGAGGGGGAATGGCTTCAAACTGGAAGAGGGCAAATTTAGATTGAACATTAGGAAGAAGTTTTTCACTTTGAGGGTGGTAAGGCACTGGAACAGGTTGCCCAGAGAGGTTGTTGAGGCCCCATCCCTGGAGGTGTTCAAGGCCAGGCTGGATGTGGCCTTGGGCAGCCTGGTCTAGTGGGAGGTGTCCCTGCCTATGGCAGGGGGGTTGGAACTCGATGATCTTCAAGGTCCTTTCCAACCTAAACCATTCTATGATTCTATGATAGTTCAAAAGAAAACTTCAGGTGATCCATTATGAAGTTTCCATATTGCAAGGGTGATGGAAAAATGTCGTGGCATGCTTGAAAACTGAAAAAAACTACTCAGGAAACCTTTAACTTTGTCGAAGATGTACTTGTAAATACTGCAGATACTTTTTCTTGTCTGCATGGTTTATCTAACATGGACTATGGACCCTTCTTTTCCATTAGAAATACCTTGGTCCTGCATCTGACTTTTGGAAAGTATTAAAATGTTGCCATCTGCAGAAACAGTGAGATATAAATTAAATTCCATTAGACTAGAGGGACAAAGAAAAGCAAGAAACTAAAGCTAACCTTGCAGTAGTTTTCCCCACTCAAGTAACAGAAGTTACCAAGGTAAAACAGGCAAACTGGTGTATCATATCACAAAAGAATTCAGTGTTATTTCAAGTTTTATTTCTTTCACGTGTTGTATTTTTGTAAGAACATATTTAAAAGATCCTGTCTACAACACACACATCTGTTTCTTCAACCAAAAAAACCCAAACCAGAAACACTTTTCCTTCCCATCCCAAAAGCAAACCCTCTACCTGCTTCTTTAGTTCAAGTCTCTGAGACGTTTTTGGCTGGGTACAGAGCAGCAAGTAAACACAGATATTACTGCAGCTTCTGCAGTCACTAACGTCTTCTTTTTCTGAGATCCCAAAGACTAGGATAATTACATTCTGCGAGAGGCAAAACAATTTATGAAAAAAAATGACACATTCTCTTATTAAAAATTAAATAGGACTTTCATAATCAGCTGCTTCAAATATGCGTGAATAATGACAGCTAGAAACCAGTCTCTGCAGATAGCTCATGAAGTGGGTGTGAAGCTGAAGTCAGGGTAAGAAAAAAAATCACAATGATAAAAGAGTCCTTTCTTGGAGCTTTTACGAGGTCATTTGGCCAAGGCCAGATAAAAGTGAATATTTCTCCAATACCCTGCAACAAGAGGGAGAAAACAGAATTAAAAATTATCTTTTGCAGCAAAAACAAAAAATCAAAGTCAACTTCTCTAGGATTAAGTCCACTGGAAAATAAAGTCTCCCTTTTCTTCCGACAGGTTTTAGCTGTTAATTATGTAAAGCCTTCATGAAGGGATTTCTATCTTTTTGTAAATTTAATTCACAAAATGTCCTAATTATCTGCTGACATATTAATAACTCTTTGAACAATATATTAATGTAGCAAGCTGAAATGTACTTTCCAAACAACAGTAAAACAGGACTTAAAAAAGCACACCCATCCATAATTCTTGTACAGTTCATATGCAAACATACTGTTGGTATTGTAGATATTGTGAAAAACAACAAAGAATCCAATGTGTTGAACTCCACAGTTTACAAAACCTAATATTGTGGTCTGCAAAAGATGGTGATTTCTTCCCCTGTGGGGAACTGCCTTTATCTACTCATTGTCATTTCTTTAGTGAATTTGAGTTAATTTTTAATAACAATTTTACTCCTCACAAAACTGAAAAGATGACTCATGGGAGGCCAACAATATTATTTAAATACCATCTTCAGAATACAACCCTGCTGCAAAAATTACTAAAATATGTGTTGGAGCAGAAAATGAGGAAGAAAGTCCCAGAAGAATATCTGCATTTGTGGGAGAAAAGTTTAAAGCAAAGGGCTTTATTAAGTTTGATTTTTTAAAATTCCTCTTTATAAGATCCTAGCCCTCAAAAAAAAAGTTATGTCAAAGCTATCTCCAAAGGCAAGAATAATGTGTGTCAGTACCTGAACTTGCTTCAAGCCTAGAAGTAAAGGCTCTGCACAAATCTTTATATTGGAACAGGGAATTAGGGTAGGGAACCACTTTCAGAAAAGAACATAGGTGCAGTGAGCCTTATGAAAAGGTAATTTGAAAACAGAGGGCCTGATTTCTCTGATTCAATAGTGGTCTTTTACTGACAACCTCCACTGATACAAATAGTCTCCCTTTTTGCCTATGGGAAATAGCACGGAGAATGCAGCCCATGACAAAGTCATCCTCTTTCACTTAAGACCACTAAAAATGTGCAGAGTTGCCTCCTGCATTTCCAGCCACGTTCCTCACCTGCCCAGGTTTATCCACTCACAGTCCACGACAAAGAGTGTATTGAGGTTTTAGCACTAAATATCAAGACACCCCCAACAAATGCCTTCCACGCCATCAGCACTTCCTCTGACTTGAAATACACATTCTGCAGTTCTTTATGAGAACGTGTTTCAGAATAGGCACGTGCCATTGCCTGGCCCCAAACTCAGAGTTGGAAAGCATTTATTTTAAGATCCCCTCTCATATCACTTGAGAATTAAACCACATAAGCTGTCATAATGAAATGTCAAATATGAAGCTAAATTAACACCAGCATTGGTACTAAAAAGAATGAACAAATTCATTATTCTTACCTTTATCCTCCTTTATTCCAAGTAGTTTGACTCCTGGATAAAAGAAAAAAATGCGTTAGTACAGTACAATGTACAGTGCAATCATATATCTATGCAAGGAATTATGGTTATCCAGCTGTGTGGAACTTTCTTGATTACTCAGTGTCCTCTCCTGTCTTTTGAAACTCCACTTAAAATAACAAGTAAACCCTTCTGCAAGATGCCAGTTCTAGCAATAAATATTTCTTTGATTTGAACTCAATATGAATAGCAGGGCGTATTGACTCAGGAGATAAACAGATCTTGTCTTTGCTGGAAAAAATCAATCTAGAAGTGTTCCCAATGTCTTCAGATGCCTCAATCCTTTCTTGATCTCACACAATTTGAAAGAGCGAAAAGTTTCTTCCACCCCTCCCCAGACTCCCGCTATTCTCTTTTAGGATGAGATTTTCAAAGGAAAGCACGATTGAGCTCAAAGTCAAGCCAAGCAGAACACATCTGCATATGCTGTTTGACTACCTTGTCAGAGGGAAGTCATTAAACTCAGCTACAGCATGCCTAGACCTACTCATCTGAGGTTCCAATATCAATGCTGATACTTCTGCTGAGTAGTTCATTTATTTCCTGCCATCCTTCTGCCAGGAAGGACAAGCACACTACTCGATAAAAAAACCTGCAACAACCAGGTTTAGGAAAAAAATTATTAATCTTTCCAATTCGGATTGTATGTAGACTAACCAGGTTAAAGCTAATTTAGCAAACCACATTCTTCATTAAAACAAACATAACCATTGTGGATTGCACCCTGGAACCTTCTCATGTACATATTCTATTCTCAATACTCCCATGTAAAATAAAAGCTTTTTCTTTGTGCTGGGAAACCAGCATTTTCAGTGCAACTTTATCCATCTATGAGTTCATGTAAGTCTGCATTGAAGACTGATTGTGTATGCAAAACTGTAGCATTCACGCTGGCCCTGTAACTTCAGGGACCTTTGAGCTATGGTTCTTTGCTCTGCAACAGTAAACTTCATGACATGCTCCCTCTCAAATTGGTAGCAAAAAGCATAAATCAAGTGAGAGTTGAGACTCCAAAGAAACATTCCCATGGATCACGCTGCAAGAACTAAACCAAGTGCTAACCCACAAACCATGTTTATTTAAAATAGTTTTATCCATAAATCTTGTTTGTTCAAAACAGATTTATCCAGCATCCATCGAGTTCCTGTTTTGCATATGGGAAAGGAAAAGAATGTGGTTTCCTGTCACACTGCACCTGTGTATTCAGGGCATAGTTGCTTCCCACAACAAATATCTAGAATTATGCATCCACTGAAAGAGCAGAGTCAGCATCCAAGAGAGAAATTCTCATTCTTATGCATGACACCAGGTGTAATGGAGACGTGAAACTGAAAGGTGTAATATGTCATGTTGTCTTCCACACTCTACTATAGCTCAGAGAGTTTCAACAAGACAACTAGTATTTCATTAAAGAAGAGTAGACATATAAATTTCATCTATTCACCATGTGACCTCTCCCCATTAATAGACAAAACGGTCCTTGACAGCACTCCATTTCCACACAAAAAATAAATAAGGGCTTTGTTTCAGTCTTGCCATGCATTAGCACTTGGCCTCTGCAAATCCCTCTGTACTTGAACACGGGGCAGGTCTCATAAGTGAGTGAATATAAAAATGTGCAACTGCTTTAAAGTTATTGTTTTGTAAAAATAGAAATGTTTTAATATTTAAATAAAACTGATCATTTGTGCCATTACAGTGAACAGATACTGTCTCAGCCATAGGTCCCAGCTGAGTAAGGATTAAATCTTACTGGTTATACTTTGATGTCAAAATGACAACTGTTATTTTTTTACCCTCCTGTCCTAAAAGGTTTATCCTCATGTTAGAGACAATGGCAGCCCAAAGGACATCAAAACTTTCTTGATAGCATACATCAAGACTCGATGCTCTCTCAAGGGTGCAGTAGCTCACAGAGAGAAATGGAAATTCATTAATTTGTCTTCCCATTAAAAAAAGGAAACCACACAACCACCCAGAGAGCACCCTGGCATTTATAACCAAAAACGGAGAAAAGATTACTTTCATGAAGATACTTCTTGAAATAACAGCTTATAAATATTCCTAATAAAACACAAGATGTCTGGAGGGCAGACGAATTAATGAAAACTGGTTTCCTATCTATGAGGGGACAATTGGGCAACACAACTGCTTTCCTCCCCCCTGCCCAGACATAAACAATAAATTTGCCTTCCTGCCCTCCTCTCCATGTCCCCTGGGGTATCCATGTCCCCTTTTGCCTCTCCTAGCCCCCAGGAAAGCAGGGCAGAGCTGAAGCTGCTTGAGAGCTGTGCCCACGCTGATCGGCTGGAGGGCTGCAGCCAGTCAACGCATGGAGTGCCCAGGTCCTCCCCACCATCCCTCAGAGGGGTCTCTCCTCCGCCCAACCATTGCTTTTCATGAAACGCATACAAACTTAATTATCTTTGAGATTTATACTCCCTTTCAAATTGGGCTAAGATTGGCCAGCAGGCTGAAATACTTATTACATGTACACAGACACCGTGATCATACAAACTTAATTTCCTTAGGAAACCAGGCTAATAGAAATAATAATGAAAAATACAGAAGATAGATCGATAACATGGTGTGATGTTCAGTTTCTGTATGTGTGAAGCCATTGTGACTGGAAAGAGTTTAAACAGGAAAAAAAGAAGTCGTAAAAAGTACAAATATTTCTTCTTCGGTGCCACAGCACAGAAGCAGGCTCAAAAATTACCTGCAGGTCTTAAGTTTGGGAACCTTTTTCATTTCTTTTAATCTTAGTATATAGTCTGACCTGCTTCGGTGTGCTCCCTTGTAATGTAAAACACCACGCTGCAGACTACATGATTTGTAAGCCCCACCTGGAGTTCAGCTTTTTTTGCTGAAAATCCCAAGGGAAAGGAGAAGATTCTTGGTATAATCAAAGACGCTGAGGTTGCAGCTTCCAGCCTATCTTTTGAGAGATATTTTTCTTTCTTGCTCCTGTTACCAATACTAATTTCTAATTCCTTTCAATGATTACATATCCTTTCATAGTTTATTCTTTCTCCGCTTTGTTTAGTCTTCTAATCTCACATCATAGCATAAAGGAAAAATGGATAATCTAGCATTACCCAACAGAAGGCAGGCTCCTTGGGAGCCATTAAGCAAACGTCGGAGTAGGAAATTTATCACTTCTACACACAGGGTTTTATTGCATTTGTGTTGATGCATTCTTTGAATATATGTATTTTTAAAAAAGCATAGATTGGCTGCATATGTCACAGAGCCGTCTGTTGTTAAAATTGTGCCTGGGCTGAGTGCACTTGTTTGGTGGTACCAACACCTGCCCTGTGGAAGAGGACATATGGCATCTGGCTTAAGGCAAAACCCCACTCCCTCTGCAGACAACGGCAAGGTTTTCAGTGGTGCCAGCAGGCGCTCTGACGGAGATGCTCGAGTTTAGATACGGGGTAACTTGGCAGTGTCACAGGCCTTCTTTCGAGTTTATCAGGAAACAGTTTACAAATTGGGATAAAGGACACAAAGTGAAATAAAAAGAATGATTTCTGCCCTTGCTGCCTTTGTTAATCTGGCCCCATCCAGCAGACATTACGTTTTACCTCTTACTAGGTATCAGTTGGCTCTGTCCTACCTGAAGTCTCTAATTCTGCTATCTGCAGACAAGCCATCCTTCAGGAGATGGTTCAGGCCTGTCACACAGAGTGCTCTCTTACTTGTACTCTTTTACTAGCCTGGACACCTGTAGTTTGGCTTCCGACAGCTCCTGGATTTCCTGGCACATGATACAGGCCCTACCAGCAAAGCCCCTAACCAGCTGGTTCTCCAAGCAGCTGCCCGCAGACCTTTTGGGAGGTTGAGCTGGCAGGTCCTGGCTCCTCTCATCAAGACCAAGAGAATTGTTCACACAAAGACAGCCTCAGCCCGAGGTTCCTGAGCCCTCTGCCATTGCCCACGGCTTGCCCAAAGCTTGTAGTGATTAAGACATTCTTTTTTCCTGTTCCAGTACCCGGAAAACACCAGCGGCAAGAATATCTGCTTCTTTATCATGCCTTAACTTCGTAGATGCTTGAACCCAAGACTTCCTGGCATTCATCTGCCAAGATACACATCCGCACCAGACAGCCCAACTAATCCCATTCAAGCTTTTCTGGTTATCAGCTAAACATCTTTCTCTACACTGGCACATTCACTAAATTGTCTTAGACTCTCATCCTTTTTCCGCTCAGTCTTTGTAAATCTTCCATTTTTGCACTATGGTCCTCTCAGCAGTGGAATTTCAACCTAATGGAAATTTCCATGATGGGAATGCTACCGAATTTTTTTTTTTAACACTGAAGAGTGCAATTCTAAATAACAGTCACATTAATGCCTCATTAGGACAGCTGAAAAGATTTAATGGATGTTTAATAGGCTACAGTGAAGATACATTTTCTTCAAAGAATCCTTAAATATACTATGTATATTTAAATTCGATGCAGTTGGGTCTTCTTTGTCATGATTTTATATGGGTAAATAATGAACAGCTGTACCTTTCACAGGATTTTTTCCCTCCACTTTCAATATAATATTAAAATCTTTACAGCATTTCCAAACACCCTTTATTTAAAGACTTTCAAAACATCCCTTATGATTTCACCACCCTTGTTCTGAACTTAAGAAAGTACCTGGGATGCGGTTCCTTGCAGTAAGTACCTTGCATGCAAAGCAACCGAGTTCTGCTGCAAGAGCAGCTGTTCCTCCCTCCCATTTGAACAGCTTATAGATTTAAGACAGGATTTTTTCTTAAAAGCTATTGTAGGCAGCCAGCCAGGACCGTAAGTTCTGTCAGGCAGGCTAAACGCACGCAGACACATAATAGTGTCTGGTGAAAAAGTCAACTTTTAAACAATCCTGTTGCTTGCAGGTTCTGGACACAAAAAGCTTACCCAGGCGCCGTTATTGAGGTAGTCCAGACTCCCAGAATATCCGGGTTGGTAGATGCTATTAGGTTGTGTTTTGTTCTGGAGTCGGTCCAGGAAAGCATTATTTACCCTTAAAATACAACAAAAAACCAAATAGTCATTGAAGGTAGCTGAGGAATTCACAAGCTTTTGAATTTTAACATTCTGTAAGTGGCTTTCCCTAGTCTCAGTTGAATACTCATCTTCCTATGTTTTTTGAAGCCTGTGCTGAGTAACCATGGACTGGCATGAGATAGGGTAGATTTCATTTTCAATTCACCAGCTGCATCCTTATCCTGTGATCAGTCTGTTGTGATTAAAAGGAATACCTCGGCTGCTATGAGAAATGCACCAAAATTCTCCACAGAAAGAGGACCTGCATACCACCATCCACCTTATCAGGGAGATGAGCTATTTTGACAGTTCACCTTAGGTAGTCTTTCAGCCTTCAGTGCACAAGGACAGTTTCTACAAGTACCTATTTCCTAATGCCAATGAAAAAAATCCACTTAAGCTTGTTACTAATAGAGACAATTTGTGTAGCTGACAACTTTCCCTACCATCCAGCTCTGAAATAAACTCTAGCATTTTCTTGTACCACTTTATCAATCTGGAAAGCGTGCACACGTACAAACACACTTTTCCCCAATGTGTTTTAAATATTTTCAAACCTTCTGAAAACTGTTTCTTTTTTACCCCCATTAATGCTTAGGACTGACACACATGCTTAGACATGACTGTTGTTTTAATGTTTTACAATGCTATTGGTAAGAATGATGTAAAATGCAAGATACTGGATTATTTCTATCTAGGGACATGAGATGGACTGAATCAAAAATCCTTCATTAACTTCTATGGGTAATTATCTCAATATCTTTGCTAGAGAAAAAAAGAAATGAAAGCAGTACGGAGAGTGGTTGCCTACAGAAGTAATTTTTTTTATATATTTCCCTAATGATATAAAAAAAAAGAAACAAATGGTGTTTTTATTTCTGAGCCTGAGCGTTGCTTCTTTTTACCAGCAGAAAACAAAGCTGAGAATAAAGCTGTGCTTCAGGATAATGGAAAGTCAGTTAAGTGACAGAAGTGCAAGATTAGAACTGCTGCACACAGAGAGAGCACAGCAGTGGGGCACAGCCTGGGGCGCGCAGCAATGCAGCTGCAGAAGGCTTTGCTACACTGCAGCTTCTATCTCTATCGATATCAAATCCCACGTTTAGCTCTGCCCGTTAACCTCAGTGACAGTCAACCACAAAATGTGGCGGGGACAAAGTAGACCATTCTAAAATAAAGTAAAATTAAATAGATAGATAGATACATACATACATAAAATGCTTCCCAGCTCAAAATACTGTACTAGTAGTTACCCATGAAACTACTAATAGTTTCTATCCTACGCTGATAGGATAAAGTGAAAAAGGCACTGTGTATCATACTGCATTACAGTGAGCAGCTGTAATGATGGATATTAGTGGCTCATTTGCAGGCAAAGTTAAACCAGAGGCGAGGTCAGGGATCCTCAATGCAATTGTCTTCTAAAGCATGAATGCCTGTAATTTTGAGAGCCTTTCCAGACAGGAATTCAGTTGAAGTGTATTCTGCATTTTTGCATCATACCTCCTCTGTTCATTTTGATGTGCTCTTGTCCTGGCTTCCTCTTCCTGCTTTTGTTTAAATTCCATTAATTCAGCCTGGGAATGATGAAAGTAAAAAAAAAAAAAAAAAAAAAAGCACATACAAAACAACGAACTTACTTTTAATTAACATACCTATGTTGCAAACCCAATTAATTCCACATGGTGTTAACTTCAGCCATAGCCACGTGTCATTCCCAGAACTTCTCTCAACAGCATTTTATTTAAGTGACAGCACTATGTTAAAAACTGAGCTCATTTTTCTGTTCAGCATCGCACTGCATGAGTTTTGTTTGTGCCTTAAAAACGGGGAAGTTACAAGATTTAGAGATTTACAGTCCTACATTGAAAGGTGTTTGTATGCCATACACCAGTCTGCTTCCCCTTGCCCCAGTCCACAGGTTGAAATTTCCCTGGGGGTCCAAGGGGAGAGACAGCTGAAGTCATCTAGCAGGAGCAGACAAAGCCATCACGCCCGTAGGGTACAAAGGAGTCATGCCCTTCGCCTCCTGCCTCCGTGGAGGGCGAGGAGAAGATGAGAACGGGAGTATGTGGTGGGGTGCCTGACCTCCAGCTCCCTGGGGCTCCTCCAAGGGTGAGGGAAGAGCAAATGGTACCTCTTGGTGTGGTGAAAGCATGTGCACGCTCCCAGCGTTGCAGCAGCCTACCATCCTCACGTTACATAACGTTAAGGTACATAAACAGTGTCAAAGGGAATTCTTTTCAGAGGAGAGTTTGCTTATGCAGTTTCAGCCGGGACTGCGAAGGCAACACAGCCCGTGTGACTCTGCTTTGCATGTGCGCTTGTTTGTCTGGCTCTTGCTCCCTGCAATGCACCCGAGAATTGAAGATGCAGATTTTTCTGCAAAGAAAATTTGGCTTGCAGGGTGAGGGGGAAGGGATAGGAACCAACCCATCTTTCATATTTTCCATAGCAACTGAGCAGCAGTAGGAATAGGAACTAAAATAAAATGATGCGGTTAGATAAAAGCTTCAATAACCGAATGGAACCACAAAAGTTCTTTTAAAAAAATCAATTTAAGTGGAACATTAAATAAAAACTACGCAATAAATGTATGAAGAAAATCAATAAGTGCGAATGTGTTGTGTATCAATATTTGTCTAGCCCTAAAAGAAGAAACAGGATTAAGAAATAAAAAAGCCAACCTTAATTTTCACTGTTTTAAATAACTATTCAACCTGAAAATTAAACCCCAGTATCTGACTTTCCAATATGCTGAGTCCTCTCTTGGAGTAATGTTCTGAAATATATTGTGTGTATATGATGCAGTGTTCAAAGCATACTGAAAATTTCTAAATCAAGCAATACATACTAAAACCTATTCTGAAAAAAAGAGGAACTGACAGTACCTATACGTTTTATAGCTACACTGTGCTAGGAGGTACACACAAGACAGAATTCACAATTACTTTAATAAATATCAGTTTGAAGTAGAAACAAGCCAACATATATCTGAGGGACAATTACTGGAGCCTTTAAAATACATATTATTTACAGTAGGTTTGTAAGTAGTGCATTACTCTGCACAATAGATAGTAGCGACTGTGAAGGCAAGGAGTGCTTGGAAGTGTGTACCAAGAAAGAGCAGCCTTAGAAGCAGCCAACACCTTCTTAGCAATCTGTGGAAATCAGTAAAGAGCCTAAAGCTCTACTCGAGTCCCTTAAATTAAATTCATAAAGCAGGGGCATGCTAATTTACGTCTGTAGTTATTTTCTCTATGGAGGAACAAATGTAAAGAATACAACAGCTACAGGCCTCACACCCGTCAGGACTAGCTTTCAAAGATCTTTCCTCTGTCTAGTTCCCGTGGATAAGCATATACCTAATGGGAAAGCAATTACAGAATCACAGAATGGTCAGGGTTGGAAGGGACCTCTGGAGATCATCTAGTCCAACCCCCTGCCAGAGCAGGTTCACCTACAGCAGGTTGCACAGGACGGCGTCCAGGCGGGTTTTGAATGTCTCCAGAGTTGGAGACTCCACAACCTCCAATTAAGAGCCTCCTTTTCCCCACCTTTTTGTTTCCAGCATCCTGGTTGCGAGAATACTATGAAATAAGGACACTTATCCCCAACACTTAAAGAAAGATATGTGGGGGGTGTGGGGTGTGAGTCACTTGTCCAGCTCTAGTAGAAACTCACTGCATGGAATTTGTTGCGCTAAGATTCTGCTTCTCGGGAAGTAGTTTAACGTTAATTTGGATGTTAGTAACAGCAGAGGCATAGCAAGAGGCTCAGTATTTGCTAATATGTTTTCAAATGATTTGCAGTCAATGCTGCCCTCCCCATACTTGCACAGTCAGACCTGGAGCCAAGAGAGACAACACAGCACAGTGCTATCGTCTTGTGTAGATGAACTTTATATGGATATGGTACGCAGATCCATGCCAGAGGGACTACAGTGGTTCAGATGCATTTCAGAAGATGGAGTTCAAACATGCAGTTACAGCATGCCTGCTTTTTAGACAATTCAAAACTCTTCATTCAGGTGGTTAGCAAGGGAACAGAGAAGCAAACAGGCTTAACAGCAAATCTGAGTGCTTCCACATCCCCATGTGGGGAGGCAGGGCACACGGGCCTCCTTTCTCTAGAAAGAGACTATTCAGAGTCTGAGATCATCACGAATATCTCAGTAAGATTACTTCTGCCTGAAAGAAAGGAAATTGGTTTCCTTAGCCTATGAAATTGGGTACCATGGTCAAAAAATGCTCTGCGCAATTGTTCAAATGGAGAGGCGAGCAGGAGCTAGTCATCCAGATGCAAACAGCCTTGAACCCAGAAGATAATTGTGCTGTCCCTGTCCAAATTTTACAGCTTGGCTCATCTCTCTCACAATATTTGAAAACAGTGACTAAATCACTTTTGCTAAAGAGAAACTCGGTGCGTAGGCTACAAGTAAT
Organism: Anarhynchus alexandrinus; assembly: GCA_008711295.1. Taxonomy (NCBI): domain Eukaryota; kingdom Metazoa; phylum Chordata; class Aves; order Charadriiformes; family Charadriidae; genus Anarhynchus; species Anarhynchus alexandrinus. The sequence goes on from VUYV01000040.1 coordinate 4,763,396, forward strand.
CAATGTATTTAATTGGTTTCACAGCATGCAAAAGCGATACAATATGCAAACTATTAATGTACAATTACCTTCCTCCGTTGTTCTTGCTTCATTTCCTCTAATCTTCTGTTTTCGTCCTCTCGAAGAGCTTGCTTATAAGTATGGCTCCTAGACTATTGTTCAGCAGAGAATACAAACATATTGGTGTGGGGAAAGGGGAGGGACCAAAATCCCAAACCTTATTCCCAAATCTTTATACAGGTAATTAAGAAAACAGAAATGGTTGAATGATTCCAGTTACTCAAAAAATAGATTAGTCTCAAGACTAGAATTTAAACAAGAAGTAGTCTAAAGCTTCTCAGTCATTCGATTAGGCTGACTGTCCATCTGCACATCACAACCAGGCAGCCACAGCACATGCTATTCTGTGTCCCGGTGGCAAGCATAAAGATTCCCTGAGATTTTTGTGAGAAAACACAATCAGGATATACGATAGTGAGGTGGGGTATTCTGGGAAGAAAGAAAAGTACTGAAAATATTACCAAGATAACAAAGCAGAAGGGAGTGTGGTAACAGAGGGGAACCCAGTAGTATTTCCACAGGAGTATTGGAAAGGCATTTGTGGAGGTAGGGCAACAGAAGCTGAAAGATCAAGGCTGCTGTATTATTTGTGGTCTAGAGAACCGAAAATCTGAACTACGCATAATGAATAAAGTACTCAACTCTGTAGGTTTTTATTACAATAACTAGCCCTGGTCTTTCACAAGTTGTAGTTGTTAAGAAAGAGCCAGGCTACCATTAGGATCTTATAGGATCCTTAGGATCTTATATGTAGGAACTTAACTGTAAAGTCTTTGAGCAGGTACATAGCATAGCACACTAAATAATGAGCCAGTATAATTTGAAACAAGGAGTGTGCAGGCTTGACTTTAGTGAGGAATTTGTTGCAGGTCTACACAACGTTCTCGAAACTTGATATATGCATACAGAATGACACCATTAAAACGACAGGCACATCATTTGCTAAAAAGACTGAATAGAGAAAGCAATTATTAATAGCTCAATTTTGAGTTGGGAGGAGTTGTTACATGTGTCCAGGGAGACTCATTCTGTGTCCAATATTATTCATTACTCTCCGTAATGGCTTGGAGAATTGTGTGGAGTGTATGTTAATCAAGTTGGAAGACAGTAAAAATCTACACAGGGTTGGTAACACTTTGAAAGACAGGATTAAAATTAATTATGAGCTTGATTAAATAAGCGAGCCAAAAAAGTCATCAATGACAGAGTCACTCCAAAGAAGTCAAATTTGTTCACGCACATCAAGTAATATTTGACAATGACATTTGAACTAGGTGTGCTAAATTAATATCACTATCAAAGAAATGATGTGAGGCAAATAATTTCATCAATGTTACATTGTTCCAAACTTTTTTGAGAACATGAATTTTAAATTTAAAAAATCACATCTATATATGCCCCCTTTTAACATGCATGTCAGGCACTTCTAAGCTTATCACACTTCACTATTTCAAATACATTGTTCCTGAATCTTTTAATTACTCCAGACAAAGCACAGGTCCAAGATAACATTGAAATTAGAGTTCAAGTTTCCCCACTGGTTTAGCATTTTGGTACTACGCCAAGTTTATTTAGATAACAACTCATTGGTTATGTGCTTCAGATTCCTCACACAAAGCACAGAGGCTGTGCATATGCCTATAGATTGCACCTCGTTCAAATTGCTTGGGAAGACATTTTGCTAGCTGCATTGCTGCATTATAAGCAAGTGATGAATTGATTCAGAAAGCTATAGAAATGCTGCCACACAAAAGACATGTATAACATCAGCTGATAATAATAAAACCCAGTACAGATAAACTGTGTATTTTGTCTGCTTGGATGCTGGTGAAGCCAAAGATGAACTATAGCATGTAATTTGGCATAACTTATTAAGAAACCACTCAAAAACTGGAACGAGAAAGGCACACATAGGTAAGTGAAGTAGAAGGCAAAGGCTAAAAGTAGGACCTGTATGTCTGAAAGAATTCAGTGTTCCTTCAGACATCCCCCCACTTCTGTACAGATATGAAGACACCACGCTTAAATGCTGAAATCCAAGTCATTCCTGGGGACATGAGCTCACTTGTCTTCACAGTTCAATGTTCACACTATACGAAACTCTGCAGAGCTGGGTCTTCCCTACTAAAGAACAAGCTTCCCACTGTTTGGAGCGTCGGATGCTTCAAGAGGGAGGTAGAAGTGGTTTCAAGACATCTTTTTTCCCTTCCCATAGTCCATCTTGCTTGTCCACCCAGGACTACAAAAGACAGACTGAAAGCCACTCTCCTGCAAATGACCTCCTGCCCAGCGTTGCTGGGTGGAAGTTGGCTCCTTCAGGCTATGTATCTGCCCGCATACACTAAGATTTCTTTAGGGTTTTCAGAGACACAAAATGACCTGAGGAATCAAAGGGGAAAGGAGCCTATTTTCAGTATCACCTTCCCTTTTCACGCAATGAAAACCAGGAGGAGATACTAGAGACAAGACAGAGCTGTCATATCTTCTGTTTACAGCAATTTCTGTAACGGGAGGGTCTTGCACATTTCCAAGGCTTCCGAGGAAATATGGAGGTAAATCTTTCCCTGCCTTTACACAGCTCTTGGTGTTCAAAGTTGTATACAACACAGGGCTGCCCAGACTGGATAATTTCAAGTTTCTGCTGACTAAGGGCTATTGCTTGTAACAACAATTTCTGTCCACTTGGGTGCCTGCTCTCTGTCTTCCCCCAATTACAAACCTCCCTAAAGGAAAAATACTTCTGTCCCAGGGTTAATATTCCTCACTGCAAATTTTTACTTCTGTAGGAAAGCTTGGTTTAGACATAAGAGACTGATCATATGTGGAAAAGCCTTTTTGAGGCAATTAGAATAACGAAACGTAAGCAATACTTTGTCTATTTCCTAATTACATTGGTATTTACCAGGCTCATTCAAATTGGGACAAAGTCCCCAAGCAGTCTATGGAATCACTTTTAGGATGCAGTGAGAAATAAGCTCCTCTTCTGACTAGATTTTTAATGCAGTAAAGCATTCGCTGACATGAACTAGTTGAGATTTCAGAAAAGCTTGCCACCAGCGGGTGGGTACAGAGCACATTTAAGATTCTCATCTGACCTTAGAATATAAATCTGGCTCTCATTTATCAGAGAGAGATCTGTGAATAATAAGGGCAGTCCCCTACTATGTAGGATATTCTGCCAATATGACAGAGACAATGTAAGAAATCTCATTCACCCAGAAAGACTCCTTGGTACTCACTGAGTTATGTCTAGACAATTAAGCTCAATTAGAATATTCTAATATTACACTATTGACAGCACCTGGAAAGCTGATGGAAAATATAGCACGTGCCATGGTTTTGCTTACCCATGCTGTAGATTCTGGGCCACGATTAGCAATCTGACAGGAATCACTCTTTGGCAAACCCAAGTCCAATCTGTTCAATAATTCAGTGGTTTTGCTACAAAGAAATCCAATCCAAATAGAATTGTTAGTGCTTCCATAAAAATAAATACAGCTTTTTATTCCACCCTTGGAATCTAGCCTAGACGTTTTATCATGTGACTGCTGGAAAACATCACAGGTGGAACAAAAGGTTATGGAGACAGACAGAATGAAATGGGACAGAGGATAAAGAACCTATGTTGTGGATAAGACATTTGCTGGGAGGAATTTTTAAGCAAACAGTTATTGTCATTTGCATATTTGGGATCTACAGAGGCTATGCTTTCTTTCTTCATTGTGAAGCTCCTAAAACACAGACCTGCATACCATTGGACTTCATCAGGATGCAACTGCTTCACTGAATTGTTGCAAATCCTTCTACCAGCTTTATAAATCTCAGATAAGTAATTTAAAAGATTATTTTAAAGAATTTTCCTTCATGGTTAATAAAATGCAGCCTTACAGCAGATTACTTAATCAAGCAGAAAGACTTTGAAGCATTTTGTAGCATTGAAAAAAAATACTTGTCTTCAGTTGAAGCAGAACTGCACAACATCGTCATTTCTTATTCTGGCAAGGACAATTTTATTTTTCCAATTTCATCCTTTATAAGCCAGATTTTCAAAGTAGCATCTCTTTGCTCACAGTTTCAACCAAGTACAGTTAAACAGAGTCACAAGCAACAACAGAAACAAATGTTAAGAACAATACTGTGATCAGGAATCAGTTTCCTAACCTGCAGTTCCAGGCACATCTGTTCAAGTATTCGCTCACTCAAAGAATAGAATTAGTGGAAAGAGGCAATTTTATTTCTGTGTACAGCTTTGGAAAGCGTGAAAGTACTGAAGTGAGAGCAGAAAGAGTGCTTCAAGAGGCATTCAACACAAAGATTTACTCTGCTAACAGGGCAGCCAGATAGCTCTGTGGGGGAGAAGATGCTGCTACCAAAGACAGCTACTTAACCTTGGAGAAAAAGCCTTGGCTGCCAAAGAGTGATGATGACTAACTGGTGAAACAGACTAACAAGTGCGTTTTTGTCTTTCACTCCACAATCTGAAACGGTGCATTTTTGGAAAATGTCCTGCTGGTCAGTGGGTAAATTGACGAGAAGTGGGGAAAAAGAACAAGAACCCACAAGTTCTTCTCTGCTACTCTACACAATACAAAACCATGTTACCACCTCAGGTGCAGGGTACTTGCTCAACCTGTAGCAAGCCGTGCTTTTAGAGTCCCAGCATTCCCAGTTCACTCCCTTTCCTTCATTACCTGGGCAGTTGACATGGACCTCAGCCAATGTGCAATACAGAAAGAACCAAGTGAAACATAAGATTCCCTGATCTACAAAGCACCTGTATATCAAGGTTAAATAAATTAATAGTCTTCTCACCCAAGCATTAAGCACACATATTTTTTCCATGAAAGATGAGTGGTTAAGCAGTGAGATTGCACAGGATAATTTGGGGAACTTGAAGTTTTAAATTGCAGATTTTGTGTTTCTCTACCTGTGCTAAAACTGCTAAAATAACAATTTATTTCTACACCAGAAAGACTAAGAACTCCTACGGAAAGTCTGGAATATATTTGAGAAGGTTGAATCTCTGCAAATAAATATCTGGCAACTTAGGGGTATACCTGAATGTCCTAATTCCTTATGGATGGCAAAAGAATGACATGGGTTATGTGGAAGTTCTCATTATTTGCATAAAAATGGGGTGGAGGGTTAAGACACCGCATTTCCTGGATCAGCACACTGACAGATGAAAAGATAACTCCATTTCGCTATTAGAAAAGATGATTACAAGAGTGGAAGCAAATGAAATTTCTCAGCAAGACTGTGTACTGCCTTTGAATACAGAAAAACCCTACTACACCAAATTAAATAATACATTAATAAAATGTCACTATCATAAGAAAGGGACTCAGGTTTCTGAACCTGACTATAGAAAAACTCAGTCAATCCAGTCATATATGTTAATTCATTGTGTATCATCTCTATGGCAACCCAGCAACGCATCTGGAGTTGCCAGACTGTCAAAATATTGTCTGAATGGTATTTTTCATAATATTAAACCTAAAGTCATAACAATGCAGAGCACAGCATAAGCCATGCTGCAGGGAAAGGGGGAAGTTGGAGAGATGACAGTTCAATTAATGTTCCAGAGAGGAAAGCATTATCTCCCGGAAGGAAATCAGCATTTCAAAGTGTCCATAGGTGTTCCGCATTCAGACATCAGATGGAGTAACATCTCACTCATTTTCTAAAACTTCAAGGGCAATCAAAGATGCTAATAAAATGTGTTCCTCCAAACTAATTAATATTAAGGAAAGAAAACCATGAGCTTAAGAAATTAATTTGAATACAGCAGCATCCTGATACCCTTCAAAAATAGCTAGGCAAAAGGAGATCCAAAATTTAGACAAACCAAGAAGATGGCACCCTCCTAACAGGCTGGAAACCTGAGCTCTGACTGCCCCTGAGCACCAAGCTGAAGGGAAGAGAGACATCCAGAAGCATTAAGATGGAGCGATCTTATGAGGGTATTTTGTCTTTCTTGGTAGCCCTGTTTCCCATTACACTGCTGGGAACAAGCCTTTTGCTCTGCTAATTAAAATAGGCTACTCCCATACTGGTATGTTTAATAGTACCAGGCAATACTCTCAGTATGGGAACTCAGCCATCTATGTTGTGGTAACAGTTCCTGGAATAAATTTGACCCGTTCCAAATAGCACTTTCCCAAACAACTCCTGGCTGCTGTCTGGGAATGATTATCAACCACAAGTAACTCCCAACAGGCATTTTGGATGCAACCGCCCCATTTTGGGACATAGAAAGGTTTGCTAGCAATGGAAGCAGGCAGTCTCAGGCCTGTTGGCCTCAAAAGTGACAGTGATTGACAGTGCTTAATTTATTAGTACAGATGCCGCCATGGGGGAGTGAAGTACAATACTGGATTTGTGGGCTGAAAAACTCTTCAGAGCTGTCATGGGAAAAGACTGACTCCGCTGTCACGATCATTGAGGAGGGGACAGTGCACGACTGTAGAAATCAGTTCATGTTGCAGATGCTTTCTGTGAGTCCTCAGATATACTGCTTTACATTTCACAACTATTCTTCAGCTTAAAAGCTATTACGTAAAAACATACACTTGAAGCTCAACAAGTACATGTAAAATGAAGAAACATGAATTTGCTAGGTGTTCCAGTGAGAACGGTGTAATTTAGGGATTTAGAGTTGGCACCCTGCACTCACAAGATATTTGTAGATCAGGGAATCCACAGGCATTTATTATTGTTTGGGACTAAATGCCTGTAACTGCCCACATTCCCACAGGGGTGAGACAAGGGGGTGGATATAAAAGCCGGAGTGAGCCTAGGTTCCTCTGGCCGAGGTAGGAGTTCCCGTGCTCTAACAGGGTCAACAGCATCGATGGCCAAGAAGCAGAAAGCGCCACAGCTGATTCCAGCGTACAACTGTGGAAGACCTGAAGACCCACAATCGATCTCATTGCAGGACCTGAGGTCTAAAATCCTGTGCAGAATAAGGTCTTTAACTTCGTGCGTCATTTGGTTGCATCTACAAGGCAAACAGAAGAGCCAGTCCTGAAAAGGATTCATCCTTAGGGACATGCATAAGGATATGGACACAGGGCCCAACATCTTCCTCCACCCAAGATTCGCACAGCGCCGCTTGCTAAGCTTTTCATTTGAGACTGTATTCTTCTCAGAATAAAGACGTAAAGAAAATAATTGTTCTGCCTACACATAAAGTTCTTGGCTTTAAGTCTGTTTTACAGACTAACATTAAAAATGCATCAATTAAAAAGGCTTCTTGTAGTCTTCATTACTCCTTCCCAATGAAACCAGTGGCAGTTAATTCTTTTGCTTTAATTGATGGATATTGAAATGCCAGGCTACAGAAAAATATACTGGCTTTTATGCCAGTGCTTTTGAAAAAAAAAAAAAAAGCAGCACAATACTTTTGCATAGATCATAAATCTATTTATTCCTCTTGACAATTTTTAAAAGATAATGGCCACTCTTACTACTACTGAAAACAAGAAAGCTCCTAAACTCCTTGTTCTCTCAAGCTGCAGGATCTCCAGCATTACAATTGTGCTCTAATGAATGTCCAGAAGTATGCTAAGAGCCATTCAACAACAATAATAAGAAATAAAATTAAAGAATCCCAAGCCAGGTAAATCATTATAGTCATTTCAGAGAGGAGACAATATGAGTAGTCACTAAGACAACAGAAGTAGCATCTAATGCTGAATGACACGGACGCATAAGCTTCCAAATTCATTGCCAGTAAGCAATGCTGAAGTGATATTTCACCATTTTCTTCCAATTCAGCTGACAACCTAAGAACCATGCATAATGCACAGATAATGTTAGTTTCACACATCTGCCCAAAAGTTTCACAATGGTTTTTAAACAATAGCAGGACTCCCCCTCTCAAAAACAAACTTGAATTTCATTCAAGACGCATCTTTTTGCAGCACCAACAAGCATATCTACACTTCTCCCCACTTCAACATATTAAATTGTCTAAGTGTAACAACTTTCCCAACTTTTGCAGAAATTAAGATCAGTTGCTCAACTCTACCAAAGCCTACCCACAAGAAAAGCTGCCCTTCATTTCAGTAAGGTACATGGCGGATGTGTTCTTACTGATGTCCTTGCTCCTTCCTCAGCATGGGCTCTGCCAACGCTTGCTATGACCCACAAGCTAGGCTGGCTGTTACTAGGGCCATCACTGCTCCTCTGTCATGTGGCCTAACAAAATCAAATGTTACAATAGAAGACATTCTAGAAGTTGACACAAAGATCAATGAGATTGCTGTCCATTTATGCAGGGTTCCCATAGATTCTATGTTGGGAGATGGAGAAAGAGACTCCAAAGGGATGTGTAGTTGGGATTTTCACTAATGACAATCATTTGCTAAATTGGGAATGAAGCTGGGGGTAATAGTACCATTTGTGAAAATAATCCCACCAAAGGTACATATTTCAAAATTAAGCCATTATGAAAGTTGCAAGTAGCCTGAGTGGGGACACCAATGGCTTTTGCCGGTATACAGTTACACATGCCTCCTCTCACATCCCCTCCTCTTTGCAGAGATTTACCACAGTGAGAAGTTTACAAGATTTAAATAAGTTCAGAAGGCTACAAGCAACTGCCGTGTGTCCCACAGCTGGGCTATGACAATGGGCAAGGTAGTAAAAACATCTCAGTCTGTCAGCAATAAACATGCCGTCAACTCTACATGAATTCTGGTTCTCCTGTACCTCAACTCCAACCTGCACCTGCAGGACAGAGTCCACTTTTGGGTAAGAAGAAAGAAACAAACATAAAGCTGTGTGCAAAGTTGTCAGCATGAACTAATGTCCATTTTTTGGTGGGTGTGTGTGGGTGGAGGATTCATCTTTTGCTGGAAGCTATAAGGTGAAAAATTACAATGTAAAATAACTAACCCATTAAATTCCTGTATGATGCTGATGGCTCTTCTGCAATGCCCTTTACTGGGAAGAAAGGCCATCCTCTGGGTATTTAGTTCATTTGTTTTTCAGCACAAATCCTTCCAGTAGACACATACCAAGCTCAATGCAATATTCACAGACTTCATTGGGAGTAATGCACGAGCATACTAAGGAGGACTTGGAGAAATCTAATGGTAGTGATCAAAACTGTGCTATCTTTGGCTGGTAGGTTTTCTTGTCTGCAAGTTTGCGACCATGTGTTCCTGTTCTTGGGGATAAGAACAAAAAATGTGGCTTTAGTTCATTTGAGGTATAAGGCTTCAAGGAAGTTTAAAAATAGGTTTAAAAAAAAAAAAAAGGCAACTTTCTCAGCAGAATTATTTTCATCACTTCCCACCCACACTCAAAACTAATCTTTCCTGTCAACCCACTTGCTTTTTTTTGTTTTCCTGACTGCATGAAATAATACAGCTAGGCTATTCTTTCCTCCCACCAACTCATCCAATAGTCTTGGAAGTTATTTTAGACATCGAGTTTCATTTATTATCTGAAGTAATAAGCATAAATCCAGTTTTAAGGAAAATGCAGTTTTGTATAAGTCTATTGCATAGATCTTCCATTCTGTGTGCTCCATCTGCATGTGCAATCTGCTTCTATATTTTCAGCCAGCTTGCATGGGCAGATTAATGCGTACAATTAGAAAGCAACCTCACAGGCGTTCAATAAACTGCCTTCATTATTACACTCAAGAGAGTCCCTTTGGATGTCTATAAAAGCCTAGTTTTCTGCCTGTTAGCTAAATAATTGACAACACTTAAAATAATCAGGAGCAAATGAACAAAACGAAGACCATTGTGTTGAAAAGAAGCAAACAAAAGATTCTCAAGGCTGCAAACCCTTTTTGTGCGAGCCCTCTTTCATTCTCTCTAGCAACCTATATTAAAAGTCTGGTCAGGTTTACACTTGCACTTCTGTGGGGAAAATTTGTTACCAGCCTGCTGTTTGAACCACACATCATAGGGGACTGAAAACTGGCAAGGACACTAGTATTTATCCTGTAAAAATAGATAAATAAATAAAAAATCTGTTTTGATTCAGGTTTTATTTTCTTGCATTTTATGACTTTTGAGAGAACTGCTTTGGCAGGCAAGTGTATATGAGCTTGGTTGGGTGAACCTCTTGCATTGTGTTTGGAATACGCACTTAGAGGCACTCTGGCAAATTCCGTTTCCAGCTCCAAATTTTGAGCAGAATATATTGAGTGCACACATGTACCCAAGTGCAGCAGTGCCAGGAATTTTTACAGGAGTACAACCTCCACAAAAACAGAGGCACGAACACGTAACAAGGGGAAGGATGAAACGATACAACAGCCATCATGTCCTATTAAAAAGAAACCCTATGTGCTAGACTGCTTTTCCCATTACATAAATAGGTAGATGGCTATTAGAAAAGCAGCGGACCACATCCAGCACTACAGTATCTGGGAAGTCGAATCCAAAGCACCTTCCTAGAGAGCTGGGCTAAAACCATATGGTGAGATACGCTACAGTTCAGGCACAGATTCATACAGCCTGCACAGCAAGCCACAGAGAAAAGCAAGTCATGAGGTAGCCATCCCTCATAACTGTTTAAATGACAATTTTTGTGTCCTAACTAAAGAGGGATGTCCTGAAAAGTCCTGGGCCAGCCATCTAACCTCTTCTTCGTTCCCATTTGGAAAGATGGACACTCAGGCCTTTCCTCACAAGGATTAGCAATTGCAAAATATGGACTACACAAGCATTCATTACTTTTTAATGCACTCTGGCAGAAACACAGTCTCTACCACAGGCCATCAATGTAAAATGCATCCAAAACATCCTTACTCAGAAGGAAGGACTCCATTTCATGTGTAAGTAGTTTCCGGTAGAAAAGTGCACATGTACTCCTTAGTTTCTAGATCCGCATCTGCAGAGGCAGAACCACAGTGACGCTATCACAAATAAATCCCTCAAGTGCTTCTCCTCTGTTAGTACAAAACATAGCAATCCTGCCATGCAGCAACCTCCCCAGCCCAAAGTCTGCTCCTGTGTGCTCTTCAGGCTTTTTATACGCAGCTACTTCAGGAGATACCTTGTGAGTTTTGCCCATTTTAGTCACCTAACAGAGCTTGAGTCCACCTGGGTAAAGGAGCTGCTGATCCCAAAAGAGAAGCTGCTGATCCCAAAAGAGAGAAGCTTGAAGACTTTTCCACAGCACTCTGCATGAGTCTCTAGACCTCACTCTCACAAGACACAAACACATACTCAGGCAACTATGATAAAAGATGCAGTTGACTTTCAAGGTCCGGTTGTACACAAGGAAGCTAACAAGGCTTTCAAGAGATAGGAAATAACTATATTCTGCAGACAGCGGACAAGGTTGCAGACAATTTTTCCTTTTGGCATTCACTTACTTCACATTACACCCTTGGAAAAGGGATTTCAGTGAGAAGTTCTTGTTTTTAATCACGACAGGAATTTAATCAGAGCAATGAACTTCTGGGCAGCATCATACTTTATTGTCAGAGTATGTTAATGACATGAGAATCTTAAGTGCCTTTCCTTACCAAATAGAAGCGGCACTTTATACGGGAGAGGTACTGATTGGGTTGTACCCCATGGAGGCTGATACAGCTAGAGGTGGTGATCAATTTTAAAAGGTTTCACAGCTAATGAGACTGCTGGCAGGCATTGATCTCCCCAGGAAAATTGTGATGTGGCAGCTACAGATGCTTACAGAGGACAGACTAACAAGGCAGCTTATCTTTTGATATGGCTCCACAGGCCATCACTTTGCAGAGGTCATTGCTTTATATGCAGCGCATGACCTTCCTTCCCCCCCCTCCCAGCAAGCAGAGGAGGAGATCAAAATACTCCAGCAGAGAAAGCAAGGAAAGGAGCACAACCTCATATTTGTTCCCTTTGCCTCTAGACACGGGGTCTTTTTTGCATAGTAGGCAAAAGCACGTCTAAATACCAAGCACGTCTATGCGAGCATGTCTCTAATAACCGGCAGTACTTCAATGTAGTTACTTTACAAGATCTGAGATGTCGCACAGTATCTTTCCATTACTCCTGGATGTTGTCCTCCATAATGCCAATGTATCTTAGCAATGCAAACCCAATAACATCCAGTGGTAAAGACTCCTCTTCCTCTTGCCTACCAGAGGATTCCTTCAGACCAGGGAAGGCACTAGTGTCACTCGGTACAGCATGGGAGGTTTTTGCTTAACCAAAATTGCCTTCACTGTAGGTGGGTTTTCAGCTCACTTCCTCCAGGTGCAGTATCTACAGTATCTCCTAGTGTATGTTCAATACGTAGTATGTACAAATAATCTTCTGATAGTTGAACATAATCTCAAGCAATGGAGCTTGACAGTCCATCTTTACCTTCAGTTGCGTCAGTCAGTTTGGTTTCCTAAATTAGTGGGCAGAACTGCTGCCAGCCATTCTCCTTCTCTGTGTGCAGGCAGACTGAGATCCCACACCACCTGGGGACTAACCGACTGCCCACATGAAGGTGTTTCAGAAGGTTTGGGCCTGCTTTTGGCAGAACCAAGCTTGTTTTTAATGGAAAAAGCTCTCATCAGCAGAATTCATTTCACCCTAAGTAAAAAAAGGTACAGACAAGGAAGGTGAGGGAAAGGAAGAGCTATGTCTCTCTTCGTAACTGAATAAGCCTTAAGACAAAAAATCAGATTAAATGGGAAGATAAGAATCCTGACGATCCCCTCAGGAAAAAGCAAGTCCCATAACTGAGAACCCTGCACCGAAAAGATCCGATGAGGTGGTTGTTGAGTTAAGTTCAAAGAGCATGAAGATGTGTAGTCTGTCAGAAACAGAGAGAGATGTAAAGCTGTGCAGGGTCTTCAGAAATCCTGAGGAATCAAGGTGGGGTGGCAGGGGGGGAAATCCACACCAGGACAAACAGAAGACAAACAGCAGGCAAAATACCAATACCTAGAGACAAACGTTGGCATTGTATTTAAGGAAAGAACTGTGCCTAAAGCCAAACAGGAAGAAATAAAAGGAAAAAGACAAGGAAGTCTGAGATCAGTGAGAAAGCACTAAATGCCTATACATTCAAGAACAGAGTCTAGGCAAATGCTGAAGGAACTGAAGCTACTAGCATAGTACAAAAGGGACTCCTTTAAAAGTCACAGAGGAGGAAAGAGCAATTAATCATGCTAAGAACACAGGTGAGTAATTTCAGGAGCCAAAGATAAAAAAGGTAAAGGTGACTAAACAGCATTGTGTGTTAATTATGTGATAGAATTGGTTTGGATCAGTTAAAAATAAATAAATAGGGTAGAATGAACTTGCAAGGCAGGAACTTCACTGCCAATGGAATTAATTATGTCAGGAGTTAAGCCATATCTAAATCTGACATTATGTATAGCTATATCTAAATAGTATAATGTATAGCCATATCTAAATCTGACATTAAGGAGGTATTCTGGTGGAGACCAGTGACAAGTGGTGTTCCTCAGGGGTCGGTGCTGGGACCTGTACTGTTCAACATCTTTGTAGGAGATATGGACAGTGGGGTCGAGAGCACCCTCAGCAAGTTTGCCGATGATACCAAGCTGTTTGGCGAGGTAGACATGCTGGAAGGGAGGGATGCCATCCAGAGGGACCTGGACAGGCTGGAGAGGTGGGCCCAAGCCAACTTCATGCAGTTCAATAAGGCCAAATGCAAGGTCTTACATCTAGGTCGGGGCAATCCCAAGCACAATTACAGGTTGGGCGGGGAATGGCTGGAGAGCAGCACTGAGGAGAAGGACCTGGGTGTGCTGATCGACGAGAAGCTCAACATGAGCCAGCAATGTGCGATCGCAGCCCAGAAGGCCAACCGCATCCTGGGCTGCATCAAAAGAAGTGTGGCCAGCAGGGCGAGGGAGGTGATTCTGCCCCTCTACTCCACTCTCGTGAGACCCCACCTGGAGTACTGCGTCCAGCTCTGGAGTCCCCAACATAAGAAGGACATGGACCTGTTGGAGCGTGTCCAGAGGAGGGCCACGAGGATGATCCGAGGGCTGGAGCACCTCTCCTATGAGGAGAGGCTGAAGGAGTTGGGGCTGTTCAGCCTGGAGAAGAGAAGGCTCCGGGGAGATCTTATTGCGGCCTTTCAGTACCTAAAGGGGGCCTACAGGAGAGCTGGGGAAGGACTTTTTACTAGGGCATGTAGTGACAGGACAAGGGGGAATGGCTTCAAACTGGAAGAGGGCAGGTTTAGATTGAACATTAGGAAGAAGTTTTTCACTTTGAGGGTGGTGAGGCACTGGAACAGGTTGCCCAGAGAGGTTGTTGAGTCCCCATCCCTGGAGGTGTTCAAGGCCAGGCTGGACGTGGCCTTGGGCAACCTGGTCTAGTGGGAGGTGTCCCTGCCTATGGCAGGGGGGTTGGAACTCCATGATCTTCAAGGTCCTTTCCAACCTGAACCATTCTATGATTCTATGATTCTATGATTCTTGGGAAACAGGTCTTCACAGCAGGTCTCTACATTTAAGCTGTAGGACTATGCTAAATATAGGAAGTCCTCATTATTTCCATGTGGGTTAAATTTCTTTACTAGTTACTAAAATAAATGGGTGGAGATGTGATTTAGATCCTGTTTCAATAATTAGTCTTAGACTGAACGATCACGTACTGATTCCATTAGAGAAAGCACAAACTCCTAAAATTCACAGTTTTCATTTCAAAGTGTATGTTTTGAGAAGCTAAGAGAAATCTACCGAACCAAATTTCTCAGAAATAAGGTATGGAGGAGGCTTGGAATATTTCACAGAATCACAGAGTGATTGAGGTGGGAAGGGACCTGCGGAGGTCATCTTGTACAAACCCCTGCTGGGCAGGGCCACCTAGAGCCCAGAACTTTTGAATATCTCCATGGATGGAGACTCCACAACCTCCCTGGGCAACCTGTGACCATGCTCAGTCACCCTCACAGTAAAAAACAAGTGTTTGCTGATGTTCAGGAGGAACCCCCTGTGTTTCGGTTTGTGCCCATTGCCTCTAGCCCTGCAGTCAAAAGTTTCAGGTCAAAAAATTGAAGAACAGCAACAGAAACCAAACCTTTCCCGAGCACCAAACTAGACAAAAGCAAACAAGTTAAAAAAAAAAAAAAAAAACAAAAAACAACAAACCAGACCAAACCCCAAAACAGGTAGTAAGTGTCAAATTTTACTTACTAATATTGATCTTCACAGAACATCTCTCTTCTTTGCATTTCTTGCTGCCTTTTTTTGACTTCAAGTCTCTCTGCCTACAGCATTAAAAACAAGAAAACATACTTGAGATTTCCAGTAAGCCAGAAACCGAACACTGATTATTTCAATTCAAGTATTTCAATATCCTAGTATTTAAGAGAACTATAGCAGCAGTTGGATACAGAAGTGACCCAATCTCAAATTTAAAAGTATTCAGACATGCCCAAACAGTTCCTAGTCAAGAGACCAGTCTGAAATAGAAAACCACCCTGTGCTCCTGGCAGACCCATCTGTCCTCACAAAGGGTCTCGTGAGCTTTCATAGTTCTCATGCCACAGCGCTGTTGGGGCCATCTCTCAGTATAACTGATGCAAGGTTGGTCCTAGTAAGAAGCAGAAGACGTGAACCACTGCACCAAAGCAGATGATACTCTTGTAGTACTGGAAGTGCAGTGGTACGAGTACACGTAGCTCTGCACATAGACCTACGGCCTTCAGGAGCGTTAGGTGCTGGCCAGTTGAACACATGAAAGTGGGAGACATTTGTAGTTAACCAGAGTTATTCTGCTTCAGATACCAGCACAAGAGTCAGCCAAAACCTTGACACACAAAACTTCTCTGGAAATCTGGATACCACACAAGCGATTATGTTCTTTAATATAAAATTGCATGGAATTTCCAGCGGTAGGGTCACCTAAGCTGCCCAACACCCCAAACCCAAGTGGACTAAAATATTAAAATAGAGCAGAAACTAGAGAACTTGCTGCAACAGCAATATGTAGCTCCAGCTAAATTCCAGTCAAAAGGAGGCCAGCCAAATTTATTTTTTGACATGCAGGCTGTAGGTAGGTCCAGTGGGAAGGGCAGTCAAAAGGCAGTTCGGTGTATTAAAAGCACAATCAGAAGTGCCAAACTGGGATTTCAGGCTGGCTATATTTTGAGCATGAGCTCCCACACTGCAGTTGGTGGGGGGATGCTCCAGCAAGAGCTCCCACCCAAGGATCACACCGACTCGCATGTTGAGCAAACTGCAACCTCGGACTGTCACACTGCTCATCGCCCACCCTCAAATTGAACAAAAGTAATCGTTTGGTAACCCAGCAACCAGACATTGCTCTAAACGAAGTGCCCTGGAAATTTCAGACAATACCTTGTGGAGATGACAAGGGAGCTGTAGGTGGGAACAGCCTGTTAAGTCAGAGCTCCAAATCAGGGAGAGGACAGTGTACCTGGGTGGAGGTATTGTGCAAGGCCAGGTAGAACAGGGTGGGTGGGTGTGGGGGTGCTTGTGTGTGTCTGTAAGGGGGAAAGTGGTGTTAAGAACAGGGCTATAACCCCCCCACCCCATCATTTTCTTCCTGTCCTGCAATCAATAACATTTCAGAAAAATTACAATTCTACTGGCTGTTACTTAATTACTTTGCCTTCAGTGATTTCAGGATTTCGGAGTAGGTATTTTTTAATTGGATAAAGAAGAACTGTCTGGAAGAGATTTGCAAAACAAGAGCAAATTCCTCCTTGGCATGTATTGGATTAAGAAAAAAAATCCTGTCAGATGTCTGCAGATAGGAAAAGAGCCACTATGTTGTGTAGCAATATAAACTGTTGGAAGGCAAATGACTTAGAAGTTCGTATTCGGAAAAAGGTGATGGGAAAATAAACAAAAGGAGGAAGATGAATCTCTGAATAAGATGTCCCGTTACTCAGTCATTTGATATGCTGAGACAGTGGTAGAATGTATGAAGTACTGATGCAATTAAAAAAAAAAAAATTAAACTAAAGTAAGGGATATCACCTCACAGTATAGGTAAATTTTGGTAGTGTGCAAGGGATATCTTGTTTGCTCCTTACCCATCCACCCAGAGACAGATGACTTTTTTAGGCAAAAGACTCCCACCTGTCTGTGCAACTTGACAATTTACAGGGCAAGAAAGGAAAGAGGAAGGAAGGAAATCTGATGGCATCTATTATTGCCAAAGGGGATGTTGGTACCCTCAAGACACCAGTAATATCTCCCAGGCTTTTCCCCACCACTGCTCAACACTGCAAGCTGGTGCCTTCACCTCTGAAAAAGCATTTGACATGGGATCCACCCTCATATTGCAAGGCTCCCGAAAGTTCAAATCCAAAGCTCAATGGAGTTGCTGTGGTCTAGCTCCTAGCTAGAACACCACAGTGATATTAACTTTGATAAATACAATCCTTCAGTATCACCCCTGCCTCCCCCTAGATAAAAAGGAAGGAAATATCCTACAGCTATTCTACCACCGGAATAGCACCTGAAGAAAACTCCAGCATATTGAAATTATTTACTTGTGGCTGGTGTGAGTATTTTCTACTCTGGAAGTTTACCCTGGGACCCCTGCTTAGGACACTTACAAATGACAGGCAATGGGACTGGGACATTCTCTAACTAATGACAATCTATCAATAGACATTGCCAAAGCACTCCATATTTGGCACGGTCTTCAAAAACAAAGCCAAGAGTGGAACAGCTGTGATATTGAAGGTAAACATGTTGAAAAGCATTAGCAGAAGGTCTGTAAAGTGCCTGGTTTTAACAAATTCCCGAAAAAGGCCATTCATGCTGATTAACACAGTCAAATTAAAGAGCACATGATTTGATAAGGAATAAAATGAAATTACAGTTTATTCTAAATAGGACAGTTTCTAAAGATGGCAGGACTGTTACTATGTAATGTGAGAGTAAAAGAAAGTTTCACACAGTAGAATTACACTGAGCCTTTTCACTTCAAATCTTTTTAATGTTTTAATATTTAGTCAAGATTTAGAATATACAGGGAAAGGCTAAAGGCAGGGTAACAGGAACAGAGGTTGAATAACAAGAAACAGGAATATCCCGTGCATTGAAGTTATGCTATTTTGTGTACAGTACAAATGCAGAAAGCTGAAAAAACCCAAGAAGCCAAATATCCGACACTTTTTTATTTTCTTGGGAACTTTGACAGCCCTTTCACCCAAAAGACACAAAGGAAGTTATGGTTCGGTCTGGTCAAAATCTGTGATGTGAAGGGCTGCACAAAAGATACACAACTGCAGATTCTTGCTATTAATAAGCAAAAATAATAATAATAATGCTACTTCCAGGTGCTCCCAAACTTTCTGCAGATCAGACACGAATCTCAGCACTAGAGACAAATACAGACATAGGGACTCCCCTGCTAATATTACAAAGCCTCTTTAGAATTATTTCAGTGAGCACTCAGAGATCACTAGCTTAGAAGAACAGCCAAACTCATGCAGCCCAGGGTTACTCCATGAACAAATCAAAGCAGTCCCAGGACAAACAACTGCCTAACATGGAGCACACAGGATCGCAAATCCTGTTCACTGCTCCACATGGAGACCCAGACCCAAGTACCAGTTCACATAAACTCATCCTGTGGAACACAGAATGAGGTGGAAAGATCCACTATTTTTCTCTCTGTGAGCTGGAGAGAGACAGAGTAGATGGCAAGAACATTGGCATTCCAGTAACTAACCTCATGGTTAATTAAAGAATGACAGAGACAGGCAGGTGGACTCATACAGATGGTGAGGCAGACCTTCCACATTTGGGTTCTGCTTTGGCAGACACCCAGTTTTCTCTTGGTCACAAAGATAACAGAATAGTGCATACTGCTTTTCTCTGCAAAACCAGCACTGAAGCACTAACACAAACAGATCCTATGTTCATAAGCGGCACTGGCTTACGGTACATCATCCTTACAATCAAGAAAGAACTGAGCTGAGTACCAGCACCCGTTCTAGTCATCGCACACCGGTCTGTAGGGCTTTACCATCCACATCTGATGGCAAAGTAGCTCTCCAGCTGTGAAAGTTTCAGGGCTCCTGCTGATAAAGCTGGCTAGCCATTATCTCCTTTCAGACTGTCTGACAATTTGGTTTTTGTTGAATGAATAATAACCTTGAGCAAAAGAAGGACTGGCCAGCAAGAAAAGGCGGCTTGTGAATTTGCAGAAAGATATGCTCTCAGTTGATGCCCTGCAGGTGCAGTTGTCTACAAATCTATCACTTAAAAAAAAAAGTTCCTCTCCTGTGGTAACCAGGGCCCAGCGTTGGTTGTACAGTACCAGTTCTTTAGGATCCCTTTCCTATCATTCTTAGCTCTTGGGAGCCTTTCATCTGAAAGCAGGGTGAGATAGTCAAATCGACACCTTTTAGTGGCTTTCCACCACGCTTTTCTTAAACACAGAGTTGTATTTTTAATATACAAACATCTTCCAAGCAGAAATCTTCATCAGCTCAATCACTATTGTGGAAGACAACCCAAATAAACAAATTCAAATTAAGAGTTCCCTTTCACGCTTCTGTTTTGTTTGTTTGCTTTGTGGGTATATGTTTATTTATTCAAATTAAACAGTCTGTTTGCAAAGATGTTTGCCATCATGTTGTATTCTCCTTTAGAAGAAACTGATAGTTACAGTTTTACTATCTACAACACCTATAAAGATTTTATAATCTGTGGGAGTGAAGGTAAGGAAATGAAAGAGAATGAAAACAAAACTGATACATCGATATATTTTCTAGGTGTAACTATAAAACATAGCAGTCTTGCAATATTTTTCTTGTCCAATGCCCACGGGCAAACAACATATATTTAATAGGTGAATAAAATATAATGAATCCCCTTCCTACCGTTGCTATCATCGCTGCTTCTGGAGTCATACATGAGCTGGTAACTGTTAATGACATTTTCACATGATAATATCTATCGCCCCTGTGAGCTACTGTGTATGGGCTTATCCCCAAAGCCTAATGCTAACCACTGAAAGACTGGGAACAGACTAACCCTTACCTAGAGGCAAATAAGGCTATTTTTATTTATGCATGTCCTTGTACGTCATCCAGTAGTGATGATTTTTTAATTCACTCTCAGCATTCAGCTTCTGCGCAGAAGATCATTTCTACTGTTGTGCAGACAAAACTTGCAAAAATGAAATCTCCCTTTCTCTCATTACTACTGTGCACACCAGTGTCATGCTGCCCCTCTTCTCTTTTTTCATTTAAATTTCACATTACATTCTCAACCGAGTGCTACTTGGTTTCCACCACGGAGACATGAATGAACTTTTACAAAGGTATATGCAGCACACAGGATGAGAAGATGTGTTGCGAGAATTACTAGATAAAATGAGCAAATGCAAAATAAAACTGAAGATTCGAAAGTGAGCTATCATTAGTGTCAATACGTGGCCAATACTAGAAGGAAAAGCGATCTTACATATTTGCAATGCATCTGGGTGTGCCCCCACCAGAGAAGCTGGAGTGGCATCTGAATTTTCACTGACCTTTTCATGATTTGGATGCCTTTTCCACAATGACAGGCTAGATTTTCTTGTATTCTTCCCATGCGTACAGCAGGCAATTATGGATTTCTGTAAGGTCTTTGTGCCACCTGCCACAATCCAATCTTACAGAGAAAGCTCATGCCAAAGTGAACTATATAACCTGTATACACAACATTAATCCTGACCCCACTCTTCTCCCTTTCTGCTAACTCTTCAGGATGGATGCAACGGAAAGGCTGGAGTTTTTGAAGAACCAAAGGAACGCTCAAGCCCCAAAGAACACCAGGTCAGACATCCTTCAGTCAGCTACAAACAGGAGGAGGACTGGTTTTCCTAACTCCTTGATGCAATTTGCAGATTTGGATTTCATTAGACTGTTCCATGTAGCTCAGCAAAATCAAGCATCAAGACATGAACTTTGTTATATGGCTCCAACTCTTCAATAACCATGCTTACCTTTTCTCTCTGAATTGCTTTCTTTTTCAGGATTTCAGCTTCTTCAGCTGCCTTTTTTGCTTTTACATATTCTTCCCTCTTGTGCTGTATGACATAAACATAGAAAATTATTTTACATATGTACGTATACAAAGCACACATAAGGTAACTTGACCTGATTCCTGTACTGCACATCTTTCAAACCTAAAGCATGTTTGGGGAAAATTTCCAGATTTTTTTTTTCTTAAAATGAGGCACTGAATAAAGCAGGCTGTGCACCAGCTACTCCAATATTGGCTTTATGAAGGCTGAGAAATCTAGGACTGATAAATGAGCATCCATGCAAGGAATCACACAGCTGATTGATAACTTACAAGCATATATACCTTTTATAACAGGAACAACATTTCTGCATAAGCACTGAATGGGGTGGTACTTTGATCAATTAGTCAAAATGTACATGCCGGAAGATAGAGCGAGGCATATAAGTCGCTTTACAACTGTACTGGTTATCATTTTAGATATGATCTGCGATATGGGTTGCTACATATTTATAGCCAGATTTCTCATTTTCTTTGGTGCAGAACATTTGTTTCTAGTTTTCTGCTGCTTCCTTCAGGTTTCATGACTTTCTGTTGTCAAGCAGCTGTGAGCTTATTTTATAGCCATATGAAACACTTCACGAAAAGCTTTTTTTTTTTTTGAGTTCTTAAAATAAACAAACAAATTTATTCTTCCTGACCTTTTGTTGGTATTTAGATTGTATGAACATCATTTGTTGTTTTTGCCTTGCTTGAGCCTCTGATTCCTTGCCACCTTAAAAATAAAAAAAAGTATAAATTGCATTTTGTATGAGCATTTTAAGTTCAAATGCCAGTCATTTCAGAACAGAGCAATATAACAGATTGGATGTATGCATATACAGGAAATTTTTCATAATTACAGTAGCTGTCTGACATTAAAGAAAACAGACAGGAGACCTTTTTGATCATTTTATCCATCCGTCAAATGCAGTAGCTTGTTATTTACAGAGCATCCACTGTATCATCCACTCTGCTAGCAAATATGTCCTACAGTATACGATCAGTTTACTGAGGAACTATTCCATTTTCAGAAAATCAGTCACGCTTTGCAGATGAGTCTTCATTTTCAGATCCAGCTATCCCCACCTTTGCTTGGTTTGTCACACAGAGTCAGAAATTTTATTGCCAGAAAGTTTCTCTTTTGTCAAATTTAGAAGCTTGCAGTCTCTGCCAGCTCTAATAGGATGCTATCATTTGAATATCTTCTAAGTAATATCCTGGCACTCGAGGAAGAAATACCTTTCTGAAATGGAAATCAAAGCCTTTTCCCACAGACCTCTTACTCATATCCAGGTAGCAGAAGGTGCCCTTTCCAAAGGCACAGGCTCTCTTTTGAGACCATCTAAAGCTCTGGCCATAATGTTCAGCCTTCAATTAAAAAAACAAAAAAAACCAAACAACAAAACCCAAACCAAAACAACAACAACAACAACACCCAGAAAACAAAACCAAACAAACAAAAAGCCAAAAAGCCAACCACAGAGAAAGTGATAATAGGTCTTAAGGGATGGAGGCAGTGGTTTTGATTATATCATCCTGCTCTACTATTTTCCGAAGTATTTTCTTGCTTTGGTAAAGCCAATAATTCATTTCATCAGTTGTTGGAAAAACAGCAGCAGCCCCCACCTCATTTTGAGGATGAGGGCTGTATTTTCACCCACTGATTTTCTAAGAAGTTCCCCACTATGGGATGGTTAAATTCTACAGAAACAGCCGGACTGATCTGTGCTACTTGAGGTGCCTGAAACGTAAGATAGCTATACTAGATCTTTCAGGAGGGATCACGCTTCACTAAAAGTAGATTTCTCCACTTCCTAATGGAAGGTAACTACTCTTTAGGTGCTTTTGTGAGGTTCAGTGAATGGGAGATCAATCCCCTAAGTGTGAAAACATTTCTATGCACACAAATAACTCCATGAAATTAAGCTCTCAAGAAGGACTGGCCATACCGTATACAAGCAACAGGTCTGCAGCAGCAATAGGCATACAGCTGTCATTGTAGAGTGGCTCCTCCCCAAGTCTAGGAAATAAAGTTGCTACTAAACAAGTTTTGAAACCTTTTGGATGCTTGATCTTTCTTTCTTTCTAGCTTTTTATTGGCAACATTTAACACTCTTGTGTTCATGATACTTTTCTGCATGTACTGCTGGACATCGTCTCTAAACAAGTATTTTACTGATCATTATTAGCCATTACCTATAGCCTTTCAGCCAGAAATTAATTCATTCAAGTTCACTTGGCTGTAATCTGTTGAATATTTCACTGAAGTCAAGAGTATGTCGTGACTGGCTTTATATAATATGATCAAAAGAGAGGCCATTACATTTATCAGGCATGATTTGTTGCTACACTCATTGTTTATGGAGGAGGGTGGAACTTTCATCCTTCATTGCTCTCATCCCTCTATGGTACCTGAAAGTTTGCCAGTCAAGTATTACAGAGTCAAAATCCAGAATACTTATTTCCCTATGGAAAGCATGAGTGTTAGGAAACCTCGGCTTTAAGAATTCTCTGGTGGTTTGGACTAGATGTGTAGTCTCTTAAAATCACTCTGAGAAAATAACATAGGATACTTTTTTACCTTAATGAGTACCTACAGTTGTGAAATTAGAGATGCCACTTATATTTTTTTCTCCTTCCTTGAGCTCTCTTCTGTTCCAAATTTGTTCCTGTGGGAATGATAAGATCTAATAATCTTTTCACCTTACCTCTTTTCAGAGGCACTGAATATAGTGCACGTGTCTCAGTCTCCAGGGGTCTTTCTAAGTGGCAGCTAGACAGTGACTGAAGAGCTCATATAACCTCCTTGAATTCTTTCAGCTTTTTCTTGCCCCCTCCCCAGTTTGCTTCTTTCCCAGGAAAGTTTTTAAATGCAGCGGGACCAGAAGAAGTTAAGACTCCCCACACTCAGTCACTGTGGGTTTACCACTATGTCCCCAGTCACGCAGCCAGCCTGCACACATTCTGCATAGACACCACACACCAAATCTCAGTTTTCAGATTTCACTTTCTTCAGCAAACAGCTTTGTGGTCCTCTTGGGACAGAAACATGTCTTCCAAGAACTGCTCACAGGCAAGAAGCAGCTAGTATGTATGAACTCACAAAGAGCGTGTCTGGCCACACGACTGCACACGATGTTTGGAATACAGGGCTTTACACCAACTTGCAAAGGTAGATTCAAAACAAACATGTGGGACCAGTATCACCTTGACCACAAAACCAAATCCGGGTTGGAGTCAGTTCAAATTCCTCTGTCTCCCACCTGGTATCTGTTTTTATACACAGTGCACCACCCCAAAATCACCTTGTATAGCATAGCAAAGAAAGAACTTAGTTCCCAGGTCAAGGAAGACAATAGCATGCACCGTGCGCCCCAAATTCTCTTATGACAGCCAAGAGAAGGAAGGCAACCTCTAGATTTACAAAACTAATAAAGGCATCATTATAATCATTCACTTTGTCAGAATGAATTTTGTCCCATTTCTATTAGTGCAGTTCCTCAAGGTCATCCCATTTTTACTGCACAGTATCCTCATCGTGTTCTATACAGATGACGCTTTCAAGTTTTGTCTTGTCAGCAAGTTTCGTCAGCTCTCTCCTACTTTTGTGCCAAAGACATTAAAGAAAGATACTAAAACAAGATAGGTCTGAAGACCGGTACTTGAAAAGCACTTCTAATAACCTTCCTTTTGCTTCAGCACAACCTGCAGTCCTATTCTCTGTACAGGATTGGCAATGGGTTGGGTTTTTTAAATTTTTTTCCAGTCTTTTAATTTTTTTCTGAACTAACTTCCAAAGAGCACTAAATTAAATGCTTTATAGTGATTACAACTGAAGAGTTACACTACGGTTTCTCTCAACTGTCTAGGAAAAAAGTTGGTTATCTTATTAAACACATCAGTGCAGTTCAGGGTGACTTAAGTTCCTGTAGCTTTTTATCCTGTTCTTCATTTACCCATCTCTGCTGTTATATTTATAAAATTGGTAATACAGAGCCTCATGCACATTTAGCCTGCAAATGCTTGAAGCTGCAGGGATCACTTCTGCCTCTTCAGGAGCCAGCCATCAGGAAAGCATGTGTACTGGCCCCTAACTCAGAGAAGTTTTTTTATGGGTAACTGAAGGGTCTCCGACACATGCTGTCCATCTACACGCTAATGCCAAGTGTGCACCCCCTCAGAGACATCAACCACAGACAATGCCACCAGCAGGAGGGATAATCCACCTCTTTTTCCCAAATGTTAGTGTAGATTTTCCACACTGATCCCAACAGATTTCTTGAGTGACAACCTAAGCGGTTTTGTTCCAGAAACATCTTCATTGCTATGACCAAAGAACACAGAAGGCTCATGTTAACCCTTGTTGACAATGAATCTCTTAAATAAGTAGCATGTAAGAAAAAGTGAAAAATGTCTTATGTCCTGGAAAACAGGCTGATTTACATGTCTTACCCAGTCTCTGTGGAACCAACTTAATAGGCCCTGGCCTGTGTTCTTCCTTCCACCGCTCCAGGTCATTTAGCTCCTTCTTAGCGACTGAGCAGGTACAGAAAGAAACAAATATGTGCAAGTTAGAGGCAGTACTACAAAGCAGACAGTATCATTAATTGTATGTAACCCTGAAGACCCACGCAGGAAGAGACAAACTTGTTCTCAAGAGGTGAAGACAACCCCCAGGAGGTTACACAGTCACTGCAATGATCAGCTAACAAGGCAAACATTTTGCCTAACTTGACACTGTGTGGTAAGCAAACCCTGGGAATCAACCCCAAAAGCAAACCAAAAAACAGCTGAAGGACTGCTAATAGACTGCTTTTTAACCCCTGGGAACCTGTAGGTAAATGCCACAGTATTCACTCCTTCGGGTAAAGCAGACGTTATTACCACTAAGATGCCATTGCTGCAGGGAGGGAAATGCTTGTGGTGTAACGCTCCTCAGCAGGGAAACAAAGAATGGGTAGTTTTCCCTCCCAACCTCATGCTCCCTACGTAAAACCAGGAGGAATGCATGATTCAGCTTCAAATTAAGACACTTCAACATAGGTATCCACATGTGAGATGGGTGGCAAGTTCACACTGTAGTTAGTGGAAGTCCAGTCAATACAGCCATATGCTCTAGGACGGCTGGTTGATTAAACTGCTCTCTCAAATCAACTGACATTGGAAAAAAAACCAATTCCTTTCAATAGTGAGGCGCACAAAGCTTATGGAAAGAGGGGCTGTGTTTTAGAGTAGGACCTCAGTTGCTCCAAGAGCTCAATTCACTCTTACTAAACCCAACATGAACCATATTTTGTAATGGCAGGCTACGGCTATCAGACACTAACACCAACTCTCCTCTAACAAGATAAAGCCGGTTCCTGGGCAAGTCTTTAAAGAGGCCCAAAACAGACACCAGCTTGTTATTTCACCTTTAAAACAAGCACTTAGGCAGGGACTGGATTTGGTGAGGCCCTATTTCAGCCCGTATCCAAGGCAGAAGTACTTGGCATGCTTCAGACCTTGCATGCTGGTGGCACAAACTGAATGCAGACCTTTATTAGAGCAGCACCTTTGCTGTCAGCATCAGTCAGGTCTATGGTGATCTGCTTTTATTCCTCCTTCCAGAAGATCATGGTTTGGTTCGGGAGAAGTCCATTTTCTTTCTCGCCACCAAAGGTAACCAACCTTACACCAGCCTGCTGGTGAAGCATTTCAGCCAAATTCACAATGTTTGAGAAGAAATGTTTTTATTGCACTGTTTCCTTCAGGGCTCAAAACATGAGTAGTGCTGACTGACACTCCTTCAGCTTTCATATCTTGCACAAAAAAACAGCAAGGAGTGCAGGACTGCAGTGCTTGGTCACCTCTGCATACAGAATTGATTTCTTGGCTCTTTTGTTGTCACCTTTGGCAATGAAAGCTTTTTAACACGTCTAATATTTCTGGTAAAGGTTCAGGGTGTTCTTCCTTGGCTACTTTCACCAGCAAGACTTGAAGCCAAGCAAAAGTGAAGATATTTTCCATCTAAAAGGATCTCTCCCATCTTCATAGAATCATAGAATGGTTTAGGTTGGAAGGGACCTCGAAGATCACCGAGTTCCAACCCCCCTGCCATGGGCAGGGACACCTCCCACTAGACCAGGTTGCTCAAAGCCCCATCCAGACTGGCCTTGGACACCTCCAGGGATAGGACCTCAACAACTTCTCCGGTCAACCTGTTCCAGTGCCTTACCACCCTCAAAGTGAAAAATTTATTCCTAATATTTAATCTAAACCTGCCCTCTTCCAGTTTAAAGCCATTCCCCCTCGTCCTATCACTACATGCCCTTGTAAAAAGTCCTTCCCCAGCTCTCCTGTAGGCCCCCTTTAGGTACCGGAAGGCCGCAATAAGATCTCCCCGGAGCCTTCTCTTCTCCAGGCTGAACAGCCCCAACTCTCTCAGCCTCTCCTCATGGGAGAGGTGCTCCAGCCCTCGGATCATCTTTGTGGCCCTCCTCTGGACCCGCTCCAACAGCTCCATGTCCTTCTTATGTTGGGGGCTCCAGAGCTGGAGGCAGTACTCCAGGTGGGGTCTCACGAGAGTGGAGCAGAGGGGCAGAATCACCTCCTATGACCTGCTGGCCACACTTCTGATGCAGCCCAGGATACGACTGGCTTTCTGTGCTGCAAGATCTTCATTAAAAGATCCACCTACAATCCTTACATGGAGACTGAAGAACCAACAGTGGTTCTAGTTGCTTTACTCTCCACGTGACAGTACTTTCAAAAATATTTCTTACTTATATTTTTCTTTTTCCTCCCCCTAACCCAGAGGGCTTTGAAAGTTGGGTTCACCAATCTGAATTCAATCCTGTAAAAGTGCAATAGAGCTAATTCCAGCTGAGTCTTGTAGAAGCCAGCTAGAATAGTTCCAGCACTCAAATTACTGAAAACCTTTCCCTGAACAAGACTTATTCTGCATGAAGTTTAGCCAGATGAGAAGTTAATCTTAAGAAAAGCCTACCCAATGATGGAGAATGCTCATAGCACTGATTTTACTGTCACAGCTGCACATATAAAAGCACTGTAAAAATGAGGATAAAAGTTGCAAGGGTGATAAAGCACACAACCCCCTAAACTTATTCAAGTAGAAATAATGTATTACCATATTAGACAACTCAACTTACTTTGCTGCAAATGGTTTCTTCTGGTTTCATTTGGCGTTATCAAGACATAAGGGCCGACACTAAAATGAAAGGGAACACTCTTATTTTTCCTGTCTACAGAAAAACAGGACTGGAAAGGGTTTCATTAATCAGCAAGATCAGTTTTCTGCTGTTGTAGCAAACAACTTCATATCAAAACCAGTATTTATTTTTCTTCAGCTCTTCAGGAATTTTGGTAAATACTCTAGAAATACCTGTTATATTTGGAATTGGCTGCAAATACCAGAGATAATATTTTCAGACACTTTTAGCTTAATCTTCACTTTTCTTATTTAAGTCTCACTCTAGACTGCTGACCTTAAATCTCAGCCATTTCAAACTAAATCACTTCCTCGAATCACACAGTTCCACGTGGTAGACAACTGCTTCCACAGCTTGCTCACACACAGAGGAAGACCTGGGAAGAGCACTGGGGACGGCAGTCCCACTCCATACCTTGAGGACACCAAGCACCTTGTAGATTTAAGCAATCTGCCCAAAAGTTGTCCAAGGAGTGCACAAAATCATACTGTTCATGATGAACCCAGGTGACTTGCTCTCAGCCCGAGCCTCAGTTTCCTTGTCAGCCTTGTGTTTGTCAGGCACGAGGAATTCCTTGGGCATATTTATCTTGCTGTCATGCCTAAGGTCCGACTCACTGAATCAGGACAAAGGCCCTGTTTTGCTAGACTTAATTCAAAAAGCAGTAGCTGTCTCAAGGAGCTATCAATCTAACATGACAGCAAAGAAGCAGGACAGGGTTCCGAGTGTATTAGAGACTCGAGGTGATCAAAAGAGTGATGAAAACATGTCAGTTCCACTTGGAGAAAACAAAGGGTTTATCTACATGGTGTATTGTCTGGGTACGAGTTTACACTGCTCCTGCTCAGCAGAAGCTAAGCCACAGGGGTGCAGGTTCACCAGAAATGCACTAAGCAGCAGTTGGCTTCACGTATCAGAGTAAGCTCACAGCTCTCTGCAGCGTTCGGCAGGGTTTTATCAGCACACGTGGGCACAAATATTTCATCTGACTTCATCGCAGCAAAGGCCCAAGGAGAAGAACTGAAAACAAAGAATAACAAAGGGTGAAGGCTGAGCCTCTTAGAAGAGGAAAGGGCCACAGGGGGTGGCCAGAGGACAAGCTAGGAAGCACAGAGAGCACAGTTGGCTGTGGAAAAGTAATGAGAGGATAAGGCTCAAGACTAAGGCTAAAAAGGGGAATGAAAATCATGCAAAGAGATCAAAGTGCAAAAAGCTGCCTGCTGCCGTATCACTGTAATTCAGGGTTTGGGAAGGAAAGTATTTATATCCAATTACCTCTTTCTCTTTGAAGACTTATTCTAGGCCGATGTGGATTAATTTATGAGATTAAACTAGTAAAGATAGAGCTGTGAGCTTTAATGGTGCCATTTAATACGATCCCTTCCCTTTCTGCCAGCTTATTCTGGTGCCCGTGAGACTGTTCTTTACCTCTCCACCGAATCCCAGACCCTCAAAGGCAGGAGCTAAGAGAGCACCAACGCCCCTCTGGCATCCACAGCACAACTGCAACAGTTACTTAAAAGACGTGTTGACAACCCATCTTGCTTATGGCGTAACGTTCCCCATCACTGATGTTTTTTCAGATTTTTTATTGGACTGAGTAGTACCATTTACAATTTATCCCAAACTGCCTTTGACAAGCTGCTGTACAGTCTATCAGTTTCAAGAATTTGTTTTAGTAGTTCTTCTTGGCTGTTTCAGATATTAAGATCATGTTTCTCTCAAGTTCATACACAATAATTATTAAGTACCTTTTACACTCCCCTCCCTTTGTCAGTGAAAAAAATGGCTGGAATTGTAAGTTGCAAGACTACATATTTTTCCCCCAAAACAACATCCGTGCATCTCAGCCATCCCACTGCTTCACAGCACTAGAGGGCAGAAGAGTTTTTATATCATCAGATGTACTTTGATGACTTCAGTTTTTGGTTTTGGTCGTGTGGTTGTTTGGTTTTTTTTTTTTTAAATTAACGATCAAATTAAAAAGAAAGCAGGGACCTCTGCGTGTCTGCACATGTATGAGAAATCCCGATATCAAATCCAGCCCTTATGCTGTGAATCATTTCCTTTCTCTGCTTTTGCTTTTTGGCTGGAAGACTTTGAAGCCAGGAGGGCAGGTGCAGGCCACTCTTCTGACATCTGACCGTGGCCGTTATCCAGGAGCTCAGAAAGGTAGCACATGAAATACAGCAAAAATCCATCAGTTTATGAAAGGTGTAGAGGTGACGCTACACTTACCACCAGGGAAAGCTCAGCTCTGTTTTCCAAAGAAGCAGTGTAAGAGTCATTGTGGTTAAAAGAGTGCTTACTTAAAGGCCAATTTGGCTTCCATGTTATTGAAACAAAGGCAAAGTTAAAATAAAATGAGGATTTCAAGTCTCCAGTGGGGGATGGAAAGGGAAACAGAATACCAACTTTTGGTTGTCTTTTACCTAGTGCTTATACTACATGCTTTAGTTTAGTCCAATTTTTTTTTTTAAAAAAAAACACATTAGTGAGTTTATCTAATTTTATAATGTTCACTTTGGTCTCTGGAAGGATCGACATGTAAGAGTGTAGCTTTGGGTACTGGAATCAGGGGGAAGGAAGAGAGAGCCCATGCTAAATTTCTTGTGGGGTGGGTAAAAGTCAGGGTATGAACTGGTCTTTGCTTTTCAAGCCTACAGCAAGAGAGGAGCCAGATGAGCTGTCACCTGAGAGACTCCATCTGCCCTACTAGTTCTAGTGCTAAAATTAAAATTCACACCTAGCATCCCTCATTTTATTGAGATTTTTTTTTTTGAAGGAAAGATAGTTAACGCAAAAACCACCACCAGCTTTCACCTTGTGTTTTAGCCAGTTTGCAGGATATTGCATGTCATTTCTTTGTTCAGACAAAACCTCTGATCCAGTAAAGCCTATAAAACCCGCTACAGCCTGTCAGTTTAATATTCCAGTCAGTTTCTGAGTTGCCACAGTAGCCATAAGTCTGGAGCAAATTATCCTACTTACCTGGGTAGCAATTAAGGAAATGTGAAGATTTGAAGCTATCGGTGATGTGCAGACTTTTTGTACTTTATACCAATATAAGAAGTGCTTCAAAATCCAAAAACAGAAAAGGTGATAAAGAATTTAACTTTTCAGGTTCCCTAATAATAATTCTTATTGTTATATGACTTAAGTCTATCTTTGAGGTAGGTTGTTTTATAAATAAAGATACAGAAGAGGGGGGGGGGGCAGAGGGGGGGCATAGCATCTTACCCAGGTTATAGCTCTTCAAAATACAGAAAAAAAATGTCTTCTACCTTTATAGATCATATTAATCTTGTTGAGACTTTTTTGGCTTATTTTCTCCACAGAAAATGGGAATGTATTGACTAATTACACAGACTGAGCATATGATTTTTCAAACAGATAGACATCAAATACCATAGTAGTGGGAAGACAAATACCTATATAAAAATATATTTAACTAGACAGATATAGAAACATTTCAGTTAGGAGAAACATGCAATACAGACATAGAAAAATCTGCAAAGATAGTCTGAATGATCAGCAACATGGGGAACACCATGTCTGCAATCTAAATTCTTAAGCCTGTGTGTAACTCTGCTCATCTAACTAGCACTGCTCAAGGACATGTTTCCAATGCTTTTAGGATACAGACCATATAAACCTTTGTTCTACTTTCTTTTTGGGTTGTATAAAATAGTTTCTTTCTAAAATTGAATAAACACACAAGAACTGCCATTCAATGATGTTTTTTGCAGAGCTGTGCCCTTCAGTTTTTCCTCAAGCCTGCTCCAGCCATCCACCACTGGGGAGCCTTCCAAATGAAGTGTGAAATAGTTTAAAGAGTTACAAAAGTAATGGCTGTTATAAACTATTTCCAGTTCCACTGTGTTTTATACTGCGAGTGCATCGGTACATGAATGCCACAAAGCTGAGAGCTAAATATTTCGCTCTGCTGGGCAACGTGCTCCCTGTAAGAGACAGAAACCAAGGAGAGTGTAGTTGGAGAGCAACACAAATGACTAAAGCTTGGGAGAAAGACATGGGCAGGTTCTGTCTGGAGGAAGGACTCAAGGGAAGACGTAGGTGAAATATTGCATTCAATAACATGTTAAGACTGAATTTAAAAAAGAAAAGGGATCAAACTGCCAAAGGCAATTGTCGAACCTCCTTCAAAGATAGGCTAAGCTGAGCTTTGCATTAAATTACCAGGAATTGTTTTAGGAGCAGTCAAATCCACGCCAACACAAAGTATTTATGGGTGTCCCTGCCCATGGCGGGGGGGTTCGAACTAGATGATCTTTAAGGTCCCTTCCAACCTAAACCATTCTATGATTCTATTTTTTTCACCAAGGCTCCCATGCCGGATGGAGCAGCCATATGCTGCTAAGCACCACAGAAGCTGCCAAATCAGAGGGCTACAAGATGCCAAACCCCAGCGAGCAGACAACTGTCCTGTAGGTATCCCTATTTCGCAGTGCACACGCAGCCAGATGCTAACGATAACCGACAGCCACAGTTCTAGACCTCTGTCGAGCAATATGCTCTGTGCCCTGGTGGTGCCATAAGCGGAGCTCTGGGAGGGTGTACAAGCCTTGCATGCAGCTTTGGGGCTCCGGCTTTCCATCTTTATCAGCAGCAGCGTCTTACCAGTTTACAGCTCAGAGACAAAAGTGAATTACTGGGGCTTAACATTATACACTGTCTGATTCATCCTAGCTGCGAGTGTGCTCTTAACACGAGAGGCAGAAAATAAACTGCATTAGCAGAAAATGTTTATCATCAAAAGTCTGCGTTCATGGATTTTGTCCTGTGTTTGCCGCAGGCTAGGAGAGCACTTAATTACCACAGTTCAGCTGATGTCTGGAAGCTTATTAAGCCAGGGTAACTCACTTCTGTATCTGGTCTCTCTGGTTAGCTAAAACTTTCATTACAACAGTCAACATTTTTGCCATAGTGAGGCCTCAGGATAAAACAAAGAGTTAAGTTCTGCAGAAGTGAACTTGCACAGGGAAAGAGCAAGAAGGAAAACAGAAGCAGAGAGGGGCCCAGGAGAAGATATGAGTCAGAAACAAGCAGGAAAGCAACAGACCTGCAGTTCTGCAGGCACTCCAATCTCAATTCTCCAGTACCCAAAAAATTGTAGAGAAATTTGTGAAGTTAAAATTTGGTCCAAAGAGTAAACCTGAAACTCAGAACTGAATTTCCAAGAGTTAAGATGGGGCTCAGATTCAGCAGGTTGGTTTGGGCTCAGCATGCCATAACACAGTGGAAAGAACAGTGCTGGAAGACAATCTTAACCACCCTCTAAAGCTCCAAAGAAATTGTCACAGTGATGGATCAAATCAGGGAGCCAAGGGATAGCTCTCAGCCCAAACTCAGCTCACAGCACAGCTTGCTTTCTTCCCTGAAAACACTAACGTGCCATTAGTCAGCATACACTCGTGGGCAGACTACACCAATGGGAGAGAGTTTGTTGTGTCAGTGTCGTAGATCAACATCGAACCCAACAAAGTCTATGAAGTCAGATGTGGCCATGTTTATGCTGTCCCCAGGTCCGAAAGCAGCTCAGTTACCTCAGTGCAGCACAGTGCCAGGGATGCAGCAAGCACGCCAGGGCCAGCTGGAGCACCTGGTAGTCACTAGCCGTGAGGAGCACAGAGCATCCATACGTGGGCAGGGCAGGCACTGGGCTTGGCAACACCAGCGCTGAGCCGAGCTAAGCCCCGCAGAGACATCCATGTGTTGCGAGTCAGGCTTGCCAGCATGCCTGGAGAGCTGAGCAGGTCAGACGCTGTATCGCATGAAGATTAAGACTTAAGCTAGTGGCATGTTCATCTCTGCTTCCCCCACTTTCTTTTCAACAAGATATTTCCTCCTCTGCACCACAGTATTTGTTGTCCTTTTATTGCCCCTGCCCAAACACAGTATCCTACACAGTATCCTCCCATATGTTTCTTATCTCACCAAAGCTCCTCATCAAGCTATGCATCAAGGGAACAAGTCAGGGCTCGTGCAAATCAAGCTCTTCCAAGAAAACCTTCTAATACAGGAGCTGGAAGGACTTCCTTCCCCACACACACGTTACGAGGAACAGAGCAACCCCCCATCATCCAGACTAGCAGAAATCTTACTGCTTAGCTGTCCTCTTACGTAGACCCTGCCACCAAACACTTGGCTAGAGACAAGGCTGACTACTGACCACAGCAGAGCATCTCTGAATCGCCGCGCTGGGCTGTAAAGATTAGTACATCAGCCTGAAAAATAGAGTTAGGCGATTTCCCCTGTGCAGCAAATGCAGGGCTCATCTCTAAACAGATTGTCCATAATTTAGATTACCCTTCGAGCACGCCCACCAGTGGCAGGGCAGTGGGCAAAACAAGCACTTTGCTAAGCATCTGCCTCCAGTTTCATAGACTAATTTGGTGTTTTTAAAAAGACATTTGAGATCATGAAAGAAAATAGAATTTTCAGAAGAACTGCTAAGTATACTCTAATAGCAAAAGACTGAGAGGTTTTTACAACACTATATATATTATTTTTTTTAAATTCAGAATGAAGATTGGAAAAGGAAGAAAAGCAAGCCCTGATGGATTTGGCTCTGGCAGTCAAAGAATACAGTTTCAAGAGTCAAGCATTCTAGTAACTCTGCTCTCCTTTCACACAAAATGATGAGGGACTGTTACCAGCTGTGCAACAATATATCTTCACATTTTATTATTTGGAATTTGATTTCTTTTAATGGATTTTACCAGAACCAATATTATTTTTTCAAGCTTTAAAGGCGCCAAGGACAGACTACTGAATGGGGGCAGCATTTTCTTTTTCAGGCACTAGCTATAGTTCAGCCTTTAATTTCCCCACTTTCCTCAACCTTTTCTTCTGTGCAGACTTTTGTTTCTGAATAGACATGAACAGGGGCAATTTGGGAATTCACTTTCTACAAGTTAATTTCATGGCACTTAGCAGACAAAGTGAAGTAACTTAAATGCCAGCTTATTATTATAAGCAGTTCCAAGCACTTGTCATCCTGGCGATATTTTTCTCCACAGCCTGAAACCACATCCTATATCGAACTGGAGGGGGATGTACAAAGTTTCATTTCAATTTTGCATTTGAACAAGCATTTTTCTTAACTTAATTAGGATCATTTTATTATCATTTCTTAGCCTTGACATATCATATAAGGGCTTTTCCAAAGCAAAAGAAAAATTACCCTCTAATACCAGTTGCCCACCTCATACTTTTTAACAGTCAAGTTTGAATATTGCCTAGTGGATAAGACTACAACAGGCCACGTCCCACACATTTCATGTGCCCAGTCTATATGAAATGTCACCTGCTCCTTCCCTAAGATGCTGCTGAGGTGTTTCCCCACTCTCAATTGCTCTGAAGCACAGCCCAAATACAGAGTTTGCGTGGAAACCACTCACACACATACTCAGAGGCTTCAACAGAGATTCCGACTCCCGCTTTGCTGGCAGTAAAACCATATCCCGGCTATTTCCAGAAAATAGCAAGCAGCACACAAGTTGGAATAGAGCCACTCCTTGGCACAGAGGTATCCTGCTTGGGCCCCTCATGTTCCCTCTGCTATGCATATTCCAGAAAGCCTTCTAGGTTAATGCTAATCTGTGCATTTTTTCTTCTACTGACAGCCTATGACTTTAGCTCTCAAACCGCTCTGTTCAGCCCTTGGTTATCCCAGAGCCTGAAAACCTGGGCTGTTCTGAGGATGTCCTAGTATTTTAGTTTTAAGGATCATGTCCAAAAGTTTAAGTCAGCTTTATCATTGCCGAAATGTATCTTAATCTGAGACCTTTCTTGGAAGGTAACTTGATATAACAGATCAAAGATATAACAATGAATGTAACAGTTAATTTTTATTTTAAGAATAAAAATCTTCCCTTGTCTGCTTCAGCATTTCAGATACCTTCTACCACTTTAATCAGGGTTAGTCAAGGAAATTGCAGTTTAAGTGGCTTCACCTCCTTCAAACTGATGGCTACCAATCCCCCTTCCCGAGGGAAGGGAGCAAATCCCAGTTTTATTCATTCCTTTTTTTTGAGTATTTGTTTCTCACTCATATTACATGGTTTGTTTGAACCTATCTTTCCCTCATTCCTCCTTCTCATTAACTACACACTACTGCAGACTTTAATTTGTGTTTAGGAATGAATTCTTTGTTGCAGCTTTATGAAGACACAGAGAGAATCTTTTGTATCATGTAGCAAAAAATATTAAGCGCACAGTCCTTGCAGTAGATGTACAACAGCTTTCTCTCTGCAAGCATCGTGTAAAGATGAAAAAGGGAAGAGGGCTTTAAATTATTCTTCCCCAAAAGCTTACCAAGTTTTATGGGGGATCCCACCGTCTTGTCAGAATCAGTGTGGATATATTGGCTCCAGCCTTAAATTCAGCAGGGAGCTCAGATTAACCACCT
This sequence comes from Anarhynchus alexandrinus, assembly GCA_008711295.1. Taxonomy (NCBI): domain Eukaryota; kingdom Metazoa; phylum Chordata; class Aves; order Charadriiformes; family Charadriidae; genus Anarhynchus; species Anarhynchus alexandrinus. The sequence goes on from VUYV01000040.1 coordinate 4,800,066, forward strand.
GATTAAGTGTTAACCTAAACTATACTGGGGGGTTTGTATCCCAGACTAAATCCAGGCAAAGACCACACCAATGGGAAAACTCCCACTATTCCCCCCTTACAAAAAAAAAGAATTAAAAAAAAGGCAATAAAATGCACATAGCACAAATACAAAAGCTAACTAGGGCTGTTCTCACTGTACTGTGGATATATGCCAGCGTGAGGGCAGGCAAGACAGAGGGTCTTTCATGTTTGGAAGTGGCAGAAAATAAAGATAGACTGTAACCCAGGAATGGTTGTTTGCTCTCCTGAAAGTCAGTCATTAAAGCGCTGCCGGATTTCAAAGCTACCCAGCTCTTAATAGTCCCTGTATCATTACTACCTAGTAGGCAAGCATTCACGGGTTACAATGGAAAGCTGCTGATTGCTGCTTGTGATCAGCTGCCAGCCACCTCTTTCACAGCGTGGCTCCACCTTCTTCATCCAGAAAGAAGGGAAAAGAAACTGAAACAGCCTTCAGTTTCCCTCAGCTGCACTTTGAAAGGCAGGAAGGAAAAAAAAAGAAAGGCAAGATACGAAAACCCAGCACATAATAATAATAGCATTACACGCACTGTTACTAACAGCTCTGAAAAAGCACGTTTGGGGCAGAAGACTGTAAACCATTTGCTTTGGTCAGCTAAGCATATATGTACTAAGCACGTGCATAAAATACACGTACACTACTGTCAGTTTCTATTCTGTGTTATATCTGCAAACTAGAGCTTATACAAGCTATCTAAGAATTGTCACTAGAAAACCAGAGGTTGACTGAGCATAGATCTCAATAAAGCCTAAAATAAAACCGAGGGCTGAAGCTTTGGCTTTACTTTTGTCAGCATGAAGTTGTCGGAAGCTCTTCTGTGTCCTGGACTGCATTCAGCTTAGTGCTGGAATGCAGCCTATACCCACCTCTTAAGCCAAAAGAAGTATTTTTAGACTTTCCAAGATGAAATATTAGGAGACAGAAAGGAGGGAGCTAGAACCAGATTTGAAATATCACTTTGAAAAAAGAAAGAAACCGATGCTACATATGGCAATATCAAATGTACAGAACCAAGCACTGCTACGACACGAGGTGTAAGCCATGCCATCACGAAGCCTACCAGAACAACTTAGGTCCCATGTAATAAGTGTTGTTCATAGGTAGGCTTCAGGCTGACGTCAGGTGGCTCTGAGAGGACAAGGACAAGCTGTTTGTGTGCCCAGTCCCATTCACAGACTCTGTATAAAGTATTTCTGCCTTTGAAAGCGCACACCTCGCCTAAGGTGGAGAACAGGCACCCAATACACACAACCATCTCAGCCAGGCTCCCTGCTACTTACTACTGCTCTTCCTGTTGTTGGTAGACTGATGTTTGGCCACTTTGTTCCTCTTCAGATCTTGTCAGCTTCTGAGGGTTTTCAGCCTCCTCTGTTTTATTGTTGCCATCCCAGAGGTGACCCTGTGATGAAAATGGGGTACTGGAGGAAGCAGCCATCCTGTACCTGCTGCCTTCCCTCCATCCTCGGATCCCAGACATTGCTTCGGGAGTACCTTGCCTTGTCAGAAAGCAGTATTGTGGCTAGGGAAAGAGTTCTTAACTGGTTTCAATTTCAGTCTAATTGGTTTCAATTCCCTGTAAGTCCCGCCCCAACTGGACTCTCAGCTGTAAGACAAACACATGCACTGCTTTCTGAGTCATCCTCCAGCTGAAGCTCAGTTTGATCATCTCAACCACAGCACCCCATCAGATTGGAGTCATGGGGTGACAGCAAACCTGATCTATACTAATAAAACAGTCAACACCACTTTGTGCAGACTTGGCATAGACTGCTTCAGCATAAGCACGGTGACGTCTGGCTGAAAGCCAGATTTCTGACAATTTTTTACCCCTGGACTTCACATTTTTCTATGACAGAGGGGCAAACTCCAGGGGGTTTGCTAGTTTCTATTTTGTAGGAGTGTACAAAGATGAAAGTGAAACTAAAAACTAACCCTTGGATAAATCCTAAGGCAATGGTCCTGCACAGCTCAAATTCTGCCTTTCAATTCTGCTCAATCAGAAAACTTTTACTTTGACTTTCCTAATTCTACCTGATGAATAGAGGACAAATACACGATCCTAAGTGAAAATGCAGATCCCTTCAGTGAACACATCTAACCAGTGGTATTGTATCTATGGGATTTGATACTGTGGCATCTGCAGGGCTGGGGAAAACCAGCAACCTTCTTAATATCACTAGTAAAATAAAGATGTTTGGCAGCTCCTAACGCAAGAAAAAAACCCCAACACTAGTAATGCTACTCAAGCTTTATGCAGCAGAGCTGGGGAAATTCAGCTCCACACCTGCAGATCCTGTCACTTTTTGTCCTCAGCTGCTCAAGCTGCACTAAAACCATACTGCTGAAGGGATGCTTTTGTGGCCAGGTTTCCTGACTGTCTGGATTGTCTATGTCTTATGGCACACCCCACACATGCTGCGAAAGTAGCAAGATAAAATGCCACATGGAGAGCCACAGACTGTCTGGTTTTCGTGATGCTCCTTGGGATGCTGTATGGGACCCCATCACCAGCAGCGCACCTCCCAGAGCTGCCACATCCAGCAGCACGTATCTCATTAGGGCTGCCCGATGAAGGCAGCATCAGTGCTCTCTCCCTCCCACGATCCCTCCTAACATGCTCTGCAGCAGGGATGATCTTCATTTGTACACGAATCATTTTGCGCAGACTCTGGAGTGCAATGGCTGTGTATTGCAAAGGGATAAGCTGCTGGATAGTCCCCTGCACCCTTCCCAGAACTGTCTTGCTTCTGGACCATGATGGGACTCACCTGGTCTATGAACACAGAGGAAGACTGTGGGAGAGTCCAGTATGGTCACTTCTTGGACACAGATAACAGAAGCCACCCGAAGGCCCTCTCCCTACCTTCTGCCAAGCCCTGATCTCTCTAATCCCAATCTCTTTTGAGAAAAAGATACAGCATGCATTGAGACATACGCAGAAGCCATCCCAGGTTGGCAGTAGTCTGTCTTTTTGGTTTCTTAGGGGAAGAATTGGTCTCTAGGACATTTTTTAAGGAGCTGGCTCAGCTGGGGGGGATGGAAGCCAGTTACCTTTTAGCTGCCTGGGCCATTAATCAGAGTGCTTGCTCACACAGCCCCTGCCTTGGTTTGGAAACTGCCCAGGAGGCCAGAGCAGAAAACAGACATAGACTGTAACAGCCCTCTTTGCCCCGTGTTGTTTAAAGCCATATGTTGTGGGCAAAGCAATACCACTAGTCTGTAAGACATTGCTGGATCATAGCTCCAAGGCAACCCTTGATATTGCCAACAGCCAACATCATTGGCAGGTTTCTTGTTTAAGAGTGTTCTGGTATGGTCTGGGATAGAGTGTCTCCTCTGCCACAGGTCTTCAGGAACTGCTAAAAGAGCAAAGGTCCTCACAGCCTTGAAGCAGTTGTGTGGGCTTATTCTTTACATCTGGTCTCTGCGGAGAATACAGACATTTTGTCCTGGAGAGAGATTGGGCTCATACCACACATCAAATGCACGGCACTTGACAATCTGAGTCATGCCCTAAGTTGTCCAAGAAGGTGTTTAGGTAGCCCAGAAGGCTTGAGGCCTGCTGTCCTGCTTCATGTACGCTGCCAGGCACAGCTAAAGGCAGGCCCTGGGAAAGATCTTTTAACCCAGGTTACCCCTCCACTTCACAAGTATATATATATATACACATACATAATGTACAAGGTGCTGGCAGATGAAAGTAAATATCAAGCTTAGTCCCTTATGTAGGACTGCAGGGTAAATACATGAGGTGTGGAGAGACTAGAGGCAGCACAAAATGAGAGCAAAGTCATGTCTGAGGACTGCAAAGATTTGTGGGATAACTGCTTTGCCTACAGTCACTCTATTTGATAAAAATACAGCTTTGACATCTGGATTCTTCTTAACCCATGCAGATTGATGCCTTAATAACCCAAATTTAATTACAAAAATTGATTATAATTAATGTGGCCACAGCTGCTGTATCGTCAATCCCACATTGTTATGTAAAATTCAGATCTAATATTTGTTTCCTGTTGAAATTTAGAAAGTTTTAGCTGCAAACAGTAACTGCAGAATCTAAGTAGTTTACATCTATATTGCTTAAAAAAGAGGGATTTAAAATTAACCCAAGCGCTAGAAGCTCAATTGCTTATATCACTTAAATAATAGTTTATTTCTTAGCTCTACTTTGGACAATCCAAACTAACTCTCTCCAAGCCTGGCTCTGAGGATGGTTCATGCCAGCCACAACCTCCAGAAAGTCAGTATGAATAGGACTGCACCAGGTTTAGTCTCCTCCACCCTAAACAGCCCTCCAACAGTGTCCCAGCAATCTCCACATCCCAAACACATCTAATGTATCTCTGTGTCATACTTCTCCATATGTCTCTCATCAGCCCTTCAGTTTTATGCTGCTAAACCACAACTTTTGATGGGCTGCAACACATCCCTTATATTGCTTCAGACACAATTGATCTGAAATATCCCCCCAAATACTAATTAAGCTTTAGGGTCATACCAGTACCACCTGGGGCTCTCAGGACACTTGGTGCTTAAGTGCTCTGTAGTAAGGACATGTGTATTGTCTCCACCTGGCTCCTCCTAGCCACTTAGGCTCCTCCTAGCCTAGTGGAGGCCAGTCTTAGGCAGCATGCATATAAGCAAGTCTGTGCCAGCTGGATTTAGGGCAAAGGCTCAGTCTCTGGCCCTATTTTATTTAGCATTGTAGATGCTAAATAGACACTAATGGGTCTGTGCTTCCTAAGTATCTGAATGCCAATGTATTCAGTCTCCTGAAACATGCACACCCTCACCAAATCTCAACATTTCCCAAATCCTCCCTAAGGTTTTTAACTCAGTACTTATATTTTTTTCTAGACCAACCAAATATTGGCTGCCTAGTCTATCTGACGGTTTATGTTTATAGGTGCCTTACATCCCTGACTGGGTCCAATGCTGTGGTGCATTTGCCCCTGCTAGCAGGCAAGCACCCATGCAGCTGGTGACTCCTTCTCTCCCCACCACTGGGACAGGGGAGAAAACAGTAAAAGGAGTGAGAAAATTCATCTGTCAAAATAAAGCTTTTTTGTCTGTAAAGCTCTGTTGCCTCCAGCTATTAATAACATTTTTTTATTATTATTTTGTGGGAGATAGAAAGATAGAAAATGATCCTTCTTTTGCTTTGAGAAAATCCTTCAGTGGACATGTGAAATATTAAGAATCACCATATTCCTTCCCTCACCTGTGTTTTTCATGAAATTACAATAATAAAACAAAATAACTTCTGTAGAGGAACATTCTATATTGAACCTTCATTTCCAACTAAGCAGCACCATGAACTACACCAAAAATGAGAGATATCAGAGATCCTTTCTCACTATAAAGGATAATCCTGGTCAGCCGCCTCATCCTTTCTTTGGGAATGTCAGATGGGATAAAAGTCCTTTCTATGAAAGAAATAGTATTAAAAAACCCCACAACATATTTAAAACAATGTAATGTCCCCTACCTTTCATTCCCTGAAAACACCTGTTCATTCTTCATGATTTCACTGTTGGTTTATGGATTTCAAAGTTTTGCATTTTTAAATTTTTTCTACAACCAGGGACACTTTTCATTAAAAGCTAAGATTTTCATTTAATCCAAGCAGACTGGAAGCCTAAAGCCTGAAGAAAAACATCAAACTGCAGGAGACTTTTGAGAAAGACAGCCAGGACAGGCTAGCTCTCCTACAGCCCACTCTCTGTTTTTCCCAGGAGCCAGCAAATGGTATCAGAAGGCCTTGACTGCTGGAGAACTGCCTTTTCCTTTGCCATCAGCTAAAATACTTAGTCCTACAGCTGAGTATGATGCCTAAGGGCTCACATGATTAGTTTTTTCCCTGGATATTTTGGCTAAGTAGGTAAGACACGCAGGTGAATACACTACAGAGCACATACATGTAATTGATCATTGGGAACGTCTCCCTATATTTTAGGGCAATGACAAGGGATGGCAAATATACCTAGAAGCATATCTATAATTAGTACTGCATATAGTGGGTTTATACCATGATGGCAAATCAGAAATTGAATTTTTAAAAATGAATTTTACTTTACCCTGTTTTTTATGGATGAGTACTCTTGCTTGCTGTACAATTAGTTGTGAACAGAAAACCTTAAACAGGAGAACAAGTAATGTCAGCTTGACTTTTAAAATACTTAATCTGAAACATGCTTATGGCAAGCAAAATAACCGAGCTCACTGTAGACCAAAACCACAAAACATTAATATGAATGAATGCTGTAGTATCGCTTTTAGTTTTGTGCACTTCACAAAAAAATGTTTTGTTAGGAGCAAGATTTCTCTGTTGTGAGGACAGTGCATTCTGCAGAGCTGATAGCACTAATCGTTACAGCTTGGGATGCTGGACAAAAGATATTTCTCTGCTCCCTGGAGAGGTAGCCCCAGAAGGAGGGTGAAATGTCAACATTTGGCCAAGATTTATTCTTGTTTAGATTTAGGACTGGAATTTGTCAGGCTCAGCAGAAAGAATGCCATTAGCTTTGACAAGTGCGTGTGTGTGTCTGTGTTGGATAATCTATTTAGGAGATGTAAAATGCTGCACACACTTCCCATTTTATTGCAAAAAGCTGAAATTGATGGTACCTGTCAAAAACTATCATCTTCCACTCTCTAAAAGAAAATTGACCCTTGCTTTCTCTGCAGTATCCTTCAGCATTAGAGCAGGTCCACCTCTCCTTTAGCTAATACTACTTCAGTAAAAGGAAGCGGAGATTGAAAATATAATTGACCTGATGGCCAGAACTTGCTATATTGAGGTCCTGAAGTAGTGGCTGAAAATTGTTGCTACATTTTAGGAGCATTCTTATGCCTGGAGAGTGCTATGCATATCTATATCGCTATATAAATAATACTAAATAATAAAGCAGGGTTACTTTAAAGGTCTGATGTTATAAAACCAATCAGGACTACAAATGAATATTTTATACCATTAAAAATGCCTGCAACAAATCTATTGGAAAAGGCAAAATTAACTGGTAAACTACATAAATGCTATCAGAAACAAAGAACTGTTAGAGCTATTGCTCCAGCATTGTGACCAAAAGGAAAAAGTCCTTGAGATGTCTGACAGTATTAAAATAGTATGTGTAAAATTCCTGAATGTATCTTTTTCTTAACAGTTTTTAAAGCAGACATTTACTTGTGCATAAATTATTTGAATACTTTCATTCACAAAAGATACCTGAGCCTTTGGCCATATATACCATCTTCTTCAAGGAATAATTGTACTCCTGTAATTCCTGAAGGCCATGATTAGTTCCGGCTTAGGATTTTGTATAATATACTACCCTGTGGTACCTAGTCAACGAAAGGTGTCATACAGACAATTATAGTATCTAGAAAGAACATTACATTCTTTATTGTTTAATGTTTCAGAATACGTTACTTAAAGAAATTAGCAGAAGTCCACAGCTCATGCCTCTTTTTGCTTTTATAGTATATTGAGGTAATTAAAGAAACATACAAATGCTTTTAGGAGCAATGAACCCTTCCAACCTCTAATCCTGGTGCAGTGGCAGGGAAGATTTATTCTTTATTCATTTGTATGCACATGACAATTCAGCAAGGCTCAAGTACTGACTCTACCAATTTTATATGATACGCCTTATGATTTCCTTGATAACTCTCAATTATACTCTCTTCTCTGCCTGACCTCCGGAACTTTAATCTTCGGCATGAAACTTTAGTCTCTGCCATTCTAATGTCACTGGTCAGGTGCTACACTTAAAGGTACTTTGGAAATTTTCGGTGGTAAAGAGTAAATCCAAAAGGTCCCCCCCACCCTTGTTATCAACTTCACAAGCTTTAATCTGGTATCTGTTTCTAGATTCTCCTTCATTCCTGACAGAGACTCTTGCCAGCATTGATCCTGACTGCAACATGGAATACTGTAGCACAGACTGTTTAGGAAAGTCATTTACAGGAAAAGTAGGCAGGCAATTAACTTAAATGGCATAACAAATATGGACAACATTGCTACACATTAATAGTGACAATATGCTGGAACATACCAGTGTTTAGGATTAAATTAAAATAGTAATGGACAGATTGTCTCTACCAGCACCATCCTGTGCATAGTGGAGCACACAGCTGTGCCATGCTGAGAGGAGCTTTTGGAGAGAACCATAACCAAAGACGCAGCTGCTTTCATTCCTCCCCTCCTTGCTTCCAAGGGAAACAACCTCCGGTCTTTCACTCCTACCAAAAGATGTGTTTTCCTTGTGTGAATTATCTGGTTTGCTCTACTTAATCTGTATGCTTCCTGAGTCTCACTGTCCAGAAAGTAGGAGTAGTAGCATAGCTGGTGATATGAGGAAGACATTCAGAGGACTGTTTTCCATCTCAGAGCTTGCCTAGATGTATTTGGATGGACCATAGTATGCCCCAGCATCTTTAACGGCCAAATTTTGCTACCCTTACAATGACATGTTTCCTGAGTGCACTGATGATAACTCCCTTGCAAAGGTGATCAAGGAGCTGACAAGGGGAAATGTTTTTCTGGATCTGATACTTACAAATGGGGAAGAACTTGGCTGCAGTGACCATGGGACAGTAGAATTAGGGCAAAATAGCAGAATCGCAACCTTGGACTTAATGAGAGCAGACCTTGACCTGTCTCAGGATCAGCTTGGAAGGATCCCACGGGATACAGTACTGAAGAGGAGTGCAGAAGAGTTGTTTGGTTTTCAAGGTTCCCTACCTAAAGGCTTAAGAACAGGTGATCCTGACTGCAGCAGGAAGTCAAACAAGAGTGGCAGGAAGCCCGCATGGATGAACAAGCTGCTCTTAATTACACTAAAATACAAAAAGGAAGTGTACAAGAGGTGGGAGCAGGGGCAGGTGACCTGGGAAGAATACAGAGCCACTGTCTTAATGTACAAGAAGGAGGATCTGGGGAAATAGAGGTTGTTCAGCCTCACCTCGATCCCAGAGAAGGTGGTAAAGCAAATAATTCGGGTGGACAAGTTGGCCATAAGCCGCTAAAACATTTGGGATTCCTTACCCTCCTGTATTTCACATGGATTTTATGTGGTACCACTTAGGTAGATTTTGTAAACTATGGTTGTATACCTGGATATTAGAGAAATTCTTCTAAACTACTTCGGGGTTTGGTGGTCCAGAATTGCAAAGCACTGTTAAAATTCATTATTGATGATGTTCTGCTGATTTTTGTCCACTGACTCTTTCAAGTTTTTCAAAACAATGCAGCTATTGTTGTTTAGAGCCACCCATGTGTATTTCCTACAGTTGCCTGGCCAAACACTTACGGTGGCTAAAATGAGTAACTTTCATTCACTTTACTGTCCCATTGGACTCAAAGATGTTACTTTTACGAGCAGGTACTTTTCAATATAAGTAAATGCTGCAGAAGCTGGAAAAAATAGATCTTACTTTCTTCAGTCTTTCACTTCATAGATTTGCCTCTTACTTTCTCCTAGTCTTATTTGTTTGGCTTCTTTTTATTTCCTGCCTTTTCAGTTTTCTCCCCGAAACAAATACAATGTTTCTTCTCTTATGGCTGATTAGCTTTTAAAAAAGACCATTATGTCATCAGGAGAGATCTAGATTTTTTTAAACATGTTGCAATAAAATGCAGAAGAGGAAAATTAAGGACAAAACCCTAAATTCCAATACTTTTTACTTTTTATTATTTTTCAAACTGAGTTTGCTACTCAAAAGAGTAGTAAGTGACATGCTATTCTGCATTACTTCTATGCAAATCAATGAACAAAAATGATTAGTCGGGGACATTTTTATAGATTTTAAAATAGGTTTTAAAAGAAATTCAATTTCACTGAACATTTAAAAAATTAATCATATAAGATTGTATGTTATATGTTCAATGAAGAAGTAAAAAGGAATGTATTTCTTCCCAAATGGATCATCATACAACTTTCAATGACTTCTGTGCTACAGAAAGTTAAATTTATACATCTGTCTAAGATTAATGAAATGCTATATATGGTCAACTCACCTTTATGGTTAACAGCAGCTGTACTTTGAAATGATACTTAGAGATGAATTTAAGCAGTTGCCTTTCGGCCTTATAGGATTGATGAGTATCAATCAGATATATAAAACTGTGGTATGTGCTCGGAACGATGCCTCAGAAGAACAATCGCTGTTTGAAATCAGAGGTAAGAAGAGTAATTCTTTTTGTTGAGTCACTCTGCTTAGCAATCTGCAGATCATTTAATCCCATTGCCAGTACTACCAGGTAGAAGGAAAAACAGCATAAGGGCAAAAGAGGAGCTGTTACGCTGCTGTACTGAAAAGAGATTGAACTTTTTACATTTTGTGATACAGTACTAATGGTGATTGACAACTTCTGCATATAAGGTATTACTTGAAGAATTTCAGAAGGGTGAACTATGATCCTATCCGCATTTTCAGGAAATCAAAATAGAAATATACTGAAATATACACAGACATTAACTAAGGTGCAAAATATAAAAATTAAACCCCACTTCTGGTGTTTGTGCTTTTTTTTCCTCCCCAAATTAATTTTTCTTTATACTTTCCTTTACATAAGTTTTCCCCCTTCTAAGAATCCCATATTCTTTCTGAAGATGGACATGAAACATTTCTGTGTGGCCTTTCCTTCTCCCAAGTGTTTTCTCCTTCTTCTTATCCTATTTTTTTATGCATACATTATCTCTCATCCCTTCATCTCTCCCCCCCTCCTTCTTTCTCAGCTGTCTTGGGATTTAGAACAAGCAGCCACCTCCAGCCTTCCTCAAACCCGTCAGGAGAATAAACAAAGGACACACCAGTCCCCAGTCTCCGACCCTGATGTCTAAAGAACAAAGTTAAAAGTTTATCAAGAAGTTTCACCTGGGACATGGTTGAGGCATTGAGGAATGAACCTAACCTTGAATAGGATGTGAAATTATAGAATCATAGAATTATAGAATGGTTTGGGTTGGAAGGGACCTTAAAGATCATCAAGTTCCAACCCCCCTGCCATGGGCAGGGACACCTCCCACTAGACCAGGTTGCTCAAAGCCCCATCCAGCCTGGCCTTGAGTGTTCTTTTCCAGTTGCTGACTTAGATATAAGATAGCAAAAATATAACTTCTGGACCAAATTTGAGCCAAGAGTGTATCCCAAACTAACCTTGGGTAATTATAATACTAAAATATACACCCCTTTGTGAATAATGAACATGCTAAGCAGGTGACCTCCCTAAATGCTTTAAACATGAGCTTAGATGCATGTGAGAAGAGTGTGGCCAGCAGGTCGAGGGAGGTCATCCTCCCCCTCTACTCTGCCCTGGTGAGACCGCATCTGGAGTACTGTGTCCATTTCTGGGCTCCCCAGTTCAAGAAAGACAGGGAACTGCTGGAGAGGGTCCAGCAAAGGGCTACAAAGATGATTAGGGGATTAGAACGTCTCTCTTATGAGGAAAGACTGAGGGTCTTGGGTCTTTTTAGTCTAGAGAAAAGATGACAGAGGGGGATCTTATTAATGCTTACAAATACTTAAAGGGAGGGTGCCAGGGGGATGGGAACAGTCTTTTTTCAGTGGTGCCCAGTGATAGGACAAGAGGTAACGGGCACAAACCGGAACATAGAAGTTCCATCTTAACATGAGGAGAAACTTCTTTACTTTGAGGGTGGCAGAGCACTGGCACAGGCTGCCCAGAGAGGTGGTGGAGTCTCCCACACTGGAGGCATTCAAAACCTGCCTGGACGCCGTCCTGTGCAACCTGCTGTAGGTGACCCTGCTCTGGCAGGGGGGTTGGACTAGATGATTTCCAGAGGTCCCTTCCAACCCTGACCATTCTGTGATTCTGTGTATAGTTAGGAGCAGTAAATGAATCATTATTGACCAAGCAGCTGTGTCTTATAGTTATAAATATTGGGCGGTTGGAAACGTGAAGCGTGCTGCCTGTTGTTAAATGCCCGATTCTGCAGAACTGAACTAAACCCAAATATCTCGACTCAGTGTGGCGACTGCCTCTCCCCTCACTGTGTGAAGAACCCTTCACGGAGGGACCGACACCAACCCAGCGCCAAGCCGGCGGGCTGGGCGGGCGTCCCTCAGCCACCGGCTCCTTCCCCGCCGTGAGGCGCCATGAGCCTCCCTCCCGCCCGCCCTTCCCTGAGGGGCAAACCTCGGCGGCAAAGCCGGGCTCCTCAAGCGGGAGCCGGGGAGGGTCAGGAGGCGGGAGGAGGAGGACGTGAGGGCCGAGCCCCACCGGTGACAGGTTCCCCCCAACCCCGCCACAGCACCGCCCGGGCCCTCAGGCCGCCGGGGCCACCACGGCGCCCGCCCGCTCCTCCTCCCGTCGCCCGTCCTCCTCCCGCCTCACGGAAGATTGACGAGGGGAGGCGCTGCGGAGTCCGTCCTTCCAACTGGTTTGTCCCTCCGGCCGACCTGTAGCGCTTTCCCTTTCCCCCTCCATCATGGAAGGAGCGGCGGCCTCCTCCGAGGGCCTGCGCTATGCCGAGTACGCCAGGGTCCCTACGGGCGCCGGCAAGGGCCAAGCCGAGCTGGACCGAGGGCTGGTGAGCGCGCCGGGGGCTTTCACACCCCCGCGGGGTAACGTGTGGGAGCAGNTGTACATGGGAGCGCATCGGCCCCCTCCTAAAGCGCTGGGCTGCCTCAGCGTTCGCAGTCATGGAAATCATAGGATGGTTTAGGTTGGAAGGGACCTTGAAGATCATTGAGTTCCAACCCCCCTGCCATGGGCAGGGACACCTCCCACTAGACCAGGTTGCTCAAAGCCCCATCCAGCCTGGCCTTGAACACCTCCAGGGATGGGGCCTCAACAACCTCTCTGGGCAACCTGTTCCAGTGCCTCACCACTTTGAAGTGAAAAATTTCTTCCCGTTATTTAATCTAAACCTGCCCTCTTCCATTTTAAAGCCATTCCCCCGTGTCCTATCACTACATGCCCTAGTAAAAAGTCCTTCCCCAGCTCTCCTGGAGGCCCCCTTTAGGTACTGGAAGGCCGCAATAAGGTCTCCCCGGAGCCTTCTCTTCTCCAGGCTGAACAACCCCAACTCTCTCAGTCATGAGCAGGCGAGGCCTAAAATTTCATTCCCCTGCCGTAAAGAGATTATACCTGTGAAATTTTCACATACTATGTGAGTTTTATTACTGCAGACTGGAGCATCAATGGTTTTGTAGAGCTCCGTTTCAGAAGAGTAATTCTCACCTGAGAGTTTGTCCTGTAGGAGAGGCTGGATGGGCCTGGAGCACGGCAAAGTGCTGCACCGTGCTCTAGTGGGAAAGGTGCTGGAACTTTACCCCACTCCTGTGTTCTCGCTTTGATTAGTTTGTGGGATGGTGAGTTCTCTTTGGAAAAAAGGTTGGGAACAATACATGGATCACTGCTTAAAGCACTGGATGGTGAAGATCTCATGGGTTTAAATTGGCTTTAAATATGTGTTTGTCATACTTCATTGTGTGCCTGCTGTTGCATCTGCAACCTTTCTTTTTCTTTCTTAAAAAAAAATACAGTTTTTAAAATCATAGTTTTCCAAGTTACTTACTCACTGTTACTACAGTCTAGGACTTTTGTTTTCTCCCCAGGAGAGTCTTTCTGTGTATTTAACAGCAAGCTGTGTAATCTTAAGTAGTTTACTCTGAAGCTCATTATTGTCACATCCACGTACTTTCCCCATGGAATGCCAGCAGGGAAATTCCTAGTGAATTTTGTGGAGTCTTTGAGTCTTCTTACCTATCTGGGATAAAAATTGCATCTGGGGTTAGTATGGCTTGTTTTGTTGGTGTAAGTTGTTTTTTCACTGAGGTCCAGAGACTGTGGTGGGTTTTTAGAGGACTAGATTCTGTATTGCTGCAATTTTCTATTGAAATTTCTTCTTGAGCCAGGCCTTTCAGTGGAGAATGCAGTATTTTTCAAGCATATATACATTGTAAACTGTTATCATGTGGTTGGCAGTAGAAACTATTTCAGAGTTTCTCTAGATGGTATTATGTAGAAATTTAGTAGAAAAAGGGGCAGTACTCCTGGTTATTGAATTCCTGGCTGAGGAATTAGGAGGGAGGTCAAGATGCATATAATCAAATTCTAAAATTTTGCCAGAGAGAAATTGTGATATCAGCTGTAGTGCTGTGCATCTGTTCCTCTGACGTTGTATAGGGTTAATGAGGCCGTCTTGCCACAGTGGAAGGAAAGAGTAGTAGGAGAAGCAAAGTCTAACAGCAGCATTCATCTCTCAGGACTGAAAGAGCTCTGTTCAATATCCTACGTTGAGTCTTGGTTGTGAGATGTCCTGGATGTTAGATGTACTCACTTGATCTTGGTCACTTTTACTCTTGTTTTACAAAAGCATTTGGAGTTTGTAGTGACAGAAGAACAACAGTAGAAGCGTAAAGAGTCTGTTCTCAAAGATAACCCCAAGAGGCCTTTGTTAATTAATACACACTCAAGTTTAATTTGAATGCCTTATGGTAATACTTCTATTAGTGAATCTGTTGCTCAGGTACCATTTCCTATGAAAAACTGTCAGAACTTTAGGCATAGTTTTATATACAAACCAGAAAAGTCGCTGTAAAATAAATGACACAAATTGACATGAGAATTGTGTGAGTATGGAAAACAGCATCTAGCTGAAATTACTTTTAATTCACTATTGGAAAATAAATTAAATTTCATAGGAAGGTAAGACTGGAAGGAAAATGTTAGATTATGAAATCAAATCTGTTACAGATAGTTCATAATATCAACCCACTTCAAAATGTATCTGGCTCCGTATAGAGTTAATTAAGTGGATTGCTCTGAAACAGTCTTCCAATAAGCTATAGTACCTACTCTTCTGAGGAAGAGAAGCCTTATTCTAGCTCCCATACCAAGCAATCGTTTATTTCAGGTCAAGAATTTTTCTTTAAGGGAAAAAGTAGTTTCAGAAATATTTTTGTACATTTTGTTAATATAGTTGTGTATCCTACGTCATAGCAGCATACAGCACTTAAAAAAAACAACAAACCAAACCTTCCTAAAACAAAGTTTTTAGTTAAGCAAGCAATTTACACTTGTGTACTTACTTCAGTGTAAGTATATACTTCCTATTTTACTGATCCATGATTAAACATGGACTAATAACAAAATGCTATCCAACCCATCAGAACAAATTATTATTTTCTCTGTGCTTTTTGTTCCATTACACTGTAGCTTTCTGAGGCAAAAGACAGTAAAGCTCTTGCTGTGTGTCTCAGAGTTAGTTGTGAGAAGAGCAAAATATTTCCAATTTGACCAAGAAGGGTGTTTTCACTGATTGTGTTAAAAGAACCAGTGTATAAAATACAAATCCTATGCTAGCAGGTATGTTTTAACATTCGTAAAGGTGGTTCTTGTAGTGTGTGGTCAGATGTAATAGTGTTGCACTGAAATTTTAAAATCATGCATTTGAAATTATTTTTATATTTATAAGTTTAACTTTTCTATTTCATAGAAGGAGAAGCTGCAATGCTTGGAATTACAGAAGTTGTTACTTTTTTTTTTTTTCAGTATGATTAAGTTCACAGAGACTTGCAGAAAGACTATCTCATTCTTCCCTGTTTCTTCTGCTAAGAAGTTAAAGCTACTGGAAAATTACATATTAAAGGATTAGGCCACAGATCTCTGTATGTTAACAGTATATGATGTATACCTTTACACGTACTGCATGTTAATTAATATGTTTTATCCTCTTATTTGCCAAACACTTTGTAAGTCAGGTCTTGCAGTTGCCTTTCAAATGTGTGTGTTTCCTTATACACATTTCTGAAAAGAATTTAAAAAAAATAATCAGGTTTTGCAGATTTAGCAAAACTTTTTCTTTGTTTTCTGTATCTAAGAGGGTTTGTTACTGAAAAATGAACTACATAGTAAAATTAAAATACTGAGATCAGCACAATAGCATAGGGTTGATGACTAACCTTTGGGAGCTGATTCATTGAATAAAGAAAGGGACAGATGTTACTTTTTAATCTTTTATTTCTTTATTTTTCCCTCCTGGATCTTAATAGAATGCTTTCATTTAAAACCTACATCTTAGAAATTTCTTAATGGAATTTTTTGGAGGGGGGAGAAAGATCAAGTCTGTCATAATTGAAAGTCAGAAAATATTTATTAATTTTTTTTTAGCCTTTATGAGTCTGAAAAAAATGCATTTTCAAGCAATGGGAGCCAAAAATGCTTGTGATGGTAGTTGTATTAGCATGCCATAAATGAACTGATCCCTTCTTCAGTGATAGTGAGTTGCTTTCATTTAATACTGACATGAAAGGAGTGCATTTAATTAAAACTTTGCACTTTATACTCTACATTTCAAAACACTAGACAAACCTCGACTTATTCTTCTAAATAATCAACTGAGTTAAGTGAGCATGGAAAAGGAAACTGAGTCAAGCTGGACTTAAAGGACTTACTGGAAATTGCCACTAATTTTATGAGAGAGGCTGTGTCAGTAAAGGCAAACCATGCAATCTTTCTTACATTGATTCAAATTCAGTTTTTATCACATATGTATAGTCGGGATATATTCACACCGTAACAAACATTCAAGCTGCTTTGGCATGACAAGTTAACACTTCTTGACCAATAAGTGACAAGTGACTTTCTCTAACCTGCTAATAATGCAAATAGGGTGAGTTACCGTAAACTAATATTTCTCAGCTTTTCTGGTGGTTGTACCTCACTTCAAAACATGGACAATCTTTCATGCCTCTCTGGTTTGGGCTTCCCATCACTTGTCTTCATATTCCTGTTGATGCTGTGTACTGCTCCTACTCTAGAGCTGCTGCCATGCTTCTTTTTTACCTGCTGTTTTCCAGACAGCACTAGCTTTCTACTAACTGCTAGTGCTTTCCACTGAGATTGAAATAATGCATCCCAGTGGACATGGCTGACTCTGTCAAAGGCCCTCCAGGGTCTCTACATTGTGTTCCCAGACTACTGTGCAAAAGCACTTCAGCTATTTCTGCACTGAACTGACAAAGAGTCCAGGTATTATTTATTAGCCTGGTCTCTGTGTTTGGCCTTACCTGTGATGAGTTGTCTGCTGCTAATGCCTTGTTGTAACCTGCATACCTTGTTGTAAACTGCTGACTTAAACCACCTTTTTGGTGGCAATGCAAGTATAACTTAATTTTGACAAGCACAGGCTAATAAATATTTTTCTTTTTTTTCCGGTGTGATCTATTTCACACATTGTTGAGCTCTTAATTGACTGTAACCACTTAGTAAAAGATTCTTACTGTCACTCTGAATAAGTCAAGGAAAGTCTGTTGAATATAAATTCATGGTCATAAACCACAGAGCAGAATAATACAGAATTTCTGTAGGGTTATGATATTTTCAGAAATGTGGCTGTTTCTGGTTAGTGCCTAAACAGAGGAATTAGAAGAATTTTTTAGAATGTTTTGGGTATTGGGAGCCTGGGAAAACCAATTTGTGAGAAGAAATTGAAGGAGTTTTAGTTTAGTGAGGAGATGAAAAGTAAGCTTCTCCATTTTATATCCTCTACCATTTAAGGTAACATACTTATATTTTTTCATGGTCTAAAGATGAAGGGAAATCTTGTGGAACTGAAAGGAAAAACAGACGTAAAACTACTACGTTATTTTTACATTCAGAAATGAATGCTAATATCAAGACTGAAACTACACTGAGATGAGAGTTAGGATATGAAAATAGGATAGAGAGGCAAATTTTTAAGGCCAAAACTCCCCCAGTCTTAACTTTGGAGCTCCACTTTCAGTATGTTTAGTGACTTTTTTTTTTTTCTACTAGAAACTTCTACGTAACTGCAATATTATGTTATGCAGAGAGTTGGAATCGCCCCATCCTGGTAGGTGGGAAGTAGGTATGTAATTAAAACACATAGGATGTAGAAGCTAGATACAGAGGAATACAGCTTCTTCTAGGTGAGCTCCAAGCAGGCTACCACTTTTTCGACGCTGAGCTCAATACTACAGGCAGCAATCACAGCCATTTGCCTTCAGAGCCGAAGCCATAGGAGCCACTGGGCACGATGGCAATGCCTATGTCTTACACCGCGTCCCATTTGCTGAGAAGGATGTCAACCTGTGTTGGAGCCCCTACTAAGCCAGCTCTAGAAGGGTTTAAAACCGATATTTTCTAACTCTTCCCCTACTCCCTCTCTGTCTAGAGATGAGATTGGGTGCAATCAAAGACGGAGAATTTTAGCCCCAAGAATCTTAGTAGCAGAGGCAGCGTGGCTCCAAATCCAGTTGTTAGGGCACTCACTTTGAAATTTGGGCTTTAAGTCCTGCTGTCAGGCTTGTTGGTAGAAAATGTATTAACCAGTTATTGGATAAATGCAGACATCAGTTATGTATAGAGGAGTCAGTCTGGTGATAAAAGCATTTTCACTGTAGTTATGTTTTGTACTCAAGCTAAACAGGCCTAGTCTATTTTCTCATGTTTCTTGGGGGAAAGTTCAAGGCATTATTGGAACTATCATATGGTAACACAGGTAGTGCCACAGATTGCTTGATTTCATTTGTTTCATAGATTACATGTAGGCTTTTTGGAAGTGGAGATGCCCCCAACACTTGCAATCGTCATTACCCTTCTTGAATTCTGTAAACATGTGAGAAGTCAGACCCTTCTTCAAGGTTTACTACCTATCTTTCAGCAGCTTCTTGTTCAACATGGAGATATTTCTTATTGTCCTTCTTGAGATGCCTGACTTTCTTCAAGCACTGTGGAGGAAAATACACAGACCTAATCTGGGGGCTTTGAGTTAGCAAAAGGTAGGAGTTACCGTTGCCTGAAACAGGTGTTCAAGTCTTTTTGTGCATTTGGTTCCAAGAACCCAGTTAGACTTCAAATTAATTTTAGCCAATAATGAACACTGCCTGAAATATGTCAGAGGTCTGTCTGTTTACAGCTGTCTGTAGAGTCTAGCCAGTGATTGACGCTAAATAATGAAAAGAGGTTACTGGGCTTTATGTCTTTATTGGGGCTTCCATGAATCACAATGTGAAAGATGGAAGACACTAACGCACCTTTGTGGCTGTAGCTGTGGGATGGGGCTGACTCCTTTGAAGGAGTGCCAGGAGTCAGCTGGGGTCAGGGGTCCTTCTTAGTTGTGTGAGCCTAAGCAAGGTATTTAAATTAATATTCCAATACCATTTTCAAGCAGTGTCATGAGACAATGATGAGACGTTGTCTCATGATGATGAGATTCTCGGTGAAGGACTTTGCAAAGCAATATCAATGTCCTCTCTTTTTTTTTTTCCTCCTTTTTTTAGCTCTTCATGTTTTTGTAATAAACTGTTACTTTCTGTTATGGCATCGTTTCAGACTGTGTTGAATGAGTCTGCACAAACAATTTTGGGTAATCCTGAGTAGTTGTCTGCCTTGTGTTTTTATCATTAGATACCATGAGCTGCTTTGTCAGTGTTTGTTCACTGATTTACTAATGGATGATTCCAAGTTAAACCTGATACGTTGGCATGGGTTAATAGGACTGAACTATAAAATCTAACATAGCTGGTCGAATGCAGAACTTTCTTTTATCTTTCATATTAATTATACATGAAATGTCCAAGTCAGACATCAGAAATACTCGTGGTTAACGTTAAAAGTGCATATATTTCAAATTAGAATTTGCACGTTATTCTGATTCCTGTTTTTCTGCTCTAGGCCAGAACTATGATAGCAGTTGGACTTGGTGTTGCAACAGTTGCATTTGCAGGTAAGCTGAATTCCCAGCTGAGTGTGGAACTGCCGCTTATCAGCTGCTGTTTTCAAAAGGGTTAATGGAGTTTTTATGAATTTAAATAGTGGAAAGTGAAACAGTCACTTGAGAGTGCTATGGAGACTTGTGTCCAGTTGTAGTTCCTGTCCCTTCAAATTCCTTGATGCATTTTCCAAAATTCTTTCTGGAGAAACTGGTTTTATGGGCTGCAGCTAAAAGATTCCGTCTGCTTTTTGTCTACAAAATGTAACCTGGAAAGTTTACTTTGTTTATTTACTAGCATATTGCAAGGTGAAGGCTCTTTAGTACAGAAGAGTGCAACAGAATCTTGTGATGTGAAGGTGATGCTTGACAAATTCAACTAGAGAAAAATAGAAGGTGTTAGTGACAACAGTGATTTATCATATTAAACTGCTCCCATAGTACAGTGTTATCTGAACTCTTTGCATTTGGACTGTGTGTTCTTCTGAAAAATAGGTTCTAGTGTGAACACAGGTCATGGGCTTAACATGATTTACTCTTTGGGTTACTCAGACTAGATAATGGTGGTCTGTTCTGGTTTTGAAATACACAAATTGATTTCCATCATTTTCAGTGTTTAAAAACAACCATGGTCAGCTGTGTGCAAATGCATACACCAAGAACAGGTGCAGCAGACTAACAAGTTGCACCAAACTTCAGCAGGTGTTTGGTGGGTACATCTGTGTTGTTTTTTTGATTGGAAGAAGGAAAGATAATATCTTTGATGTACACCCATTAAGCAATTGGTTTTTCTATGTGTTTGTACAAAGCAGAAGAGGAATGCTCTTAGAATTTCTTCTGCTGGTTGAGCTGAAGAATTAATGACAGCTAGCAAAGAAACGGTAACAGAAAGCATTAAGAAAAAGGAAAGGTAATATATTAGTACATCACAGCATTTCAGCAGTGTCACTAACAGTGGTTTTAACTTCTGTGTTAACATAGGCACAGTCTTAGATGACTAAAATAATCTATGGAATGGACACTGTGTATTTTAAGAATGAAAGCAAGATGCTATTTGGATGAAGCAGAGCCACATTTTACTAAACGTTTTTCCATTGTGTGTAATAGTAAGTTGCATTGCTAATGAATAGTTAATGGAAACAATAATTGGGAAGAGGGGACTTACAGGGAAAATCCTCCAGTAACACGGCACAAATCTTGATTCTGAAGTTGATAGACCTGCTTTGTGCTTCTAAGAATGTAGTCTAATCAAGTTCCCTCTAGCCTTTCTAGCTATAGACATTCACTGCCAGTGGGGATTTGAATGTCTCTGAATGCCAGAAGATCCTCTCTTTGTAACAAAATAAAAAATGCATTACTTACAAAATATGTGATTAAGCATACAACATCACAGCAAGAAACACGTAGTACATAGATTTCTTTTTTTGAAGACATAACCTTTGAACAGTATTTTATAAATAATGTATATCCAAAGCTAATGTTTCATACTGCCCTTTTTCTTAAAGTTCACAAGGCAGATATTTTCATTTATCATATTGAAATGCATTTAAATCTATTTATTTTGTGAGCAAACACAATGGACCTTTGCGGTCCATGGCTGGGTTTTTAGATGAAGTATATTAAATCCTCCTCCTTCCTCCCCCAATAGTACAAAGATTGAAAATGTGCACCATAGCAAGTTTACTGTGGGACTTTGGCTGGGCAGAATCCAAAAACGGCTGTTGAGGGAACATCTTGAAAAGCAGTAAAGTGCAGCGGCACCGTACAGCAAATAAATGAGACAAAAGATTAATAAGAAAGGAAGTTTTGGTTTTGGTTTTGGTTTTTTTAAATCAAAATTCTTTCTGATGTAAGCTGATGAACGTAAGTTGGAGATATATTTTTTTTCCTTTTAGTGAATGTTGGTTGTAATTTCATTTAATTTAAATCTTTTTCAGGTCGTTATGCTTTCCACCTTTGGAAACCATTGGAGCAGGCAATTACAGAGACAGCTAAGAGGATTTCAACTTCTGTAAGTTTAGAGGTTACGTTATGCTAAATTTATGATTTTATATTTTCAAGTATTTAGAAAGGAGACATTTTATGTTAAATACGGTAAGTGCCAGTTAGAGTATTTTTTTTTTCTCAGGATACTCCTTCCTATGTATGTTCTGGTGTATTATCTGGTATGTTTTAAATACCTGTAAATGAAGCTATGTCAAAAGATGTTTGTGAGTTTGATAAACAGTTCTGATTTTCCTGGTGATGTTCCATGTTTCAGAACTCTTTGCTAGTAAGTGTATGATAAATTGTTGAAGTGTGCTGTGAAAAAATAGCTAATTCCTAGAGATTACAAAGTGATGACATGCAGTTTAATTTCAAGAAGCTAAAAATGAAAGAACTTAGTCAGATACAGTGTTAAAAATCAAGAAGACAAATCGATAAACTTCTAGGAAAGGTTGCCATAGAGATGGGGGAGCTTGTTTTCTTGTTCACTTGTGAGTTGTCATTTTTTTCTTCCCTGGCTAATTTGAACATTTAACCAAGTTTTTGTTCTTTGTTTTGCCCTACCTATTTAAAAATACGATCATGAGGTAAAAAATCAAGAGGTAGAGTGTTGTGAGAGGACTACACATAGGGAATATTTGAGAGCATTTACATTTTGCTTCAGTGACTACACTGTCCTCTGGTAAATAAATAAATATGTTCCATTCCCGTTTGATTAAAGTAATTCCCAGTAAGGTAGATGACTGCTTGTGGCAGTGCATTCTTTCAGAGTTCATAGGCTGTGAACGCTTATCCACAGTGGAAGGAATACAATTTCCCTCTGGATGCTGATGGGTCAGGGTGTTGAGGCAGTAGTTGTTGCAGATTATTATTTCCTGAAAAATATATTAACAGTATTTTTTTTTTGAGCTATTATTAGCATTGTATCTATTTATGTGAGGCCAGTTGCAACACAGAGCTTGTCTGTCTACTGCATATACAGTATATAGACAAGACACTAGGGTCCAAATTAATTTGCCATCTGTACTTTGTGTTCGTGTGCTGCAGGTGCAAGCTTGATCAATGCAAGCTTCCTGGGCAGGGAAACACTCGAAACATGGGTTCTCCTCTTGGGGCTGGTCCACACTTGTTCTTTATTGCGATGTCTGTCTAGCCAGAAACGGTGCTCCTGGATCAGTTTTTGCTCTGTCCCTCTGTTGCATTGCTGTTGTGAGACCAACACCAATTTTATTTTTTTTCTAAAGTAATTTTTTTGAGATATTCCCAAGTTGCCTGCCAAAACAGCAGAGGGGACTTTAGGTACTGTGAATTAAATTGCTTTCATATGCTGTGGATACAGTCTGACTTGCAGGCTTGCTTAGAAGTACCTAGCAATAAGGACATGTGGTTTCAGAGCAGGGAGTGCTTCAATCTTCACCCTCCCTCCCCAGAAGTTTTACTCCAGCATTTCTTCATCTATCCATTTGTCGATACAGGCTAGAGAATCTAAATTCAGACATGTTCACATAAGAAAGCAGGCAGTGATTCTTTTTAACACATTGAAATATGACATGCTACTGCACTGAGAGGTGTCTGTTCCTAGGAAACTGTACCCCTCAGTACTAGTATACTAGCTGAGCCAAGCTCATTATAGGCCCATCTCGTTTTTACCACAGTGACTTACAGAGTCCTGCAGAATTCATGAACAACCATAAAGAGCAACCCAGGAGCTTCTGTATTCTCAGTGTTCCTAGTCCCTGAAGTTGCATGCTCTGTCTGCTTTCACATCCTGCCTTACAGTCCAGCGTTGTATGTGGATCTCCTGTAGAGTATCTCTCTTTTTTTATTCTATTTCTGAACTTGAAAATACAGGTTTTCAGTGTAACATGAGATCTGCTGAATACAGTAAAAACTCTCTCTTCTGGTTTGCCATTGACTGTATTTGTCAGCTTTACATATGTGAGGGTTACAATAATATTTTTCTTCTACAGTCATATTCCAAATTTAAGACCCTCGTATAATTCTTAGCCAAGATTATTTGTTCCTTACTACTCTACAGCTACTGCTTTCTTGGACTGTATTTTTTTGACAAGTTTTTTTTTCTTCTCCCAATAACAATCAGTTATTTTGTATTTAAATTTTTTTAGGTACAAAGATCCTATGTAAGTGCTTATTGCCCAAACTTCTTATTTTAGTGGCTTTACTTGATTTTGTTTGGGGAATCTGAAGCTGCTGCGTATAATCTGTGGATTAGCACTTTCATCAAGTTTCTTTACACATATTACCCTCTAAACTATGCTGACAAAGGAAATCAAGCAGTTAGTACTTCTGCCTATGCTTACGGGGAAAAAGCATCTCATGTGACGTTTAGTGCTGAGGGTTGGTGTTACTTTGGTGGTTTCCTGTGGTGTTTGGAGGTGCCTAACTTGGTCACTGTAATTTTTGGTGGTTACTCTAAGTTTCTAGAATCAAACCGTGTCCCTTATCACCTCCTTTTTTTGAAAGACTGTGAAGCAGCTGCCTATTTAAAAGCCAGCTTGTTCTCTCAGTAAGCCCTGATCTTTCCTGCCCCCATTTGCAGTTCTCCCCTCCCCACTCCTGTTTGCAATAGAAATCACAATTCATGTTGGTTGCAGTCACTCAAGGTAATCCAGATGCTGTTTATGCTTTCTTCCTGCTCACTAATAAATGACTTGGGTAAGGTCAAGTTGAGCAATTATGAAGCGATCATTTTAAATGCCTCCTTGCTGTATCTTGAATATTTGACACTTTCTATTTACTTACCTAAATAAATAACATGTACAGTCAACAACTGCACTCATCTTTATTCAAAAATAGTAAGTAAAGGCAAGAAAGTGTTATGTTTTATTCTGAATTTCTACCTCATTTAACTTCATCGTATGGCAGTTAAATATGTATTTTTAAATATGAAGTGTAAATGCTGCTGTAATTTAGTCCTGAAGTTTTCTACCATCTCTTTTTTCAGTGGAGAAAGGCATAGAAGGAAACATTGTCATTTCTCCTCTATGACAAATCATAATGCTTGTTTCCAGAGAAACGCTTTTTTAGTTTAAGCTTAGTTTTGTTACTGGTGTCACAAATGCCAGTGACACTGTTTGGTTTCTGTGCGTAGTGACAAGAGTCTGTTAGCAGTAGAAGGTGCATAGCACTAAGTAGTCATTTGGCTTTTCTTCCTCAGACAGACCTTAATACTGTTAATTATGTTAATATTGCCTTAAAATGTGAAATTTTTTAAAAAAAGGAAATATTTCGATAGCATTCATTACCTTTCTTTGTTGAATCAATGATATGGAAGGTTGAAAGACAGATAGAAGATATTGAAGATAGAAACAGCAATTCTAGGCAAAATGAACTGTCAAAATACACAAGTCCTACAATCCTGAAAATTCTGCATTCCAAAAGAAAAGGGTGTCTTCTATAGCACTTCATTAGAGATTTTTTTGCACTGTGTTTCCCCTACTGGATCTGATTCTGCTCAGACTCATAGATTTCTGAATTGAGAGGTAAGGGTAGCGAACATCTCTCTTGTCCTTCACTGAAAATAAAAATTCTAGATAATAATGCAATTTGCAGTCCATTTTACACATTTTTTTTCTAACTAAAGTTAAGGAAGTTTAAGTTGATCTTAGCAAATTTTACGTTATAATATAACACTGCTTCTAAGTATTTAGTTATTGGATTATTTTTTTTTCCTTCCAGTGTTTGTTACTTTTTCAGTGGAGGGCTGTATTGGTGGTGGAACAACATGTAGTTTTCAGAAAAATTCGTATAATATGAGATACGGTCTCAGATACGGGGTTTTGAATATCTTCTACCTGGCATGGAAACAGTGATTATGCTTTTCCTGTGCTATGCCAGTAGAAGTATCTTGAAGATGTCCAAGATGGCCAAATGGATTGAATTTTCGTGGCTGACTGCTTTTGTGAAAATTTGCAAGAGTGAATAGACATTTGCAGAGAAAGTCCAGCCGTTTTCCATTCTTTCCCCACCCCAAACCTACTAACAGCATTTGTTGAGGAAGCAGAATTTGCTTACGTAAGTTACTAAACAGTAACAATAGGCAAGGAAATGAAGTAAGTTAAATGATAGCCCCTCTCCTCCCCCCAAATAGTATGAAGAAATGGAGAGCTCATTTTGTTGATTTTTCCAATACAAAATTTGTTTGCAATACCTGGGGTTAATAAATAACCAAGTGTCTAGAACTGCCCGCTCATCGAGGGGTTCTCATAACAGAAAAATATCTTGAGTATTGTTTCATTCATTGCAGCCATTACTTAGAATTTAGAGCTAGGAAAAAAAGATTGCTTTAATTTGAATAGCGTGGAAAAGTTGTTTCATCAGGGAACTAGAAATTTGCCAAGATGTTTCCTAAAATGAAGACTCGATGTTTCTTCCCCTTACTCTAACCAATGGGAAATATGGCTTTTATGTCTAATTTCCCTTTGCTTTAAATTCTGTTTAGGACCAAGATCTTAATTTAAGAGTTGATTATTCTTGCTATTCGTGCTTTACTTCTGAGAAGAAAATGTTTTTCTTCTTGATGACCAATTCAACAAACTGTTTTTGCTTCTGTGCCAAAGGATACAGACAACAGAATTTCTTTTTTCATTCCTCTTGGAAGTGAACCGAATCAAGGCTTCCCAAGGTTAGAACAGTGTCAAGGAAGTAGGCTTTAAAAACATGAAAAAGTATTTCTGATTTTAAGCCTATAGCCATCCCTCCCTATTCTCTTATTTCAAGTAGTATTTTAGGTGAAATCTACCAAGAACAGAGTTGAGCTGTGTTAGAGATAATTCAAATATTGCTGTTCTCTACATGAATAGTGAACCAGTGTCCTCCTGTATTAGAGTTGTATGCTAGAGTTGAAGGGCAGAGAAAAATTAACCTTTTTAGGACTCTGACTGTGCCTAAGCTGCTTTGGGAGAAGTTCTGGAAAATCTTTCAGAGGACATCAAAGTGTGCTCTTCTCTCCTGGCTGTAGTAATTGTTTGGCATCATTGCAAATTTCTGTGCAGTTCTGCTTCCTCAAGGGTGTTATCTGGTAGCCATTAAATTATTAGCATAATTTCCTCTCGCAGGACTGGAGAAGCCCTGTGTGTTCCCTTAGTCTTACATACTCTGACCTCTAATGTCGGCATGCACTATTACAGACCTCCTTTGTGTCACCCTGGAGCTATAGCAGCGGTTCCTCAACAGATTTTGTTGTAGGCAGGACACATCCACAGTTACTTCAGCTTTGATACACAAAATAACCACTACTGTAACACTACCAGGTATGGTTTGGGGTGGGAAGAAGAAAGATAAAATTAGTTTCAGATCATAGCAACAGACCAAAAAATCTTTTCTGTGGTTGTGTGTGACTTCATGGTAGCAATAGGTGAAGAATTTCTGAACCATGCTTTCGGGTAAATGTTGCTCCTAAGCTTAATTAAAGGCTTTGCTTAGATATCATAGACAGAGCCCTTTAAATGCTTCAGTGCTTTTGATATTACATGAGAGAGTTTGTGTAAACATAAGGCAAAATTCTCACTGAATATGAATGGATATATTTAGCAAGAAAAGTGTTTTATTAAGGGCCAGACACATTTTTACATGGGGGTAAAAGGAACACTTAAAAATAATCTCAGCTCTCAGGCCAGACTTCCCTTTGATAGCAACAAAAGAAGCTTTTTTCCCCCAGTTGGTACGTTTTGCATTGAGGAAAAAAACTTCAGTCTTGTTGAGTGATTTCTGTGTGCCACTTCCCAAAGGCGGCCTGTCTTGGAGCTACATCTGCTGCCTCTGGGACTTGCACAGCTTAGACTATTATTTGCGTAGCAATGGGCTATTCCTTAACTCTTCTTATAGACCCATTTACATTGAGAAGATCACTACTAGCCATCAGTGGTGGTTCAGTAACTTTTTTCTTTTTTAATTTAAAATACGTTTATGGTTGACAAATATACTTTGACCTATTCCCTATGACAGTTAATTGTTGTAATGATTTACTCTCATCTCCATCTCCTTTTTAATGTTCTTTTCCCATTTGTGCTTTTTCTCCCCTTCTTAAAACAGTGGCTAAAGTCTCACATGCCAATGAGTTTAAAAGAAACTAACCCCAGATCCTGTATCTAATCGTCATCAGTGTCTAGGGAAGGATGTAAAGGCAAAAGTTGGTTAGGATTTCCCCATATACTCTGCTACTTTCCAGTGTTCTCCAGCTCAGTGATTTCCTGAAATAGAGGTTGTGGCTTTATGCTAATCTTTTTTTTTTTCTTTTTGTTTATTTTTCAGGGTTCTTTCAAAGAACTCGTTACACCTTTTTAAAGTAACATTCCTTCATGTGAAAAAAACATACTGACTCTTCATCAGTATGTTACATTTATCTGTTCTTATCCTTTTATTGTTGTTTTTACCTACTGTCTTTGTAGAAATATCTGGACTTCGGAGTGATTGTCTGTAATTCATTGGACGCCAAATTGACTTTTGCCATTTTCCATTGGGCTGGTACCAAAGCTGTTCCAAACAAGTTTCCCCCTCTCCCTCCCCTGCCCTCTCCAACACACACACTGTACCACTCTATGCTAGTATGTACTTTGATTCTGGGCTCTTTTGCCTGAAGGCAGGATTTTAATCGTTGGAGCTATTAATATCTCTTATTAGCAGTAGAAGATTGTAAAAACATGGATAGTTATTTTTAAGTCGTTTTTTTTGTATGTGTTAACACTCAGGAGAAGTCCTTTCATAGTATCTGGTTTGTAGTCATTCCATGCCTTAGAAATAAATTATAGATGAATGTAATGCTCTGAATGAGGTCATATAAATACGATTTAGGTCCTGGCACCTTGTACGTGAAACTAATTATTGCTTGTTATCCCTTTCTTCTTTTTAGAGTCTTTCATCGTACTATAGAGGGGGATTTGAACAGAAAATGAGTAGGCGAGAAGCTGGTCTTATTTTAGGTGTAAGGTAGGTGTGTTGCATTAGTATGCTTTTGTTTGGTAAGTATTGAATGAAAAAAAAACACGTTGTGAGAATGTGGAATACTCTTGCCAAAATCGTAACTTTTTTTTAAAAGATTTCTAATGGCTTATAAACCATTCTAATATTCTGCTTATACTAAAAAGCAAACAGTAAAATGCTAATAAAACACACGACTTGTGTTTGGCTTGAAGGCACAGTAACATATTGCAGTGGAGAATTGGTGCTCTAGAAATAATCAGAATAGCACAAACTGTGCTAATTAGTGTGATCACGTGGCCTGGTCTCCAAAAAACCCCTTGAGATAAGTAATAGTGTAGATTATATTAATAAACGAGGAAAACAAATCAATTTTGCTTATTTTTTCCATAAGTCAGTAATATTTTTTTTTCTTTCTCCACTCCAATTTGTTTGGATTTAAAAAATTGTGGCATATTCCAAACAAAAATACTTGGTGAGACTTGTCATTTAGAGTAGGTATGGGAAATAACTTCCAGGCTGAATATACAATGGATTTTTCCTGTGGATTTTTTCAAAAACATTTGGATGACCAATGGTAGCACACACCTTTAGTGTTTTCTCTAAAGCAGACGGTCAGTTTGAGGGCTTTCCAGATGAGGGGAGCAGATCTCACCTTAGGTAGTATATTTCTTATTTATGGTTTAGATCAGTTCTGAATTTTAAGGTTAAACAAAAAAACAAACAAAAAAAACCCAAGAGATAAGGAGGATGGTTTTAATTATCCCCAGAAAAAATTATTTCATATGATGAAAACTAGGACTTAAAATCCTGTTCAGTGTGCTATTTGTGTTTACTTCTAAAATAATGGAAATTATGCAGATTTAGCATTCATTTTAAGAAATGGTAAAATAAAACACTACGTTTATGTGAAGTATTTCATGCTTGCACACTGAAGAAGAGATTTATAGGAATGGTTTTCAGAAATATTTCCTTTGGCCTTTCAGTTTGATAATGTATTAACATTTTCACTTTATAAGGGCAAATTCAGTGGCATTCCAGAATAGCACGCTGCAGCTTATTAAAGCATGTTTACAGCAACAATGCCTAGCCTGAACACTGCTTGTGTAGATGTCTGAAGTTTCATCACATCTGAAATCAGTCCCTTTTAATTTTTAATTTTAGTAGCTTGAGTCTGCACTGGGAACAGTGACACTGCTTGTGTTTGGACAGAGTCTTGCAAATATCAGGACTTAATCAGGTTTGAGGAAAGTTCTTAATTTTTAAAGGATCGAGCCTTTAATTGTGTAGAAGCATGGCTAACATCTTTATAGGAAATTTTCACATTGTTTTAACATACTTTTCTAGACCAGTTTTAACTCACTGCTTACTGTATTTCATATATATATGTATATAAATGCTATCAAAAAAAAAAGTGAGTTTTAAAGTGTTAAGGAAAATGCCAGGTTATGCACAAATACACAAACTAGATCTCTCTAGGCACAGATCTTATTATTGTAACACTTGTCCTCTGTGTCATCACTTCCAAGTCATATTAAATTTTGAGGCAAAGCCTTTCTTCATTATTTCAAGTGCTGAATGTCCCATTACACATTCCAAATGTTATTCTTTAATAACCATCTTGTAAGATTGCAGGGGTTTTGGTAGAAACACGCATGCGCACCGTTTAAACTATGTAAAAGGCATCCAAAGCGACAAAGTACTGTAGTGGAAATACTGACTAATTTTAAGTTTTATTGTTCTTGCATTAGTTGTTATGAAGCAGCACTGATTACTGAAATTCAGTATAAAAATAGCAATAATATTAAAAGCTTGTGTAGCCTGTAGGAGGAACTGCTGATGGGAGAGATGGCAAATGTCTGAGATGACACGGGAGGTGAAAATGTTAGGAGTGTTTTCCTTACATTAGACAAAACAGATGCTCGCAAAATACAGCTGTCCCAAGTATAATGGTTTACAACTATTAAATCCCTAATGCTGAACTTCTGAAGTTGGAAAGTATGTCTGAAAATCATAAGATAAAGTTCTAAATAAAAATGAATAGAATTTTCTGTATTGTGCCATTTCCTCCGTGAAACTTTTTTCTTTTCATAGGAAATATTTAATTGTTTGTTAATGTACTCTATATATATATACGCATTAGTTAAAAGTGTTTAAATCATTATTCTTAAAACATAAATGACAACCAAAATACTAGGCTATTACATTAAAAATCATATAGTAGATTGTGGAAATGTACGAACACAAATGTATTTAAGGTTTAATCATTGTGGCTTCGGGGTTTTTTTTATTTACTTTATTTTATTTTTAAACACAGCTTACTGCATAGATGTATCACATGATTGTAAGACCACTCAAGTTGGGAGGGAATGCACGAGTTCTCTAGTTGTACCTGCTGCTCAAAGCAGGACCACCTATGGGGTCAGATCAGGTTGCTCAGGACTTTATCCAGTGGGTCTTGAAACACTGCCAAGGATACGGTACTGAGTCCTGTACTGTTCAACATCTTTGTCGGGCAGTGGGGTCGAGTGCACCCTCAGCAAGTTTGCCAATGACACCAATCTGTTTGGTGAGGTAGACACGCTGGAGGGGAGGGATGCCATCCAGAGGGACCTGGACAGGCTGGAGAGGTGGGCCCAAGCCAACCTCATGAAATTCAACAAGGCCAAGTGCAAGGTCATGCACATGGGTTGGGGCAATCCCAAGCACAAATACAAGCTCGGTAGGGAATGGCTGGAGAGCAGCCCTGAGGAGAAGGACCTGGGGGTGCTGATTGACAAGAAGCTCAACATGAGCCAGCAATGTGCAATTGCAGCCCACAAGGCCAACCGTACCCTGGGATGCATCAAAAGAAGTGTGGCCAGCAGGTCAAAGGAGGTGATTCCGCCCCTCTACTCTGCTTTCGTGAGACCCCACCTGGAGTACTGCATCCAGCTCTGGAGTCCCCAACATAAGAAGGACATGGACCTGCTGGAGTGTGTCCAGAGGAGAGCCACGAGGATGATCCGAGGGCTGGAGCACCTCTCCTATGAGGAGAGGCTGAAAGAGTTGGGGCTGTTCAGCCTGGAGAAGAGAAGGCTCTGGGGAGATCTTATTGCGGCCTTTCAGTACCTAAAGGGGGCCTCCAGGAGAGCTGGGGAAGGACTTTTTACTAGGGCATGTAATGATAGGATGAGGGGGAATGGCTTTAAACTGGAAGAGGGCAGGTTTAGATTAAATATTAGGAATAAATTTTTTACTTTGAGGGTGGTAAGGCACTGGAACAGTTTGCCCAGAGAGGTTGTTGAGGCCTCATCCCTGGAGGTGTTCAAGGCCAGTCTGGATGGTGCTTTGAGCAACCTGGTCTAGTGGGAGGTGTCCCTGCCTATGGCAGGGGGATTGGAACTTGATGATCTTCAAGGTCCTTTCCAATTCTAAACCATTCTATGATTCTATGATAGAGAACACACATCCTCTCTGGGCAACCTGTGTCACTGCTGGACTGTCTTTGGGGTGAAAAAGCATTATGTCCAACCCACACCTCCCTTTTCAATTTGTGCCCATTTTCTCTCAATCTCCCACCTTGCATGACTGTGAAGAGCCTGGACTCATATTCTTTATGACCTCTCTGTGGATGCTGGGGGGCTGCTGTGAGGTCCCCTGGCAGCGTGCTCTTCTTCAGGGTGGACAAGCCCTGCTGCCTCAGCCTCTCCTCAAAGGGTGAGGGCTCCAGCCCCCAACCATTGTGGTGGCCTTTGCTGGACCTGCTGTGCTTGTCAAATATCTTTCCTGTGCAGAGGTCCCAAAACTAGATGCAGCAGCTAGATGCAGTTGGCCGAGTAGAGAAGAATAGCTGCTTCTGTTGACCTTGTGGCCATGCTTCTGTTCACACAGCCCACGAGGCTGTTGTCCTTCTCTTCTACCGGGGCACGCTGCTGGCTCTTGGTCTTGCTGTGCTCTGGGTTCCTTTCAGCAGAGCCACCTCCCAGTCCCGCATTCCGCAGCCGGTAGTGCTGTGAGGAGCTCTTCCTTCCCAGGCACCGGGCTCTGCCTCCGTCCTCACTCAATTTCATGAAGGGTCCCTGTCAGCCCGTTCCTGCAGCCTCTCCAGGTCCCCCTGAATGTCAGCCCTGACCTCCCCTGTATTTACTGGTCCCACCAAGGTGATAGAATTTTCAGTCAGAGGAGAGTCAGTGATGTTGGAAGGCAGCGTGATGTTGTTGTAACTTGTGACACTGTACCAGTTAAGTGAAAATGTGATTTTGACATTAAAAGTTTTGTTTTGACAG
Source organism: Anarhynchus alexandrinus (assembly GCA_008711295.1). Taxonomy (NCBI): domain Eukaryota; kingdom Metazoa; phylum Chordata; class Aves; order Charadriiformes; family Charadriidae; genus Anarhynchus; species Anarhynchus alexandrinus. Next base: position 4,833,031 of record VUYV01000040.1, read on the forward strand.
TGATTAGGAGTCTTTAGAGATCAGTGTGGCTGTGGGATAAGCAATATCTCATAAACTAAGCAAATTTGATGTAAACCATCTTCTTCACAGTTGCTTCTCGGAGCAGAACTGCATGATTTTCCATAGTATGCAACTGCAACTTTTCCACAGTTACGCTTTGGCCATCTAAGTTTCTAAATGTGGTATATCAACTTTCCTTTTTTATTATTAAACAAGAGCTTTACAAGTCAAAATATAGATGGTTGTTATTTTTAGCTGTCTGATAACAAATTGTTCCATTTTTGCATTTATATAGTTCAAGGCCTTTCACCCTCTGTTTAATTCTTGCTTTCTGGGTTACTTCGTGTTCCATTGAAATATTCTTTTCTTGTGCAGTTCTATGAACTATTTTTGCAACATACCCTAATTTCCCTGTGACAGAATAATAATTAGAGGTTGTTTACCGCGGGAATGTAGTTAGGCTGATACCTTGCATTCAAACTGTATCCACAAAAAGTTTAATTAATTGAATCATCACTGATTAAGAAGTCACCTGAAGTGGAAAACACTGCTTCGTTTCTGCATGCTAGCAAATTATGAAAAACTAAACCATTCAAACTGTCCTTTTGCATATGATATCCTTACTGTGTTGCCATACTGCATCCATAAGTGGTTATTTGTCTGGTAAGGTACATATTTAATTTAGGCTAAGTACATATTTTATGTATCTGTCATTGAAGGAAACAACATTATGTAGCACTTGTAAATCAGCATGTCCCTGAATGTAACACATTGTACAGCTTTGCAAAAATAACAAATACAGTTTTTTTTTCATGCCCCAGCAGAAAGAATTACTTATAGCAGCTATAAAAATATTTACAGTAGAACAAAATGTAATAATATTAAATATTTGTTGTTTTCTCACTAGTCACATAAATACTTATTTTCTAGGAAGAAAAAATGTGTTTTCTGCATTTAATGATAAGAATAACCAGCTAGATACACCCTAGAGCTGCTGGGTTTTTTCTTTTTTTTTTTTTTTTCCAAAATTGTTTATCTTAAATGGGTGGATGTATTGCGTTTAAAAAAAGAACCCTGAAAGATGTTTATATGTCTCGTATACACAGGCGTTTTAAAAATGTTCTGAGTGTGGCTGATGTGCCTTTGTTATTGTTACTTCCTCAGAGATGCAGTTTTATGTTTTGTCCACAAGATGGTGAAAATCTCAAGTTTTAATTATTTTTGAAGCCAGTATAAACTGTCTAATTTATAACCTGAGCGCAGTGGCATTTATGGTAAGCACTTCAATTTATTTTTGCAGTCCATCTGCTGGCAAGGCCAAAATCAGAACAGCCCATAGAAGAATCATGATTTTGAATCATCCTGATAAAGGTAAATAATTCTTAATTTTCTTAACCAAAGCTATAAAGGAAGAGTCTTAAATGTGATCCTTTAAGTTTACTAATTGTATAAATAACCACGCTGAGTGCAAATGTTTGTTGTTTATTTATAGACTTGAGCTTCTGTGTGTCTTCTCTCAGATAAACTAGGCTTTATGAACCATGTGAAGTTTGTTTTCTAGACTTGCACTGCTTCAGTTAAAACTATGAGCTCAGGGACCAGGGTTCCACACTTTAAAAAAACTTAGTCAAAAATAAGAAAAAATCAGCTATAACATTTTTACATTAAACTCATATTCCTGTTTTGAACTGAGATGGACCAGTCACGTGTATGAAAGTAACTTTCTGTGGGGAAATATTCTGCAGTCACTAGGTACATCATTGATGAATTTCAGACTTTCTGGAGTTCACTTGGAAAAATGTAAAGCTGGGCACTGTTGCTTTACTGGCCAGGTTTTTAATGTAAATTTATCTTACAGAAAGGCTATTATTATAACTTTAACTACACTACAGCTGGTTGAGAAAGAAAGCCCATATGTTCATTGCTGTTTCTACTTTAAAATAACAGATGGTGAAGAGTTGCACTGTATTTCAGAAGTCAAAAGGGGAAATCGGAGCTTTTTTGTATCTTTTTGACAGAATTACAGGGCTCCCTGCCAGCACCCCATTTTAAGAAAATGAAAAAAATAACTGTGACCACTGGCCATGGCAAGTGTTTAGTCGATGCTTTTCTTTGCTGCCTTCACCCCTCAGTTTAATTCTAAAGTTGTCCTGCTTATTCGATTTCATGCTTTCATTTTTTTACACTTTTAATAATGTATAAGCTGCACAGACATATAAAAGAAATGCTCTTCTGCATTTCTAACGTATTATGATGGTCAGAGTCCTCTTAACCACTAGAGTACCTATTAGGTCAACATTTTTTGATAATGAAATTCTATTGTAGCAGTACTTAGAGACATGAGCCAGAACCATGAATCTCCGTGTGGATGTTGAGTAGACCTAAAGAGGCAGTTCCCGTTATGAAGATCGTACATTTTAATGACCCGCTCTTACAGCTGTAATGCACCTGCAGCTGGGCACAGCGTAGGTTTGGATGGATGTAGTGAGCCCTCCTGTGTGCTATTAAGATGGAGCATTTTCTCAGTAGGAACACAGGTTGGAAGGGATTTGTGCCTCTGTGCTGCCCCTGCAGCTCTTCTGGCATGGCCACAGAAAAAAAACATCTTGTGTAATGTCTTAAGCTGCAGAGTTAGGGCCTGGAGTAATCTTGAACACGTGGCATCACAGAGAGACTTGTTTGCTTATGTATCTATCTTGATTTCTTCTGGCTGTGGGTAGCACAGATGTGGTTTTAAAAATAATACTCAACATTAGAATGTTATGTTAAAATAATGTTTTACCAGCTGGAGTTGATAGAAGAAAGGCAATAATTACAGATTTAAAAGTTACATGTGTTATCTGAGATCCAAAATGTCAAAGAGAGAATTAGTAGAAATAAATAAATAAGAAATATATAGAAGTTTGCATAATAACATTCCCAGTTAGCGCTGCTAAAATGGTTGCTTATTAACCTTTACAGTTCACTTTTTAAGTGTTTATTGTATTGATACATTGTATGTTAATTTATCAGTTACTGATTTTATGAAAGAATGCTTGCTTACAGAAAAAGAGGAAGAGAGAAGCCTTTTGGACTTGCCCTAATTATAAACAAACACTTAGGCAATCATGAGATTGAATTTTCTCTCATTGGAGGGCTACAAAATTAATATGGCACTTAAGGATGTAAATGTAGTGAAAACACTTCCAGCAGATTTGAATTTACTTTAAGATCTTGCACTCTAGACAGGTAGAAAATCAATGCACATTTAAAAATTACTTGAGATGCATTGTTTATTGCAGTTTTTAGTCTTGTTTGATCCTCTTGTCTACTCTTCAAACGAAGCAATGCTCAATGCAGTAAATCCTATTCCTGGCTAAAAAGCCAAATGGTTTTTAAAAAGGAAAAAAAAATAAATTCGTTTTTCCAGTAGCCAATTCTCTACCCTTCCCCTGCCCTGCCTCACTTTCCCCTGGTGTGTCTTACCTATTAAGGCTACATTCAAACAAAACCAAAACATGAACAAGAGAACTCTGTTACTTTTCCCAGTTGTTTTATTACACCGTGAAATGACTTAATAATGATTTGGATTCCTGCAGGAATGTACTAAAGAAATCTTTAAACAAGCCTAGCCACGTGTGTCTATGACTAGTTCTGCGTGTTTCTTCTATCATTATCTTTTCTGATAAACTGAATAGAATCGAATGAATGAAACGGTGAATGAAAAATTATGATTGAACAGATGCCTTGGAAAAGGTTATTCAGTGCACAGTACTGCTGGAATCATATTTTCATGTAAAAAATATAGGTGTATTAGAGTAAGTGGTAAGTTACTGATACAGACCTTGTAATGTTGTTTTTGGTGTCTGTAGGCAGATGGTTGGCACTCAAGGGGAGAGTAAAAAAAAACAAACACAAAAAGACCGCTGAACTGTAATCAGATTGTTAGATGGAGCGTAAAGCAATGACAGTGCTCAGGACTAGAAGTTAGAAGGCGTACCATGTTTAAATAGCTTTAATGTGATGGTTTCTGGCTGGTAATTCCAGGCATCTAGCACAGGAGAGGCTTGGGGTGTCTGTGTGCATGTGCATGCACTTAACGATTCTTTGTCAAAATTATTTATAAAATTTTACCTCTTAGTTTTGGAGGTGGGTGGAAATAATAGCTGTTAGCTTTGGATGAATGTTCAAGACAGCTGACCTTGCATACATTTGCAGCAACATTGTACTGCAAGTCTAAATCACACTGATGTAAAGTGATTTCAGAGTTAAGTCTTCTCTCTGAGACAAGTTATTCAGCATTATTCTTCAGTGACTTTGGTTTTGATTACATTTCTCATCTTTCCTTATCAATTAGTTTACTTCATATCAATGTCAGTTTTTAAGCAGTTGTATGAAAAGGATCTATGTAGGAAGGAGTGGCTAATAAAATTGAGTAATAAGGGGATCCTGCAAGTGAAGTAGTTTGGTACTTAATACTGATGTGTAAATGGTATTCCTTTCCCATTTTTCTTCTCAGGTGGATCACCTTACTTAGCAACAAAAATAAATGAAGCAAAGGACTTGTTGGAATCCGCTGCCAAAAATTGAAATATGAAGCCTTGGGTCATAAGAGATTCAGCAGATACATTGTGCAACAGCTTTCATACCTACTTGCTCTGCACAGTTTCTTAACACTGCATTGATTGTTCCTATTTATTGCTATAATTAAAAGTTTGAGTATTTAAAAGCAAACTGAAATCTTTTACAGTTATGTAAAATTATGTACAGTTATGCTTCTGCGAGGAGCAGCGAGTTGGCCTCGATGATCCTTGTAGGTCCCTTTCAACTTGAGATATTCTATGATTCTATGTATCAATTTTAATGTATTTTTACTAAATTATGATCCATTACAAGCCTTGAAAATGTTCTCCTCCTGTCTGTGTTTTTTCTTCAGAAGCAGTTGCTTCTTTCATTAAACTTTCGGAGCTTTTTAAAATTTAAAAAATAGTCTTAAATGTAGAGGTTTTTTCTTCATTGATGAAGACTTGACCCTTGCCAGAAAATCTGTTACCATGGATTGAGTTACAGGAAGTATGGCAGACCCCATATGACAAGTTTTTAGCATAACGTTACACTTGTATCTGTTCATTTGTGAAATAGTAGTGTTTATTCACGAGTGCAGTTTGAGAGGTGCAACTCAGAACAAAATGACTAAGAGGACTACAGACTGCAGTTTCCATTAGCTGTATCTATGGGGCTTGGAGATAAGGAAGAGTCTTGGTTTTGGTTAGTTCTTTTGCATCTTAAAAGAACTCTGAAATTGTCAAATAATTATTTGGACGTGCTTTTACTTCAAGTCACAGATTACGTTTACTCTGTAGCAGCTGGGGTGGTGCAGGGGTTTTCATGGCAGTGGAACGGAAGAAGGTAGGTCCATGTGACATGGACTTCAGATGGATTTTATTGGCGGCAGTTGTCTAGGTCAGTCCAGTCATGTCAGCCAGGTGTAGGACTGATATAGCAGGGAACAAAGAGGACTGTACCCCTGATGATAGTCACTTTGCTTATGGCTCTGAGTGAACTTACTGGCTTAGTTCTCCAGTAATTCTTACAACTCTGCATTATGCTCCATTTTCCGAAGTATCATACCTTCTTATGTAGCACCCAAGCCAGCCTAGAGCTGGCTTCAGGGAATGCTGAAGCCATGGCTCTCTGACTTTAAAGAGAGCACGTTTTAATTGACAGCTGAGAGGTGCCATTTGGGGCACTTAGCTGCTGCAAATTCATCTGCAGCCAACTTACCAGTAGGAATTAACTCTCCTAAGAGGATGGTGATGAGATGAGACAGTCTAGTGCATTCATTGCAGTACTGAAAAAGTTTCTAATATCTGTTCAAACTCGTGTCATTTGAGGTACAATAAACAACAATTCCATTTCCTAGGTTATTTAGCCAGAGGAAAGTGGCTAAGAGCAGTTAAATAATTAAAGCATCCAACCTCATATTATCCACCAGAACGTGCATTTGTCTATTCATCCAGTGGTGGGTGTCCAGATTATATGGAAAGGAAAAAAGAATATGAATTTTTTTTTTTTCAGGTTCCTCCCACTTTGTCACAATTCCCTTCCTTTCATTAAAGACAGATGAAAAAAGTTTAAGTTGACCCTGAAAGAAAATACTGACTTTAGATAATTGAGAAACTTCTTGACAATTAGAGTGGCAGGAAATATGACGCAACTTGACGGGGTGAAGCAAAAAGGCTGCAGGGGAAAACCTGCCTGGGAATGGGCATAAGCTCTATGAGTACTACACTTATGACATTTAACAAATGCTCTAACACAAGAAACATCAATTTAAAGATAATGGACTTTATTCTTATGCAATAGCCTTTTTGTTAAAGAAGTAGCCACCGATTAATGCACATTTAAGGTTAGTTATTCCTTTCACTGGTGTATCAGTATGTATTAGCAAAAAAAAAAAAAAATCACTAAGGTTTTCATTTTGGGAGAAGTGAGACGGTGGGGTTGTTCCTCATTTTCTTAAGTGGAGTCTGGTAAGTGATCTGAGTCATTGTTCAAAAGCAAAGTTGATGTGTATGGTAGGTAGCAAAACCATTGTCTGTAACAATTTTGACCTGATTAGCTGTTGTTTTCATATGATTGCCCTTTTTGTCTCCTGAGTAAAATGAGACATAAAAAGCTATTCTAAAGTATCAGTTGAAACAAATGCATTAAAGATGGCTACTTGTTTGGTTCTTAAAAATTAACTTCCCATGTCTTTGTAGGAAGTACAGCTTTTATTTTTGTGAGATTGTGTTGTTGATAATTTTCTTCCTGACCTAATTATTTCTATCTGATTATTTTGAATGAAACAGTTTTTTCTGGCTTTCAGTTATGAGAGAGCTTGTCCTTCTTGAGAAATAAAACTGAGTTCTAGTTCTGTTTTCTCCCTCTTTTCAGAGCAGACTACTGACCAGTTAACAAATTTGACAAATTAACACATTAAAAAATTCAACAAATTAACTTTGGCAGGCCTATTTCTGGAAAATGCTGTAAAATGAGTGAAGCTAATGAACAGTGGTTGTGAAAGCATCATTATTTTATGTCCGGTGCCACAACATCACGCATACAATAGCATAAGCACGTATCCGTGGAAGTGACTAATTTTTCTCGTCTGTTCACTGGTGAAGCTTGCTTTACCTACTAAATGATGTTTGGAAGGAGGACGATAGGGACAGGGAAAGGAAAGATGTAGTCAAGCAAATCGGGTAAATACTGCTCAATTTGTTGTTGCTGATAGTCAGCGTTGCGGGCTCTTTGGAGACTGCTTGGCAGAGCAGCACCTGGTTTGGTGCTCAGCTGCACTAGAAGAACAGGATACTGCTTTTTTTTAATAGCACAACCTGTTAATTTAACCTTATAAATATTCAGACTCTTGAGACTATTTTCTTCGCTTGTCAGATGCAGAAGTTTTTTTGTGTAAGAAAACTCCATAGAGGTTGATTTATTCTGGTGCGATTTCTGTCCATCCATAACACCAGCAATTAAGCCGTCTCCTTTTTTTGGTGTGTGTGAGTGTGCGCTTTAATGTTCAGAAAGTGTTCATGTGTAACTTCTTAGCTCGGGAATTCCCAGGTAGTTTTCTACTCGCGTGATACTCAGGCCCAGGTCTCCTCTGTAGCTTCAGAAGTCGGGCAGGACTGAGTGCATTAGTTTGGCATTGCTGTGGGCGATTCCCAGTTTATTTAATGAAGCACAGCTTGCTCATCTGCCTGGTTTTTGCTCTTAGTCCGTGGGAGTTTCCTCTGAAAATTCATTCTTTGCCCTTGCACAGGAGACTTTGGCATAGGTCCACAAAATAAGACCCAGTGAAATCTGGTTATCTGCCTGCATGAGTGCAACTTGCAAAAACTTTGCTGGCCTAGAACGGGGCTTGGGTAGTATCGAGACATATAAATGCAAGGGTACAAGTCACAAAATCTTTGCCTGGTCTCCTAGGTAATTTTAAAGGTAAAGATTTACTGTCCCGTGTGCTTAAATTTCTGCTCCTGCATGGGTGTAAAACTGCTTTCCTCTTGCCAGGTCTTTGCTCAGTTTAACGCTTTTCTCGTCCTTAAATCCACGGAGGAGGTGTCTTAAGTTCCCTGAAAAGCCTGATGTGTGGTAAGGTGCCTCATCAGCCTTGGTGTGAAGATTCTTTTATCTGTCCTGGTACTGAAATGAGGCTGGTGATTAGGCTGGGCTGAGGAGGTGATGGGACTTGCCCCGCTTCTTGCTGAAGTTGTGCCTCGGTGCAGAATGGTTCATCAAGCCTGCAAGATCCAAGGGCCAGAGAACCGAGTTCCAGTCCCCACTTCTGGGTCAGTTTAAAACATGAAATGGTGTCAAAACAACTTAAAGAAGTTCACCATCAAACATATTCCTAACTTCTTTAGGAGCACCACTTTGCACATGTTGGGCCTTAGGGTCTTTCCTTTAATTCACACTCTTCTAAGAGCTTCTGTCTGTCTTTCTGTCCCTAGACAGAAATTACTAAAATCACTAAATTGCCAGCTACAGCTTCCAGAACTTTTTAGTTGAATGGTGATTAAAATTAACATTTTCCTTGGGTCATCAATGGCAGCTTTTGGCATGTTTGGCTAAGACGTATTAGTGAATTGGCATCATCAGTGATGACAGCACAATTACGGGATTTTGGAGCTTTGTCATTTCAACGATTGCTGTCGACCAACAGAATGTGTGTCTGTATAAGCACACACGTGTTTATACACATACACACCGCTTTTCAGGATCCTGTGAGGAATTTTGTGTCTGTACTGGGGTGCACTTTTAAAATAACATTTTTCTTGAACTTTTTGAATTTAATATTAATTTTCCAAATCAGATTATTACAATTTGAGAGTGAGAAAAACTCTTCTCTTCATGGGTATATGCAATTTCTGACATACGTCATTCTTTTAAAGACAGAAAAAATAATGCCAAAGTAAATTACAGGTCGTAATTTAATTATTGTTGCATAAATAGGAAGCCAGTTTAAAAAAAAACAACACACGCCACCCAAACATCTCCAATTCATGGTCTTTACTGAGTTTCTTTATACCCAGTTTTTTTCTGGCACGGATATGTACACCGTAGTTATGAGTCTTCTAAAGAAATAGTGGCACTGTACTTCTGCCATCATCATACTGTATTTGTACAAGCTATTTTTTTTTTTTTACAGGTCCGTGTTCCCAACTTTTTTAAAATAAGAAGAATATAAAACTTTCTGGAAAACAAAAAAAATGCTAGAGCTTCTTGGCATGTTGCCCAAATAAAATTTTCTATTTGGAAATTATTAAAATTTCAGCTACATTTAAAATAAGCTTTTGTGTTTTACTTTATCCTGTTTAGTAAGTTTATTCACTTGCTCAGGGCATTGAATAGGAGGGAGGGAATTTTAGATCATTATTTGTTGTCTTGCTGTTGGTGATCCATGAACCATGGGGTGAGAAACTCCTCTCATGAATAACTTGAATTTCAGCCTAGATAGCAATACACCTACTTCCTTTAATGTTAGGAAATCGTGAAACTATATTTTGAATGAGAACTATCATTTTGGCAATGGTAGCATCGTCCAACTAATATTCCTGAGATTTTTCAAGAGTTGGTCATGGTACACAGAATAATTGCTGTACAGCTTCATGTGACATTAAAACACCCCTACTGTACTATTACAGTTTCCTGATTTATAGACTAATGTACAAGGAGAGGTTAATTAGTTGTTTTTTTTCAATATAGCGGACACTGCATCTAATAAACTCTAGTTTTAAGTAGTGGCAAAGTTATTCTCCAAAGTGGTTCCTCTCCAAAATGGTTGTATGATTTAAACACTGCACAGAATTTAGTTCTGGATGTACTGATTTTTCCTGACTGTTGGAGCTGATGAGGCCAATGTGGATGTTCCTTACATCTGGCAGGTGAGTGAACAGATTGTGTTGCAAAGAATGGTAGAGATCCTAAACACTCCAGTTAATACAATGTAAGGAAAGAAACCTAAACAAAATTCTAGTGGACAACTCCATGGGTAAAACGTTTTCTGCATGGGTGGGATCAGGAGGTAGTTGTTAAGGGATTGTACTCTACCCAGAGGTTGGTCTGTGCTGGGACCTCTCCTATTTAACATTTTCGTTGGTGGCCTGGAAAAGGAGACTCTCATCAAGTGCACTCTTACCAAATTTGCAGATGCCACCAAATCACAGGGACCAGTAAATACGGTGGAGGTCAGGGCTGACATTCAGGGGGACCTGGAGAGGCTGCAGGAACGGGCTGACAGGGACCCTTCATGTAATTCAGCAAGGACGGAGGCAGAGCCGGGCGCCTGGGAAGGAAGACCCCCTCACAGCACTACCGGCTGCGGAGTGCGGGACTGGGGGGTGGCTCTGCTGAAAGGGACCTGGGGCACAGCAAGACCAAGAGCCAGCAGCGTGCCCTGGCAGCAGAGAAAGACAACAGCCTCGTGGGCTGTGTGAACAGGAGCATGGTCACTAGGTCAACAGAACTAGCTATTCTTTCCTACTCAGCCAACCACACCTAGCTGCTGGATCCAGTTTTGGGACCTCTGTACAGGAAAGACATTGGACAAGCGCAACAGGTCCAGCTGGAGCACTTGCCCTTTGAGGAGAGTCTGAGGCAGCAGGGCTTGTCCACCCTAAAGAAGAGCACACTGCCAGAGGACCTGACAGCAGCCCCCCAGCATCTACAGGGAGGTCATAAAGAATATGAGTCCAGGCTCTTCACAGTCATGCAAGGTGGGAGATTGAGAGAAAATGGGCACAAATTGAAAAAGGAGGTGTGGGCTGGACATAATACTTTTTTCACCCCAAAGACAGTCCAGCAGTGACACAGGTTGCCCAGAGAGGATGTGGATTCTCCATCCTTGGGAGTCTTTCAAGACCCACTGGATAAAGTCCAGAGCAACCTGCTCTGACCCCATAGGTGGTCCTGCTTTTAGCAGCAGGTACAACTAGACACGTCTTGAAGTCCCTCCCAAACTGCATTTTCCTGTCCTATAAGATCCAGTAGGAAAGTTAGATGGCAGAGTTATAATAGCAGACTAGTCATATCAGGGAAGTATCCTGTAATAATTTCTATAGGTGTTTTTTGTTTGCTTGCTATTTATGAAGTCCAAAGTACAATATTTGTGGCCTTAGTTGAACTTAGAAGCATAGTTAAAATGGTCTTGAATGTTTGGAGACCTGCACAAAACAAAATACTGGCATTTTAATACCGCTCTGTGGTGGTGTCCTGGAGCCGATGTTCCAGAGGTCTCAGAGTCCAGTCTTGGTGTCACTGGTCAGGTCAGTCTTTTGTTCTTAATACCAGGTGGTGGGAAGCTGCCTAATCTCCACTGGGCCGAGAGCAAAGACATTCTGCCTTGTAAAACTGCCAGTGGCCCAAACAGACAGAAATATCTCCTCAAATCATGAGCACCTAGTTAGCAGGTTCAGCAGCTGGCCAGCCCATAATTGTTTAGTGCTTCCCTCGCCGGCGTCAGTGGGAATTACTGCGGTAGGAACTGCTGTAGGGGACAAATTGATCAGCTAAGAGAGGCTTAAAGATCTGAGCGCTGAGGTTACTGACAGCAGTTCAGGTTTCCCAAATTAAGCAGAGGCCTACAAGATTCCCAGTTAGGTTTTCTTTACTCGCAGCTGGGGAAGAAGCAGTGGGATTCCCCTTTGAGGAAAAAAAAAAAGTCCTTTGCAAGCTCTTATTTGTTTTGTTTCTCCCGATCTCAGCGTATTATTTAACCACCAGCCGACATCGCGCTCAACAGCGCGTAGATACCATTTCTTCAGGGGCCTTAAATACCTGGGAGAGCAAGCTGGAAGCCAGGTGCTGTGCCACAGAGCAGCATCTGCAACTTGCTTACATGCTCGGTTAGCGTCTCCATATGCTGATAGCACACAATTAAATATTTCAGTCTTTGGTGAGTCAGCGTCGGTCTTTTCCACCACCTCCCTCATTAAGAAGACAATCCTGCAGGTGTTTCCGGGGCCTCTGCCTTCCCGTCAAGCCATCTTCTCCGTAAGAGTGAAAATGCCCTCGCCATCCGTCTTTTTCTCGGCGCAGCCACTCTACCTCCAGTCTTCAATAATTCATAAGCTTGCAGGAGGTGCACCGAAATGATTTTAGCTACTTCCAACTTTTTTGGACAGAAGGATAATAAAAATGATTTCACAGTAACTAAAGGAAGTCAGTTCATTGGTGAAAGCACTTAAATATAACTTATTAGCTATTCAGGAGGAAGGTTTCAGTAAAGGTACAATGCATTTATGTATTAAAGTGCAGCTCAGCTCCTGAAAAATGACTATGTAAATAAGCACTTGTCACATCTTATTTTTGTTGATTTTTTTTTCTTCTCCTTCTAAATTTGTTTTCTGCTGTTAACTGTATCGCTGTCATGATTTTAACCGTGAAGTAGCAGGATCCTAGTCCTAGCAGAGTTAATTGCCAGTGAGTTACACTTGTGTGTTGCCACTGATGAGGCAGTGTTACAGGCATTCCTCCAAGACAGAAGACACAAGTCGCTGTCACCCATGACACAATCTGACCTCAGGAACTTTTTGAGTGTGATGTTTGAGATTAAAAGATCAGGCTGTGGTCCAGTTTTGTAAATCTGGGAAAAAATTGTTAACTGAGAACACTGAGATAAATCATGGAATCATAGAATCATAGAATGGTTTAGGTTGGAAAGGACCTTGAAGATCATCGAGTTCCAACCCCCCTGCCATAGGCAGGGACACCTCCCACTAGACCAGGTTGCCCAAGGCCACGTCCAGCCTGGCCTTGAACATAAATCCACAAAATGTCTTAAACTCTTAATTTCCACTGGACTTAGCAGTGTAGGTGCCAGCATGTCTGGTGGCACGTCCAGAATCACTTCGGCTCCAACAGCATTCGTGGCTCATCTAATTTCCTAGTTTCTGGATGACTGTTGGGCATAGGGGCAGTTAGCGCTAATCGACTTAATTCTACCAATGTGCAGAGGCAAAACGTAGCTTTGCAGAACCAGAGGTTAAATCAAGCAAAAATATAGCTGCAGTACTTTTCAAAACTGAGGTGAAGCAGCAGCTGTGGAGGGATTTCTAGAGTACAAATCTGACTGCAGACATCAGAATTCAAGTTACTCAAATGTTTGGCTTCTTTTATCTATTTTGGATCTGACTGTTAGCGCCTTGGTACTTTTATACAAAGAATACTTGATAGCGCAATCACAAAAGCAATAAACAGCCTTACAAAGGCATAGATCTAAGGTGACTCCTTCAAGTGGAATCTTACTTTAAGCACGATTTCAATGTCACGTATCATAATTGCATCTAATATTAGAGACTGACTTACTGCAACACAGTGTCAATGACAATATAAAGGCAATCACGAACAGAGAAGATAGCTTAAGAATGTTTGGGGGATGGAAGGAAGGATTACACTATAATGAAGACCTCTGTAGACTACCAACCTCTTTCAGCAACACTCAGAGGGATTCTTTTTTTTCTCCTAAGCTTCTGGACACTTTATCCCTGTTCCCATTTTGATACTGGAATCTGGCTGGAATGCCTAAATGTGATTTATTTTAGAGTTTTTTTTTTCCCCTTCCTCGCACTTGTGAATCTGTCTACTGCTAAACACCAAGGATGCATATGTAAAGCTGGTTAGCAAGTTGATTAGATTACCAGCTGCTGAGAATTAAATAGGAAAGGGTTTTTCTTCTTCCCCTCAGCAACACCCCCCACCCCCCACCCCGACCCCGGCCTCCACGCCAAAGGGATTTGGCTTTAAAGGTGTGAAGCTTTTGGCGCGGAGTCTGAAGGCAGAATGAAAATGTCAGACCTCTTCCCAGGTGACTAGGAATCTCTATCAGATTTTCTGTGGGCACAGGTCGCAGCAGCATGACCTGCTTATTCCAACATAATAGCATGCAGCTACTGAAGGCCCCCTTGGCTTGCACGCGGTTCCCCCTTGCATTAGAGCTTGTGATGGGGCTGTAATTTCAATGAACCTCATAACTGCGTGGTCTCTGGCTTGCACTGATGTGAATGCGTAGGGGCACACACAGGTGCGGGAAAGGAGCTGCCTTTGGCAGTGGCACGTCTTAGATCTGCTTATGCCAATCACAAACTGGTGTCCTCCACGTGCTTCAGGTTCGGCTGGTATATAATCTTCCCCCTACGTCAAGCCCCCTGCCAGAGCAATGGATGGTTGCCTATTTATGCTCAGCCGAAATTTTGAAGTGGCAAAACTAGAGGGAGCACCTTATGAAAGCCACCTAAGAAAAGCAAATGAAGAACTACTGCAGAGGTTTATGCGTCAGCAGAAGTGAGAACAGCATGAGGGGTCAGACTCTGAAACACAGAGGCTTGCTTTGGCTTTTTCTATTAATTTAAACAGCTTCCCCCAAAAAAAAACCAAACCAAACCAAACCAAAAGAAAACAAAAAAACAACCCAGAGGTCCAGACAGCATCAGTTGTACTCTAGTCTCAGTGGTTTGTAATGAAAGCCAGGTTGCTGGAGCTGAAGCTGAGGAAAGCTTTAAAGGTGACCCTACTGGAGTCTAACAACGCCTGAATTGTCAGGATCTCCTACAACAGATATGAATTCCCTTTTTGTTTCAGTGGGCTGCAATTCTAATAAAGCTTTGAATGTCAGCAGTGATAACTATTCCTAATTAGTCCTTCCACTTCTGGGAGGAAGGAAGGAAGGAATCCATAATACGAAACGAATTCTAATGAGGGACGAAACTCTCCTCCTAAGAAAAAGTGCTCCGAGAGCTGCAGAGACTTGCCCCACTGGGACCTGGCTGACACTTTAGCTTAACACTCGAGAGTTTAAGTGACCCTACAGAATATAAATTAGCTTATGCTACTTCAGCGTTAGCTGCTGAGCAGCCAGTGCTTGGGAAAGTTGACCTGTTTATTCAGGTTGACTTGAAGCTTAGCTGAAAAAACACCTGGGTTTTGTTGGATTCAGAGTGGAGGTTGGGAGGGCACGTAATTTGGTTCTATTTTGTTAAAGTCTTATTTCAAAAACCTGTTCGTGGATGACAAGGAAACAGAAAAAGTAGAGTGCTAAGGTGTCCTTGCTGCCTGGTGAGCTCGTGGTTTTAGGATGTCCCTGAGTGAGGATGCTGAACTTGTAAGCAAATTACTTTACAGCCCTGAAAATAAGTCTACTGATACAGGCTGATGTTACCAATTGCCCTTAGTGTGCAAGTGTAGTCTTCTGAAGCCCAATTTAAAAGTTGAAAACACAATTACTTGAAAGCTCTTAATGATGCCAATGTCTAGCCCATGTGATTCTGGAACAAAGAAGAAGAAAGCCATAGGAAGTGAGCGTTTCCAAAAGGGCTGGAGCAGAAGACAACACCATTAGTTTACAATATTTCCCAAAATTCAGCAAAAAGTGTGAACATAAATGCTTTCAAATTTTTTAATGACTCAGTGTTCCATAAAAATAGGGAGGGGAAAATGATTTCACAAAAGACAAAGGCACCATTTCAATTAAAGAACTCATCCACGCTTGGAAAAGCCACCCTCTGATTCACATTTTCCTCTACTGCATCAATCCAGCAGAGGTGGGTAATGGTTCTGATTGCAAGTATCTAGTTTTACTTTAGTCAGTAAAGGTAAACTGGAGAATGCAATTTTTTCCCCATCAACCTCTGTGTCTGCTTTTGTATCCCTGGTTGCACTTGTGAAAAAGCATTGAACGGGCCTAAACGCTTTTCGTCTCTGATACCTGGTAGCCTACAGCTATACTGCTGCGGCCTAGTGGAAAGAAGGCTGCCTTGCTTTTGTTGCTTTGTGAAATACTCCGCTTTTATTTTTAGTTTTTCTGCAACCAGCAAATTGCTAATGCCTCTGACTGGCAGGCGGCATTGCCTGATCCTCATTGCTGCGGTTCTGCTACCAATGCCCAGGGCTGGGGAGAATTTTTAACAGCATGAAAGACAGGCCGAATATGACTAGGCGGTAGGTTCGGGGTTGGATTTTTATTTTGGTTTTTTTTTCCTGAGGACTTTGTTTCAGTTTCTTTCATGTCATATATTATTTCTAGGCTTGTGAGGGAGGCAAAAATAAGTGTTGTTCTTTTGATTTTTTTCTTTTTTAAAGAGAAATTCTCCCTTCAAAAGGGATCGACACGCTGGACTTTGCTTCCAAGGGGGATGTCTCTTCAGTTTTCTTTTCTTCATCAGCCTGCTGGGCTCCTTTGTGGAGGTTCAGAAAACTTCTGTTTCCAGTTAAGAAGTGTGGCAACAGCTGCATATATCTGGAAATCCTAATAACCCACTTCAAGTTACAGAAGGCAAGCGGCCCAAAAATTATCTGAGAATGAAAGCTGTGGTGTCTCCTGGCGTCATCTGAATGTGAATAATGAAAACCAGCAACCATCACTCTTGACTGTATAAAAAGTGTGCACGAGCAGGTAAGCACTTTAAACAAGAAATGTAGTGCCAAAGTCATCTCTGCTATAATGTCCTCAAATTCACTGGATTAATTTGCTTCATAATGTTTGAAAACTGGAGGAAAAAATGAGTTAAAGCTTTCTGCCAGAAATTCCAATCAGCATTGAAGAGAAGAGGTGAATGAATGCTACTAAACATAAATTAGAAAAAAACCCAACACACCTCCTCTTACCTGCTCAAAGGTGTAAATGGATGTTTTTAATCCATTTTTCCTCTCTGTGCAGTGCCTTTGCTCAGTGAAAGTTTTACTAGCACAAACAGTTTGAACAAATGAACTTTGCAGCCAGGCACAAGTGTTAAGAGGAAACAATTTTTTTTATTCCTAAGTGAACGTTTGCATGAACTGTGCAAATGTTTATATCCACTGAGACAGTGGTAACGGAAGAGCTATTGAGATTAAACTCAGCTCAACTATTCTGCAGTAGCTACTTGTGCAACTATGGTGTAAAAAGAAATATTAGTGAAATAAGTAGAAGAAAGGAAATTGTAGTCTGCTTGTAGATAATTTTTGAGAGCAAAAATAGAAACTAATTTGTACACTTGAATTATTCACTGAGAGTTACTCATTTAGATTTGGCCCACTATAATGGGTTAAGATGAAGAACTGATATACTGTTATAAAACATGTGCTCTCATTTGAAACCTATTTCAATCAAAATGGAAGTTTTTAAAATTTTTCCAAACGTGTCAATTATGAAATCTGTGGCCAGTTGCCTGATGCTAAGAGAGAGATGGGAAACCTTGATGATTAAGCTATTTGTGAGTACAGTAAAATAAATTATTCAGCAAAACAGTTGCAACATCTATAAAGGCAACAAGCCTTAGTTTCTGGCCTGATGCTGTGATAAAGAAAGTGCAATCTTCTGTATTGTCCATCTCCCACAGATTCCTTTTTCATGACCATAATTGAAAAAATTACGGGGAATTGTTTCGGTATTGTCTTTCCGGGATTGGGTTTTACCAATCTGCTGAATAATTTCCACTGAAAGTGAGTGGTTTCTCTAAATACTTTTGACCTTTAAGGTGAAATAACTCCATGCATAATCTTCAATGCAAATGTTTATAGTTGCTAAACAATTTTCCAATGCAGCTGGCCATTTTTATATCTTGAAAAACTAGTAATGATACAAACGGTTGATTATGGTTTACAATGGCAATAAACCTCTCAGTATTGGCTGTTACCAAAATAAACTGCCATTCTGTTAAATGTTAAATAACAAGTCATAAACTGCTGAAAACAACCTATTTCTTGTGGATTATTGCCTGAATAAATTTTAGCAGGAAGTGCAGATCATGAAGTTGTGAGCAGCAGATCAGGCCTAATGACATTTTATATATTAAAAAAAATCTGAAGGATCTCCAGAATATGAGGTAAATGGTAACATACATTAAACAACAAAAAAATAAATTGCCTGATATTTTATTTTTTTAAAAGACTATTGTTATCTTCAGACACAAGCTATTGCTCTTTTCCATTGTTTCTTCAGGCATTGAAAAACCCTGTCAATGCCGGCACGTTGAGCACACCAAGAAGGCAGAAGAGGAGCCTGTTTAGATACAAAGCATCTGTATGAGAATCTGCACAGAAACAGGCGGGTTAGTATCTGTGTTGGAATAATTACTATTGCTAATCTCGAAAGCAAAAATACCGTCAAGCATTCATAGCACAGGCGCCATCTTCCCAACAGTGAGTGACAGAAGACGTCTTCACCATAGCAACGAGTGTTATCTCCTAAGAATAACATTAACCTCCCTTGTTACTAGTTTTAAATCCTTGAGTATAAACAGCAGTTGCAATGCGTGTGTGCCTTGATTGTGCATTTTCATTACTTTATACATACCGAGAGTGTATTAGCTGAAGACATCACAAGAAGAGGAAGCAATTAAAGGGCTGGAAATACAACCATTAATAATCCAGACCTGGAAACATGATCAGGGAGAGGTCTTCTGTTCACGCTTGTGAAAATCAGACCCCTCCACAGAGAAGCCTGGCAGAGAGTGCTCTTCAACAGCAGCATCCTCCCCCTTGATCCTCAGGTTGATTTTGAACGTTGAAGTGTGGTGGGAAAAGAGAACAAAAGGAGAAAGGGAGAAAGGTTTATTTCTAATTCTCTCCTTTCCCTTCTGCATCTCCCTCCTCGCGCACACTTTTCTCAGGCAGGGCTGAAATCCAGGAAACTTGAACCAAATATTTTAGCTCTTTTAAATTGCTGCATTATGCATTTTTTTCAGAATGTCACCAAAGCTTTTTCGAGTAAAGCAGATGAAATTCCCCTCATAATAGCCCTGTAGGATATGGTGATATCCTGGGAGTGCCATAAAGATGCCATTAAGAGACATTTCATTTTGGCCTCCGGAGGATCTACACTTATCTATTTTGACTTAAACTCTTTCTTCCATCTCTGCAAGAGAGGAACATGACACAGAAGTTGCACAAAATGAACTCAGATCAGGGAAGACAGATTGTAAATCGAGACTTGCTAGAGCTAAATCATGTTCTCTCTCTTGATCTCTTATCTGATAACTTTTATCCAAAAGGGTATTAAGGAAGTTAATTGCAACTGCTCAGCTGAGTCTTTAGGAAATATCATTCTCCAGAGCCCTCTTTCCTCTGCTCCCCAGACCTTATGCTGCAGTTTTTACAAGGCTTCAGGTATGAAACGGTTATCTTGTGAATTTTAACCTCTTTATCCTTTCCTACAGAACTGTTCAGATGAAGAAGAAAACTGTAGCTTTTCATTTGCAAGATTTAGGAATCCAGAGAATCAAAGCATGCAGGGAAAAGGAAGTGGCTTTCTGAATTCACTCGCTGTACTTGGCAAGCTAAAGACAAAGGTAAAAAAGGATGATTTATGTTCAGAGACTGGAGTACTATAGCCAGTCTCAGATTAGAAACAGGTTAAAATTAGCATTGTAAACTTCTAATTACCTTGTATGTCGTGGCTTCTAGATACACTATCTTGCAAAGATAGTGGAGTTGTGAGTACGTGTTAAGACAGCTTTAGGTATATAAAGAGTCGGTATTGATAAAGACTGTGGGACACCTAGTTACTCTCTGGAAATAGGTATCATAAAACTCTTGGTGGCAAAATATTGCAACTTACCCCTTGTCAGTATGTATTTTAATATTCCCAAATCACCAAACTAACAGCAGCACCTGTTGTCACTTAACTGAAAGAGCACAGACATCAGCTGACGTGAGAATGTGTGAAGGAAGACAAAAATGTAATCAATGGCTGTTGGGAAAGATCAGGTTATATCACACTCAAAAGGAGAGCTCTTCCCTCCCAGATAAGATGGATGGGTAGGAAGGACATTGTAGTCTGTGCAATACATAGAAAATCCCACAAGGCTACTGCTGGTTTAAATGTGAGTGCAGGTCTGTACCTACAACGTGGACACATTGAATGGCATTGAGACAAGCCAAGCTCAGATCCTAGAAACCTCCGCTCTGCCACCTTTCTGCTCTGCAACAGGCACAAGGAGGCTGCACACATTCGGTTTCCAGCACTGAAGGTCTCTGGTGCTGGAGATACTGCATCCAGGTGCAACCAGAATCACCTACACCTGGCAGAGCTTCATAGGCCAGTACCAGCTCGACAGTGAGAAGAGCAACGGGTGGCCTCTAACCTTTCCCTCTTTCCCCCATGAATGACCTTGCATCTGCCTTCATGCTGCCCCCTCTGCAAGTGATTTGAGACTTCCTTTCTGCTCTGTCTCCTGTGAGGGTAGGGAAAATCCTGTAGAAAACCCAGCTACAGGGCTGTAAGTTCCTGGCCAAACTCTGAGTACAGATTTGGTGTTTTGTGATACCAAGGGTCTTCACTGCTGGATGTGCTCTGAGGGTGCCTAGTGGATTTGGTGCTGCACAAAATGTTTTGGCAAGTTGTGGGTGTCTTTCAATGCAAAATGGGAAGTGTCCCATTGATCTTTTTGTGTTTAGTTCAAGGGAATTCCAGCTCAGCTTTTTCACGTCTTTGAAATGTGCCACACAATATGTCCCATGTCAAGGAAAGAGATGGGAAGTCTTGAGTTTTGTTCTCTGTTCCAAAGATCATTTGCTTAAAACACAGCAATGACCCTTGAAACCAGAACAGGAAACAGCTTCCACCACTCGAGGAAAGACCTGCCTCTCTTGTTCGCATTTGTTATCTGCACAACACACTGGCATCTGTCTGCTTTGCATGGACCTGCTGTGAAGCCCTGTTTGACCCATCATGTGTGACGGGGGTTTCCATGTAGGTTGCAGTTCTGCTACACCTGGTGTGCATCTGCAAAGCGCTTGATTGTGGCGATGCACAATGGATTTTGTGAAATTAGCTTTGGTTAACCAGCAATAGCAAACCCTAGCAATATGCGCTGGAGGGGTTGGTGTGCATGCAATGAGGTGGGCTAAATGCAGTTCATAGGAAGCAAGAGGCCCCATCTGCTTTGACACCAATGCAAGCACAAACAGCTTCTAACATTTTGCACACTTAAAATCAAGTAAATTACCCTCTTGCTGACAGCTTCAGCAGTGGCATCAAAGCTGATTGGATACAGCATCTGAATTTGTGTGTTCAAGATCCAAGTGTTTTTATATTTTAATGTGTCAGAGAAATGGATGAGTCTGGATACTGAGCCAGCAGATATGTAAGGATCTTGATTGCTCAGGAATACCTTACAGTTATGTACGGGGAGGCAAAGGCATTCCTAAAACATTTCTGGTATGTGGCACAGAGAGGGGGTAAGAAAATATTCAAAAATACCACTGGATTCAGTGATCTATTTTTTCCCTTCCTCATCTTTACTCTGTGCACAGTTAGAGGCAGTGGTTGCACAAGAAAGCATCAGAACTGGTGTAAGGCACGGGAGCTGTGTAAGTGTCTGTTCAAACACATCGCATCGATGGAGAGGTGTATTAATTGTGTACATGGGGAAACACACCCATTGCATCCACTGATCCCAAGCGGAGCTCTGTAAAAGTCATCATTTTTTTCCTAGGTGCTGCTGTAGTTTGTATATTCACTTCCAGTACCTATTTAATTTTTGAACTCTGGTTGTGTCTGGCATAGCTACTGATGAGGCATTAAATGGACTATTATTTTAACAGCACTGCTGGCATCCACAGTACTTTTGGGCAAGAGCATGTAATTGTTTATAAGCCAAGATGGCTAGTCCACAAAAACAGCGACAGGTAGGGAGGGTGTGTGGGAAGCAGAGGAGGGGGTGTAAAAAATAAGCAGTGTGAAGCAAGAGAGAAAAAAATCTTTTTCTGAAGACACATTTTCTAAAGGAGAAAGAAACTCATCTAATCTTTATTACAAAGAGTTTTCCTTTTGGTGTTTTTCTTTTTGCTGAGCATGGCAGAGTAGAGCTTCATTGGGAAATTTAGCAAAAGAACAAGCTTTGATGACAGAAAAATGTAATATTTTGTTTGCTCAGTGTCTTAAGAGCTGTTCTAAGACTAAGGTTAGAGGTCATTAAA
The DNA here is from genome assembly GCA_008711295.1 of Anarhynchus alexandrinus. Classification (NCBI taxonomy): domain Eukaryota; kingdom Metazoa; phylum Chordata; class Aves; order Charadriiformes; family Charadriidae; genus Anarhynchus; species Anarhynchus alexandrinus. The sequence continues at coordinate 4,854,955 of VUYV01000040.1, forward strand.
CAAATGCAGGCTCATTTTGTTTTGAAAACACTTAATGGCACATATATTTTATATTTTACACCAACAGTTTCTTCATACAAAGCAATCAGTACTTTGTGCGTGTGTTTCTTTACATGCAAGTGCAATTAAGACAAAAACCAAAAATCGCAAAAAAGTTTTTTTACAGAGTTATATTGTGCTGCAACACTGGCAGTAGCAAGTGGGAGACATCTGGGAGGAAAGCACCAGATAGCTGCTGACATGATATCATTTTCTGACGACGATTTTCTTCACACACTTTGAAGCAGCTAGATGTTAAAAGTTGGGGTCCCTGAGCCAACTACATTTTCCCCTATATCTGCAAGTAGACAATAAAAAGCATAGGCTGGGGTATGTGTGTTTCCCACCACATGTTAGCATTTTTACTGGCCAGTATGCACTCTTCCTTTAAGGCTCACCACCCTCCATACATGCGAGGATGCTCCATGCTGTCTCAGCGCCATGCCACGCAGCTCAGCCAGTTGTAACATCATCTTTTTACACCCCATCCAAGGTAGCTGAGAACCCTTGGAAACTTGCACGTCCACTTAGGGGCTCCTGAATTCATAAACGCAGAGAGATCACAGGGCAGGTCCTGCCCGCCCAGTATCTGATAATAGTTTGTGTGTATCCCACAACTACACACCAGGCAAGGAGGCACCAGGCAGTGGGCTTCCAGTGGGGTCCAGCAAAGGGCTTTGCTTTGGAAGCCAAACTTTGTATCCCTTTTCTTTTTTCATCAATTTGCCCTGTCTACAGCTGTTCTCATTATCTTTATGAATGCTCCATTCCCTGGATTTCAGAGTGTGGCTGTGGAAGAGGTTTGACATGTCCTGTGGCACACAGGACAGGAGCAGAAATGTATCCTCAGGACCGTTCCCAAATTATCCTCATTTTGTGAAGCTGTCAGAAACCGCAGTAATGGCCTTGCTGTGGGAAGGGAGTTTTGAATGGCAGTTTGTTTTATGACTCTTAATTTATTTCTCCTTCAGTTGTTGGTCTCATGACTGACTCCTCCTTCCCTCTCCCACTCACACTGTGCGGTGTCGTTCTGCAACAGCTTTCCTTACTTTTCGCTGTACGCAGCCTCATAATTTTTACCACTGTGAAATGCTTTGGCATATAGGCAGTGAGGAAAAATCTGTGCAACAAGCCTGATGCCTTAGAAATATTTTGTGCGTTCCTCTGCAGAGGATAAAAAGTGTTTTTATGGGGAAAGTATTCAGCAGAAAAAATGTATTGCTGTATGTCACATGAACGCTGTTTGAGAGTTACAGATTCCTGCACAAAACATAGTAAAACATAATAAACAACTCTCCTGCTAGCAACCTACATGAGAAGCCACAGCTCAGCTGCCTTGAGGGTTGAGGCTTGGTAGGAAAGGGAAAGGGAGGAGAGAGGGAGAAAGAGAGGAGCCCTCAGACCCTCCCAAGCAGATGGCATCCTGCCTTTCTCATTCACAGACTCGGACAGTGTGTGACACAGATATCCCTGCAAACCCTGAAACCACGCTTGAGTGAAGCAGCAAGCTGTGATGGAGATGCTCCTGCTTGGCCCTTTCCCAGGCTTTGCTCGGAAAAAGCAGACACACATGACGCTGAGCCAAAGTGGGATGATAATTTTCCTGCATTCCCTCCATCCACTGCATGGCCTCCCTGATGGGGATGCTGCCATGGCCACCCTGGTGTGGGGAAGGAGGGCAGTGTCCCACCTCCCCTTTTGCTGTGACAAGGTACCCACCTTTCTCTGCACCATACCTGCCCAAATTGCACTTTCCTGAGGAAAAAAGAGGTGGTGTGGGCAGTGGAAGTAGCTGTGGGCTGTCTTTGAAGCGTTCTGAAGCTCTTAGCTGGTGTGCGTGCATGTCTCGCTCTCCCATCAAATGATGGGAAGGGAGGTCAAAAGAGCTCAGTTGGAAACAACAGCCAAAGATAACAAATTCTTACAAATTAACCTGCCTTTTGGGAAGGAGGAAGGCAGTGCAATTTTGATGAGAAAGGCTTAATCAGGCAAGGTGCTGAGTGCCTTCAGTCCTCATTCATGTTGATGGGATCTGACTGTCCTCAGGCTACCTGACAGGCATGGTTGCTAGGTCAGTTCTTGTTCCCCTCTCCCCCACAGTCTGTCACTTCACTTCCTAAAGAATGGCTTATTTAATGTCATTGTAACACAGGGAATTAATGAGGTTTTCTTTCAGAGTCTTCCCATTTATCCCCAGAAAATCAGAGGGACGGGTATTTCCCTCTGCTAGAAAATAAAGCTCTAGGAAGGTTTGGGGTTGGACTAGATGATCTCCAGAGGTCCCTTCCAACCCTGACCACTCTGTGATCCTGTGAAGATGAAGGAAAAGAGCTGGTTGGATGCTTGTACTCTTTTGCTAGAGTGGGGAGGGCTTTGGACCTGCTTTGGGTCTTTGAAAGCTATGCTGAAAAGAAGGGGCAACTGCTTGGTGTCTGACTGCCCTTATGGGCTGAGGTTCTTCTTTCCTGTTTAGAAGCATTGCTGACCCTCAGGGAGCACCTCTGAGCAGCGGCCATGCCGTTCCTCGAGAAACGGATGCAAGGCACGCTTAATGTCAATGACATCTTAATCACATGGTCTTTGAAAAGTGAAAAGGCCAGGACAAGCACTTCTGTTAGCAGGAGAATGATAGTATTCGATAAATAGGGACTGCATGCATCTACTTAAGATGTTCATATGCTGAGCTGTGCAATCCACAAAATGCAAATGGGGTGCTTATCAGATGGATTATTTTCCAAAAGCACAGGCAAAATTACGGTAATTACTTTTCCTCCTGCTACATTATCTGTATTCCCAGGAAACTTTATAACTTCATACAGAAAATAAATAAATATTTACTTAAAAGATCAGAACAGCTGAGTAAAGGTTCCCTTCACTTCCCACAAAATCAGCATTTCTCATGAACAGAAAGCTGGTTTTGGCAGCACAAGCTTTTCACAGGGGAGGGAGTGGAACAGGTATTGTTGGTGGAAACTTTTTTCAAGGAGATCATTAGATATTAGTCTAAATTTTCAAGAATCTATAATTTCCCTAAATTCCCACTTCTTTGACATGCCCTTAGGTGAGAAATGAGTTATCCCTAGTATTCTTCCTTCAGCAACTGAGTGCTTAGGCTCAGCTTCTTAGATGTGACCACTAAGATTATTATTGCCTGGGAATAATCAATACGAAGGACCCACCATTTAAATGTGAAATAAATATTCACCTACTTTGTCAAAACACAGAATGTTTTCTCCCTTAAGCCTGCGCGTATACATGCATTTGTCTATATTTTGTGATTCACAAAGAATAAATCTAAAGGGCTGGCTTTAACATAAAACAATTAAATTAATGTGCCAGGGCTGGTCAGGTCATCAGACTGTGTAGATCACAGCATAATTCTACCACCAACTGGTTCTACAGCATCTCAGAACTCTGAGGACAAGTCATAAGCCAGCCTTATAACACTACCTCATCCATCCCAAATGTAAGCATTTTAACCTGTTTTAGTTGCTTTTTTATTCTCATATATGAAAAGCAAAAAAATTCTTGGGCACTTGTGTCCTTTGTTACTCTAGTGTGATAGTGCCCACAGTCGTTAATGTGTTTATCCTCAAAATTTCCCCATGTGGTAGAAAGTGCTGTTTTGTTATAACTGAAGTGCAGGAAAGTTAGAAGACTTCTCATGGGAAAGACATAAGGGGTCAAGAGCTCAAGCCGTGAATTCAGCTGGGACCTTCTCACTTCCTTTCAAGCTTGCATTTAAGGAGAATGGGTCATAGCATCTCACATCTCTGACCTGGGAATAATGCAGTGTCCTCATGGAAGAATATGTCTGGATCTAAGGCAACCTGGCTGACTGTACAATGAAACAATTCATCACACTGTTCACCATGACCTGTGAGGATGGGAACAAGCAGCTGGGTGGTGCCAAATGCTTTAGCAAAAAAACCCCGAAGGACATCTGTTCCCTTAGTGGTACGACCAGGATCTGAGACTACCTCCAGTTCCTAGGACACGGCTTCAGCCTCTGAAGTAACCTTCTTCCCATAAAATGCAAGCATGCATCACACATGAGTTAACATGTGGGTGCTTGGTAGCTCAGCAGAAACCTTATAATGGGAGCTTTGTCATCCCCAAAATATCCATGAAAGCTCAACCCCATTCAGTTAAGTCCATGCCCTAAGTCCATGGACGTGTCATGAGAAACATTATTTGCACATGGGTGCAAATAGTTGGAAAATATCTCAAAAGATATCAAGTAGCTAATTGAACATCATGACTGCACCACTGCATAAACTCCTTGAAAGAGCAGCAAAGGGTGAAAATTGCTGATGGCAATTTCCACAGTAGAGTAATTTAGCTCAGAGGCAAAGAGAGTGGTGAAGGCGAGAGAGAATATATATGTCAGCGTGGGAGAGGGTGAATTCGTACAAGAGGGAGTGCATTAGAGTAAGTGTAAGTGTGGAGGAGGGTTGGAAGTGAGTTTCTCAGAATTAGGGCAAATTCTGCATTCGTAGTAGACCTTGCAGAGAAGTTGCATGTGTGCTTATGTGCACATATGCACACATTTGGGCTGTGTCACCTCGGCATCCTTGATGGTTTTTAAGACACTTCTCTGGAATATCTTTCCAGTTCTTGTAAGTGTAGGGGAAAAAACTGTGGAAGGTGGGATTGAAGGCCAGCTGAAGATGCAAAACCCAGAAGATGTAGCAGGAATTTAGAAAATATATATAAAAGTAGTAAGATTCTTTCTTTTTTCAGAGAGTGGAAAGATGGAGAGTAGGAGATGGCAAGGGAGAACTGTTGCTATAATTGCCTGCTGGAAAGAAGCTGGCGCAGAGGCAATATTTTTCAAAGGAGGAAATATACTGTGAATGGGCATTCCACCTCCGTCACTGGGCAGAGGCAGACATGTAGAGGGTCCTGTGCCACTGAGAATAAGGAGTAGGAGTTAAATTGGCACAGATTACTCCTTCCTCCATCTTTCACCATACCAGTGCATCCAGGTAGGCAAAAAGAAGATGCTGTTTGCTGTAACTTAGGGTCATTGGATGTATGCAGGAGCACACTACTAAGAAATCAAAGGTTGAACCAGTGAAAAATGTTGTTCTACAGCAATTCAGTAGAAAATATCTCTTTATTGAGATGTGCAGTGAAGTAAATCCAAGGTCTTTATGCACACTGCATCTCTCCAAAATACATGCCAGGCAAACAGTCAGATGTTTAGGCTCTGGTTCCTACTCATTGCTGGTTTCCCTGGTAATCCACTCTAGCAGTATTCCAGCTTTGAGACTCCTAAACACAAATTTTTGGGCTCATTTCCAGTCACTTATCTTTCCAGTGGGAACAGTCTATTTCTTACTTCTCCCACTTAGGCACAGCAATTTATACTTCTGATTCATGCTGTGGAGGACTGAGGGGAAGCTTTTATAGTGGTAATACCAATTGTCCCCTATCCCACGATAACTTTAAAATGCTTAGCACAACCTCAGGAGGTGTGGGAATGTATGACAGGAAAATAAAGTGTTTATGTAAGTATCAGAATTGCCCTTTGCATTTCCTTTTACCCACCAAAATCATGTTTAAAAAAATGAGGTTTCTTCCAATTAAGAAAAGACCTCCAAGGCAAGGATTTCACCTTTAACAGTGTTTCCTTTACCTCCACTTCCAAAAGCATGGTAGAGTGCAGCAAATATATTCTCATTGGTCATTGACTGTAATAAGTCATTGATCTCTTGGTCAGTACTAAAAGTCTTTGATCTGACCACATTAACCTATGGATAAGTCTAGCAGTACATTAAGTTGTCTGTATTTCCTTTTCCCTTGTAGTGATTCAGTGCAACATTGGCTAAGAATGAACAACATTTATTAGGGCATTTATTAGTCTGTGTGGAATAGCTATATTCCCCAAATTTTCCACGCTTAGAAACTCCTAGCACCAGTAGTCCCTACACCCAGTGTTAGGATCATGTAGAAGATTAAGAAAGCCCATCATTCCCTGATTTTGTCCTTTTATATTACTTCCATAAGGGAAATGGAATACAATCCTGAGATTTGGGCTGGCTGCATGCTGACCGTACAGGGCACAGTCAAATTATTGGAGATGAATATTTCTCTCGAGATGCTGTGTCCTTTTATGGTCTTCTTTAGGAGTGGAAACCATCTGGGATTGACTGTTCAAATGGAACTCGAATTCTAGGAGCTCTACAGCTTTACTATGTGTATGTGGCAATAATTACTTGCAAAATAAAGGCCACATGGATTGTGTTTTACCGAATGATTTAGGTATTTATTATGGATTTCCACCTCTTCAAGTTTTGATTGGAATTCACTCTATGCAGAAAAAATATAGGAAAGGATAAACATTGTGTAACTGAGGTAAACACCTCTTGATCTCCCAAATGCTGCTTAATTGGTTCCCATTGTTGAAATGTCCTCTTGACTGTGGACTGTCACAAACTCTACATATGAATTTTCAAATTGGTTCAAAGCATTAGGCCACAAGCTGCCAGCACGTCTTCAGAATAACTTAATGGTAATGAAGTTAAAGATAGCACTCAAAATAACCCCTTTAAGATGCCAAATCATTAACATACACTTGCATAAATTCCACTTCCAAATGAAAGCTTTTACAAGATTCTGAAAAGTTTTGCATGTTAGAGTCCAAGTATGTTCATGCAAAACTCAGAGTGATACTGTATAAGATAAAGAAGTGATTGAAATGTCATCAAGGCTCATAGGCTAAAAGCTACAAGAATCTCAAAGCACTTCTTGGCTATGGATTAAATTAGTATTTTGATAGACTGAAGAATTAAGTGGGAGTTCTGGGTCTCAATTTCCACCTTGGCTCTGGCAGGCAGATATGGTCCACATTACCCTAAGCTAAATCACAGAACAGAAACATGGAGTGGTTTGGGTTGGAAGGGACCTTAAAGATCATCTAGTTCCAATCCCCCTGCCATGGGCAGGGACACCTTCCACTAGACAAGGTTGCTCAAAGCCCCACCCAGCCTGGCCTTGAACACCTCCAGGGATGGGGCATTCACAACTTTTCTACGCAGCCTGTTCCAGTGTCTCACTATCCTCAGAGTAAAGAACTTCTTCCTGATATGTAATCTAAATCTACCCTTTTTCAGTTTAAAACCATTACCCCTCATCCTATTGTTATGCTCCCTGGTGTAGGGAGTGTAGTCTTAGTCCATCTTTCATTCCAGTCATCATCCATCATCCATTTTCATCATCCAACCCAGTCCCTCCCCATCTTTCCTGTAGGCTTTGTTTAGGTACTGGAAGGCTATAATAAGGTCTCCCCAGAGCCTTCTCCTCTCCAGGCTGAATAACCCCAACTCTCTCAGCCTGTCTTCATAGGAGAGGTGCTCCAGCCCTCTGATCATCTTCATGGCCCTCCTCTGGATTCACTCCAACAGGTCCATGTCCTTCTTATGTTGTGGGCTCCAGAGCTGGACGCAGTACTCCAGGTGGGGTCTCACCAGAGCAGAGTAGAAGGGCAGAATCACCTCCCTCGCCCTGCTGGTCATGCTTCTTTTGATGCNGGATTGCCCCAACCCATGTGCATGACCTTGCACTTGGGCTTGTTTAACTTCATGAGGTTTGCACGGCCCACCTCTCCAGCCTGTCCAGATCCCTCTGGATGGCATCCCTCCCCTCCAGCGTGTTGACTGCTCCACACAGCTTGGCGTTGTTGGCAAACTTGCTGAGGGTGCTTTCAATTCCACTGTCCCCATTGCCAACAAAGATGTTAAACAGCACCAGTCCCAGTGCCAACCCCTGAGGGGTGCCACTCCTCACTGGTTTCCACTTGGACATCAAGCCGTTGACCACAACTCTTTGAGTGCGACCGTCCAGCCAGTTCCTTATCCACCAAGTGGTCCATCCATCAAATCCATGTCTCTCCAATTTAGAGACAAGGGTGTCATGTGGGACAGTGTCAAATCCTCTGCGCGAGTCCAAGTAGATGGTGTGAGTTGCTCTTCCCTTATCTGCCAATGCTCTAAGCCTATTGTAGAAGGCCACCAAATTTGTCAGACACAATTTACCTTTGGTGAAGCCATGTTGGCTGTCACTGATTACGTCCTTATTTTCCACAATCCTTAAATCCACACAAATGAACTCATAGGTATCTGCTGTGAGGATGACTAAGCTGTTATCATACTCCTGGTGAGTAGAGTCTGGGGAGCTATTCTGCTGGCTGGATACAGGAGCATGTATGTCTCCCTAAAGTAGGCATCTACATCTGGGTAGCTGAACAGCCCTGCAGACTCTCCCAGCCTTGGTTAGTGACTCGCTTTTCCACTGCCTATAGTGGGAACACAGGCACTCTGCTCACTAACCAACCTGTACCTTTGGGAGTGTAAACTAGGGCCTCATTCCTCTCAGAGCCTACACCTCTTTGAGCCAGGTAAGAGAAGGCTTCTGTTGTGTCTCTGTGACCAGGTCCTTGTAGACATAGGTGGGTTTGGAGGTCACCTGAAAGACATTGCAATGTGAGAGAAACTGGATGCTGTGCTGTGCAGTCCCTGTGGCCTGACTACTTGTGCGCAAGGGGGTGCTGGCCATTAAGGTTCATGTCCCAAGATCCCCTTCCAAGGAGGAGGGAAGACACAGGCCTGCAAGCCTCCAGTCTTTGTCTCAAGGCTGCTGAGCCACTCTGTGTTTATTTTCCAGTTTGGTTTAGGCAGGACAAGCTGCTCGGTGCACATTGCTGAGCTGGGTTGCTGGGCAGTCCGTAATCTAGATCCAGCCCAGTCCCTCAGAAAAGAGCTGAGGCTTTCAGAAAGCACCATGTCATGAAGGTATTTCTGAGTTGCTCTGTGGCCCTGGGAAGAACTTCATGAGTTTCTTTCACAGTTCTCTCAGACCACTTTTTCAATTTTCCTTGCTGAACTGAGGTATTGGCTTCTCTATTGAGGGCAGTGGAGAAGGACAGCAACTTCCCTGGAGACTAAGGTCTGACCCTCTTACGTGGATATATTGAATCCTTACAGAGCTGTTTGTTTTACAATTGATTGTATATTGGTGTTCTGAGAAAGGAAACATTCAGTCTATCTTGCACATGGGGACTAGTTCAAACAGGTGTATTGATAATAGGTTGTGATCAGCCTACTTGGAAGGCAGTAGCTTGACACTGGACTTAGTGCAACCAGGTCTGTAACAATTTTTTACATTGATCTACCATGTCTAGTTACATCCAGACTTGCCATTAAAATCACATTCATTGATTAGACTGTCGTTACCTGGAATGACACTGCTGATGTTGGGTGGAAGACATCCTTATCCTTACAGGGATAAGTCATTGCTGGTGCACATGTGCTGGTGTGAAAAACATAACAACTTTTGGCCATGATTGAGTGGAGCAGAAGCTGCTGAAGGTGACTGAAGTCTCTCTGCAACTGATATATGAGTAGTAAGATTCACATGCAGACCATGTCTATTAATCTATTGATCCTCAGACTGGCTAATGAAGGTGTGATCACCCACTCCTTCCAGCAGCACACCATCAGCAAGTCTCTCTTCAATGGATGCAACAATATAACTTCTGTAAGAGATCATCATCCTACTGAGGGCAAGAAGGCTGTGCTTGGGACCTCTGCTTTTGCCAAGAAGAGCTGCTCTCTACCAAGCTGTAAGGCTGACTTGGAACACGAATTTTGACAGCAGTTCAATGACCAGTCGTTATAGCAGATTTGGGTAGTTAAACCAATTTTGAAGTCTTTTTCAGTACAGGTAGGGAATATCAAATTAAAGTGCCTGGTTCAAAACCAAACTTCTTCACGGTGAACAGTCTAGTTGTGTAACTCCTTGCTGTATGGCATGGCAGATACCAAAAGTTTACACTCCCCCCCAGAAGAAATGGAATAAGTTAATGGAAGAAAAATTCATTAAGGGATAATAAACACGTGGGCATCAGTTCTGAAAGCCACTACTTGGTATGGGTCCTGGGGTGGTTAACCCATTATGTCTGCTTTTACAGTTCACCCTCTTTCCCATTTTGAGAAAAATATTGTCCATAAACAAAGCTACATTTTGGCCTTGCAAGATTTTACAAGATACACTTTTTTTCCAGTTTCCACTGCAGAGAAAATGGAAACAAGGGAACAGTGAAGAGCAGTGTTTACCTGGCTCCAGCACCGCAAACCCATCGCTGCAGGGCATGGGCAAAGCAGATGCCAGGCTCAGAATTACCACTGTGCCTGATGCATCACCATCGCAGCCTGAGAATTAGAGATGTGGATGTGTGTGTGGATCCTACTCCTACACTGTACTCTGGGAGGACACGGGAGTAGAAAACTGCAACAACCGGATTTAAAAAAAGCCTCACTAGATCTAAGTTTGGGTTCAAATTTCTGTTTAGTAAGCTACATTGTTCTCTTGGGGTTTCTGCGTATCCCCTGACCTCCTCCTGGCAGAAAAACAATTTGGCTGGCATTGTGTTTTCATATGTAAGTTTGTTGGGGGTTTTTTTTGGTATGCCCAGGATTATCTTTGTGTATCTGTGACATTTTGTCATGGGGGAAGAAAGCTGCTTATACCCCTTCCACGTCAGTGCAGCCCTCAGCCAGGCTGTGACTGGTCACTTGACAGCTTTCTCTAATTACCTTACAGCAATCTTCTTTTTCTGTCAATACTTGGGAAAGGTCAATAACTTCGAAAAAAGTTTTAGATTAAATCTAAAGAGCGGGAGGGAGTTTACATGATTTGAGCTAGCACAGCACTGTATAGGGTCATTAAACAACTATTTTTAGAAACTATTTTCTTTTAAGATGCATTTACGATGTATATCTATATAGCTTTTTCCCTTAAGTGTCTGGGATTGGAAGCAGTTTGAAAAGTCATTTAATGTTTAAAAAACCATCACATTCTCCTGGTTGGTGATAAATACGGAATTTGACACCAGGGAAATGCTCCTCTATTAATCTGATCAGGTTTTTGTTTGTTTGTTTTTTAATTTGCCCCTTTAGAATCATTCTTGTAACCCCTTGGACATATTTTTTTCTTTTCCTCCTCAGAGATCCTGAGATGATATTGAGTTACTTGGGAAATTAGATTTGTCAGCTTTATTTCTGGTTGCTGTCTACATTAATTTTATAATTAAAACCCAAAGATGTGTGTCTAATATGTATGAATCTATGAAAAGCAGAAAGAGGAAGTATGCTTAAGCCCATACAAAAGAAGTAGTGTGACACATGTCAGCGTTACGTTTCAGTGCAAGAAAGGAAATATTTTTTTGGCACAGAGCTCAGAGAACATGTAGGCAAACCAAGCAAAAACTCATGAATCTGAAAATTAGTCTGTGAAGTGTTTGTAGTCACAGTCAGTTTTTGCTAAAACATTCAAATACAAATTATTGGATTGCAGATTTGGTATGCACTACGGGTTTTGCTCATTTATACATCTATTACACGTTGCATTTTGTATATAAGGCTGGGATAGGGAAGGAGAAAAAAGTTTAATCAGGGAACTCCTCTCTGACCCTCATCCTTTTGACTACATTTTCCTCTGATTCTGATCATTCGATAAATTTTAAGCAAGGGGAAATATACGTTTTCCCCTCCTCTCCTCTCTCTGTAATGTCTGGCATTATTATTCACCACATACCTTATAGCAAGCTACTTACTTTGTCTGCAGCACCACGACCTTTGTGTGACTTGCCTTTTTTGGCGGTGGTGTGAATAAATCACTGCCTGTGTGTGTCGGCAGTGGCAGCCCTCTCTGCTGACTGATACCCTCCCGGAGCAGCGTTGCTCTCAGGGGGAAGCAGCAGCAAGGTGGTGCTCTGCAGATTTAGGAGCATCCTGGGCAACAGCAATCGCTGTCCCCACCACTGACAACCCTGATTCAAGTGGTAACATTTACCAGCTTTTCCCTTGTTTCACCGAAATTTGAAGGCTCTAGGGAGGCTGACAAGCTGCAGTCTAGCATTTCCAGGGAGCCACAGCTGAAGATGGGTCCATAAATTCAGCACCTCCTTAATGAGGTGGTAATGCTGGATCCTGGACTGTACTGAGCACTAGATCTGTCTGCTTGAGAGCCTAAACTGGGAAGAGATAAAGTCACTGCCATGGACGTGCTCCAGCTGTCTGCATTTTGAATAAAGTAATCATTGGCTGGATAGTGTAATCATTGATTTTCCAGCAGCTACCTGTGGTGAAGACCAAGTGCACTTTCCCCGTGCCTGTTCCTCTTCAGCCAACTGCAGTATCACACACCTTGTCATGATGCCTGAAAAACAGTGTCCTGAGTGAAAGATGGAAGCCAGTTCTCCTTTCCATCATGGCTGTACTGTGAAAGCAAGGTCCAACCCTGTTTACATGGGACCTGTTGAGTGAAGGCTGCATTCTGCCCTACCTGCCAAATGCCAGAACGAGGTTTTGTAGTTGCTTCCCCAGTCATATGGTGGAAGCCTTGAGTCACACTTGCTCTCTTGAATTTAGGGGGTGTAGTAGTGTCAGTGCCTGAAGCCAGGTACTGGTAATCCACAGTCTCAGTCAGATACTATAGTTTGGGTTTCTTATTTCTCTTATTTGAATGAAAATTTAAGTAACTGGTAGCTTTTGGGCCATCAGGACAAAATGACTCTGAGGATGTAGCCTTTCATCTTTCAAGAATAATTCATATTATGCATTTATGTAAATCTTTATGGGTTCTCACTTGCAATTTTCATTCCTTACTTTGCAAATTGGATGGGTTGACATTTACATGTAGATTTGCCCTATGTATAATATTGTCATTATATGTATATTATTATGTGGCTTGGTAGACATTTTGCCTTTGCAATATCCCTCTAACCATATGACGTCCAGTAAAATAAACAGAAATTATATAATAAACAAATTAAAAGGTGTGATGTGCTGAGGCAATAAAAAGCTATCGTCCACTTGAATGGTCTTGAGACTTCACACAGACACATATACAAACCCACACCAATTTGTAGACAAGACGAGTGGGGATAAAGGCTGAATTCAGAAGACCTGAAGAGAGGCCTCCTTAGAAGCCTAGGAAGAATGTCCTGCCCATCCATGTGTTATACTTCAAGTCCTGGATTTCTTGTGTTTCTTTATGTTACACAGAATGCAAGTGAGACACTCTCAGACTTTGTATTTGGAAGACCATGGTTATCAATCATGGCTACACAAAGGCATGCAGCAAAGACATCAGAGGACTATCTGAAAACCCAGCAGTGGCCTTAAGAGGGCTGAGCAGTGAGGTGTGTACCTACAGCTGCAGCTAGGGGATCAAAACATGCTGGATGGGTAAAACCTTGCACAAAGTGATAGAAACTGGGGCAGTGTGACACCTTGCTTATCCAACAGTTCAGGAGATAAAGTGCTTGCCTGGACAAGGGAAAATTAGGCTCTGCTCTCTGGACTATAGCATGAAGTGGCAAGTGCCTTCAATCACAGGATGTTCTGTGAAGTTAGTCGAGTGGCTAAAATCTCGCACATCTTTAGCTCCGTGTCCACATTCCAGTGAAAATCCTGGCATTGATGGCTTTTAAAAGCAAATTCTCGGTAGGAAACATGCACTGTCTGGGTGGCTTTTGGAGTGTTGCTGAGTAGCTTTAGTATCGATTTTGGTCACAGATTCTCTTGCTTGTGTATTTGTTTGGTGACAGCTCTCAGACGCTCAGTAGTTCAGAACACAAAGGGGCTGTGGCTTAGCCCAAGTCAGTGTGTTGTCATGTAATACATCTGTGATAAACAAGAACTTTTTAGTAGTGAGTTATACTTCTATGACATCGCACAAAAGTAGGAATTTCCCAAACATCTCTGCTGGGAGAAGAGCTTTGGTACTCATGTATAGCTTTAAACTTGTCCATCTCCTGCTTAGCTGCAAAACCGAGACTTTGTGTATCAAGAGTTATTTTCTTTGTTACTCTGCTCTTGATGTCTGCTGTTTAGCTGGGCTCTTGTGGGATTTTGTGTTGCTTTTTTCGCCAGCCTAAACATTCTCATTCGGTTTGTTTCACAATGCATCAAATAAAGAGAGTTAATGAAAACCTTACTGTAGATTAGTTACACAGAAGAACAGTAGCATTGATCTTGGGATTGCCCGCAAGGGACCTTTTTGTAACCTTCGCAAAGCTTTGAATTACTCACATGACTTAAACTCTGGAAAAGCTTTGGCTTTCCTCTGAATGTTGTTCTATGCTTGGACTGGGGAACTTGGGACAGGTAGGAGCCAAATGGGTCTGGGAGCTGAAACCTTATTCTGGTTATTTCTGGAAACCTTTTTTCTGCTCCATCTCCCTTGGAAATTGGCAAATAAAGTCATTTCAAGGCTTTTAGCAAATTTAGGAAGAAGGTGTCAAGGTTCTTTTTTTTTTCAATTAGGATCCACCCACTCTTGCTGCAGATAATTCAGTTTTCTGTTGACAATACTACTTGAAAATAAACTTTTCAGAAGAAGAAACCATGTAGAAAGAAGTCCAGAAGAAGACAGCCCAGGCAGTCCCTTATCACTTTACCTGGGAGCAGTAAGTAGAATGTGTTGAGCAGTACAGAGGCTGTACAAATGCAGCTGTGATGTCTCTGTAGCCAAACTTGCCTGTTCACTGCTAGTGTGGATATCTGCACAGTACTGTGTAAGAGTCACATCACTAGTTAGCCTTTGATTAGGGCTCTTTGCCCAGATCCATTCAGTTTACCTTCCATTTTTTTTCTCAAGGCTAGGTATGACAGAAATCTCATCATTATTGGAAGACGAACAAAAATTTGAAATCTGAATCCTGAACATATACAGATTTCTTGCTGGTTGCATGACCAATATACGTCATTGAACTTCTGGCTGTCTGCCTGTGTTTTATTGCTGTAAATAAAAAGCTCTGCACTGCAGAAAAACAACAGTTCTGTGTTGCATAAATGACCGCCTAGTTCCATTTCACCTGGGCATGCACCTCCATGTTTTTCTTCGGGCATTTGAACTGCATGGACCACAAAAATCAAAGAAAGGCTGTAAATCCCATGTTATTCCTGCTCTTGACTGTAAACCTTTGAAACAATAAGGATTTCAGCCTCTACATTGAAATCTCTTCAAAAAGGAAGAGCAGTGAAGTGCTCATAAAAGATAATACCTTCTTTTTCATTGCTGCTCCATTTCCTCGTACTAACCTTTGTTTTAAGAGCATCTCATGGCTATAAACTACAGAAGATTTTCTTTAGACTTGAAAATAATCTCAAAACATTCTGTGTGAACATAATATGAGCTCTTTTTCTGTCTTTCCAATAGGATGAACCTCTTTGCCAGCTACATGCATCCAAATATTCTTACTCATGTTGACTCATGAAGTTCAACAAGGCCAAGTGCAAGGTCCTGCACATGGGTCAGGGCAATCCCAAGCACAAACACAGGCTGGGTGGAGAATGGATTGAGAGCAGCCCTGAGGAGAAGGACTTGGCGGTGTTGGTGGATGAGAAGCTTAACATGAGCCAGCAATGTGTGCCTGAAGCCCAGAAAGCCAACCATATCCTGGGCTGCATCAAAAGAAGCATGACCAGCAGGGTGAGGGAGGTGATTCTACCCTTCTACTCTGCTCTGGTGAGACCCCACCTGGAGTATTGCGTCCAGCTCTGGGGCACCCAACATAAGAAGGACATAGACCTGTTGGAGCAGGTCCAAAGGAGGGCCATGAAGATGATCAGAGGGCTGGAGCACCTCTCCTATGAAGACAGGCTGAGAGAGTTGGGGTTGTTCAGCCTGGAGAGGAGAAGGCTCTGGGCAGACCTTCTAGCAGCCTTCCAGTACTTAAAGGGAGCCTACAGGCAAGATGGGGAGGGACTTTTTATCAGGGAGTGTAGTGATAAGATAAGGGGTGAAGGTTTTAAACTGAAAGAGGGTAGATTTAGATTAGATATTAGGAATAAATTCTTTAGTGTGAGGGTGGTGTGACACTGGAACAGGTTTACAGAGAAGTTGTGGCTGCCCCATCCGTGGAGGTGTTCAAGGCCAGTTTGGATGGGGCTTTGAGTAATGTGGTCTAGGGGAAGGTGTCCCTGCCCATGACATGGGGGATTGGAACTAGATGATCTTTAAGGTCTCTGCCAACCCAAACCATTCTATGATTCTATGATTCTAAGGTTGAGGGAGAAGAATGGGGACACTAGGGCATGCTTCTTAATTTGTATTTGAAGAAAGACTGCCTTCCCCTCCTCAGTCATCGGATAACTTCCTACTAGGATGGTAGGATATCCATTTTGTAGATCAGAGATTCAAATCCAGCCCCCAAACAAAGTTTTTAACTAGCAGAAGTTCTGTGGCCTCAAATCAGGGTCAAATGTGCAAATGTTTCCTTCATCTCCATTTTGCACAGATGAGGCAAGGACTTCATAGGGATGGAAATTAAATGGCAGGTGATTTCTGTACACCTCTGCTGGGACAATATTAGATGCCTTCCCTCTCCTGCCCTGTGGACAAATAAAATGCCTGTTTCCAGAGCTGTCAATCAAGAACTTCTCAGGGTAGGAAATGTGTTTTATAAAACTTCTGTTGTTGAGCCACCATCTGGCTTCCTTCTCTATTGGTATGTTTTATTGTGCAAAACGGGCTTCCAGTATCATCCTGCAAAGCAGTTCCTGCCTTTCAGTTCTTTATTAGACAAATCAGCCTTGGACCCATGGCATGATGTTTCTCTGTGGCTGTTCATCTTTTGAAGTCAAAAGCATAGATTCCACCCTGACGAGACTTTAGCTTTTTTGTCTCCATCTAACCAAGTGACAAGTTCCACCAAGGTGACAGCCAGTCAGAGCGGAGGGGTAGAAATGACATCCTGAAATGAGTTTTGACTGCCTGGCAAATATTTGCTTTCCATGAGTAATATATGCCCTTGCTGGCCTTCAAGGACAAGAAAAGTGGTTTTTTTTTGGCAAACATCATCATTTTTTATCAACCAGTGAACTGTAGAGCTAGAGATGCAGGTTTTTCTTGTGGGGTGGGGGTTGGGGGGGTTCCTCTGCCATTGGAAGCTTATTTCTGGGATAGAACCAACTGCAGAGTGATTTTGGAAGGTTTCTCTTTAGGCAGTCTCAGACATAACACCCACCTGAGCTGACTACACATGCGGAGAACCTGCTATGGAAAGTCACAAACCCTCCTGCATTCGATACCATCCTACTTTACAATGATTTTTACTATGAAATGTTATCTCTTTTTCTTCCCTCTTCCCCATCTTAGTTTATAAGAGGCTTCTGGGATGTCCTGGGATTTGTGTGTGTTTTTTTGATGGAATGCCAGGTTCTAACAAAATCCCTTCAGTCTCTATTTTTAATCCTATTTTATGGTCTTCTGTTGCTCCACTCCCGTTCCCCTCAGAAGCGTACCATGTCTCTCCCCTGTGAAATGCAAGTCAGCTTTTAACGTCAGCAACCAGATCTGCAGAGTGTACAAGTTTTCCATCCTCCTCCCCAGCCACGAACAGGCTAATCAGCTGTATTCAGTGAGGAGCAGTGATGAAAACAGAAATGCACCAGAGGGTTAATTTTTAAATATAACACTTCTCACACGAGAACATTTTTTTGGGAAAGGTTAAAAAGAAAAGAGAAAACTTGCCTAGGTAAGTGTATATTACTGTTATACAGAGGTATTTCAGAGCAACTACTTGAGAATGAATCTCTTTCTGGTCTTAGAATCCTGGAGTAGCCCTTTAAATTCATAACCTATCTTCTTCCAAATTAACTGGTCTTTGCAGACAAGCCCTTGGCTAACTTATTCTAAAACTCTAAAATAGACAAACCAGTGTCAACGCCAATGCCCAAGGGCCTAACTCAGCCAGCTTTTCACATTAAAGGCATTATGCCTTGTCTGCATCAGACTTTTAAAATGTATCAGCTAATATGTGCTAATGACACGCATTTAAACCCTAGTCTAGACAAAGCCTGTGCGATTGCCCTCTGAATGCTTGATGCGATCAGCTAACATCCTGACAGCAGATCTGATTACCCCATTTTAATCACACAAGGCTATATAAACATCATAGAATTATCCAGTCTTTCCCCGTAGCAAAGAACAAACCCCGAAGGCCGGCCGTGCATGGGATCTAAGCCCCAAAATACCCTCATAGGGTGAGACCTTTGCCCTTGCACAAACGAGCCTGTCATTGGGGATGGAAAAGCCAACCTTTAGCATGCAGAAACGCATCTATGCAGGGGAATCTGTTACACCAGAAGGATGAAGAACATGACCTAACAGCAGATTACTTGGACTACTGCTTTGACATTTGTGACTGGCTAATAGTCTGAGAGGAACAGGAGGCAAAGAGCTGAATCGGAGCAGAGATGTGACTTCATGTCTGTCCACAACGTTGATCAGACTAATTCACGTAAAAGCTTTTCTCCACACATTTTAAAACAGATGTTGAAAAATTGGAAACTATATTAAAAAAAAAAAGGATGCAATGATTTGCAGAAGAGGAGAGAAATGCTTTATAGCAAAACACTTAAAAGCTCAATCTGTTTAGTTTATGAGAAAGAATACTGAGAAGTAAATAGACTACAATATATAAATATCTTCACAGGGAGAAAATATGCAGTACTAAAGGATTATTTAATCTTGCAGAGAAAAGCAAAACTGGTTAGAATAAGCCAGAAACAATCAAATTAGGAAGTAAGGACACAATTTTGACAACGCTAATCTCTTCTAACACACTATCAAGCAAAAAAATATCTTTTCCAGCACTTGATAACTTTGATTATGGCTGGATGCTTTTATGGGAGATGTATTTTAATCCACCATATGCTATTGGGATCACTGCAGAATTAACTGTGACATGGCTAAGATATGAGCAGTCCAAGTGGATGTGTTTTATGTGGTTTTTTTTTTCTAGGCTTCAATGTTACATATATAAAAATACATAAATTGGCAAGAAGTACTTACCAGCCAGAAGTCTGAGCAAATGGTTATAATATGACTGTGGTTGGACTGCAGGAGTGATCTCTGCTAGGTTTAATGGAAAATATATTTTTTTTCCTCTTGCTGCCCCCCAAATATCCCTGTTGAGAAGGAGTATGACATTGGAGTCAGCCCATTAAGTCTGAACAGGCACAATGTTTATTACCCATTGCGAGGCAAAACACTTAATCAAAGGTACTCATGAGCGTATCCATTTGATTTTGTTTACAAATTAGGATTTCCACGTATTCAATGTAATGGATTTAGGTAGTCAGAGGCTCTGCACCTTGTAAGCATAATTTCCTCATTCAGCTGCTTTTTCAGTTGACTTAATGTTTTTGAAACATTCAGTTTTAACTCAGTACGTAAATAGTCACCTTTTGCAGTCCAAGCCATCACAATGACTGTGCTCTCGGAGAGTCTGGAAGAAGGAATGGCTTCCTCCAGATTGTGTCCTGCTTTATAGGCACTTAAGGCCAATAAATGTAGGAAGATTTCTTTTTTTCTGAGAGTCTTACCAGCTGCTTCCAGAGGAGATTGACTGCAGTACAGAACCAGACAGAATTTGCTGCTGTTTCTACTTTCTTTTTGAGGGAAAAGTTAGGGTAAAAGAGCTGCAGATCTTATCAGGGTAACCAGACAAGTCAAGGGACAACTTGTTCCCTTTCACAGGAAAAAAGATGATAAAAGCCTCACACTTCAAACACTGAACTCTAAGATGCATTTGTTAAGTGGACATCAATCCTATATCAGACCTGGCTACTACTGGTACTAGAGGCAAAAAAAGAATATATCTTCCAACCCAACCAATTCCTTTCCCCGTTCCTCTCCCCAAATCTCGTTCCCCAAATAACTCACATCAGCGCAGAACATTTTTGTCATACTAACACTGACTGTCAAAGCCATTCTGATTTTAAACTAAACAATGCTTCCAAGGCCAGAATTTTGTCTTAAACAAACCACCCAGAATGCTCTTATGACAAATTTTCTAGCTTCAGATTCCACAACGTTTACTGTACATGATGTGTAGCTAAATGTAGCATGGCTTGATACAGGATTTTCTCTAAGTCTCAGTATAGCTGTTCCTTAAGTGAATGTGATGCTCTGGCAGTCATGAACATGCAAGTTTCACCCGAAACACGCACACTTCAATAAACAATTAGACTCCACTATGTGCAACAGCAGGAGGAGATATTAGACATTTCCTTTTTAGTAATGGAGATAATGCAGTCTTCATCAAACGTTGCTATCTCTTGTGGGCATAAAATGCAGTTTAACAGAGAGGTTACACTCATCTCCCTTCAACGTGCAGGGTGAAATGCACATTTGTCCAAGAGGTTTTGCACAGTGTATCTCTTAAGCCTTCAAGTGGGAATCAAATACAGTGCAGTAAGAGGCTGGCCCTCTAAACTGATGAAAGTCAACCCTGCCACCACTCCAAGACAATTCAAAGCTGAGGATGAGCTAAAAAGCTCTCCTGGGAGAACAGGAGTTCAGGCCAAGTGAGCTTACAACTCCCTGCAAAATACACTCAGCATGTTTAGGCAGTTAGAAACCAAATCTTCTCCTGCTCCATCAGTCCTTCTTTGAGAAGGGGGGACATCGCTATAACTTTCTGCCGTAACTTGCAGTTGCATACCATGCTATTGCACAGTCTCACCTCTTGAGCTTGTGGTTAGCCTGATGAAGTGGCATCTCTTTGGCCTTTCTTTCCCTCATTTTCTTTCCCACTACTGTTGTGAGGATCCTGCTAACTGTAAATGGCTTTGAGTCTTTGCCAAATGTGCATCTCTCTTCAACTTGACTCAGCTGGAGAAATTTGCTTTAGGTCTTGCACTACCTCATTTCACCACCTCAAGATCTTCCTTTTTCTGCATTTGACAAAACCTCTGTTCCAGTCTTCAGGATAAAGTGACATACAGAAAGGC
Organism: Anarhynchus alexandrinus; assembly: GCA_008711295.1. Lineage (NCBI taxonomy): Eukaryota > Metazoa > Chordata > Aves > Charadriiformes > Charadriidae > Anarhynchus > Anarhynchus alexandrinus. Next base: position 4,875,804 of record VUYV01000040.1, read on the forward strand.
TAGTCTTTTCCACCATACTGGCTTCTTCTTTTATCATAGTTAAGTGGCATCACCTCATGTCATTTTCACAAGCTGCTTTGTTGCAATGCCCAACAGTGCTAAAAGGAGGACTGTCACCCACAGCCATGGCTCCGGCGGTTTACAGCCATCCTCCAGTGATACACTTCATATGGATACATCTTTCTGGGCTATGATGGCATCAGATGACTGAAAGTGTTTGACCACCCTCTCAGTAAAGGAATGCTTCCTAATGTCCAGTTGAGATGTCTTTCAAAGGTGGCTTCCTTGATATTCATCCCATTGTATCACTTCAGGACCCCCAGCTGGATCCCCCAAGGGTCATCATAAGGACATTTCAGCAACTAAGTGATGGAGTTGAGCATTTTAATCCACTTTCCCCCAAAGCCAGTGAGCACACAGTGTTAACGACAGTTCTGGGGCCCAACCTGATTCTCATGAGGATCCCACCCGAGTTTCAAGGTCTCAGCTGATACATTATAATACTGCAGGATGCTTACATGCTCTTTATACGTAAAGTGTTGTCTTCTATGGTGGTATCTCAAGGCCAGTGAAGGAGGTTCCCTTTTAGCTGGTACGAGGAGTAAAAAGTCACTCTCCTAAAGCACTTATGGTCTACACAGACATGAAAACCCAGGAAGGAAAAAGGAAAACACACGCAGAGCAAATATAGTGATTATGTTACAAGATCCTGTCAGTTTTCAGATGTTTTGTGGCTATCTGGGTTTGGAGTTGTTTTGTGGGAAGGGAGACAAGTTAAAGGGAAAAAAATAGGATGACACAAGAGAAAAGGGAGGACAGAATAAAATGAGTAAGTATGGCATGAAGAAAGCTGAGGTGAAAGTTTTCTCACATCTCTTTTCCCCAGCCTAAGTGCCATCCATACACATTTATGTTACAGTACTTAAATAAGAGCTGTCAGACCTAACACATTTTTTGCCTGAATTATTCATAAATCTGTATGATCACAAGAGAAGAAAGAGTTGTTATTTGGATTAAACTAGTTAATTCTCATTAACATAACTGGCATATAATTACTAGTTTCACCCAAGTAACTTACCTTAACACAGGTTCTGTAGCAACCATAATAGAGATGTATATTCTTAATAAGAAATTTGTGTGTACTGGCTGAAAGCATATTTTTCTTCCCATAATAGACCTGCTAAGACTCTTTCTTTTTCCCTTTTGTACACATTTAACATTTAATTTAATATTTCTATATTCCAGGTAGATGCCAGAAGAGAAGTAGGTCCTAAAGCAGTAATCACTAAGAGCCATGTAGGAGAGTTCCTTCACGACTAATTGCATTTGACACTAATTGCTGTTTGTTGAAGACCCTGAGTGAAACATCGCTCTGACATGTATCTGGATGCTCCCTGCATCTGTTGCAATTTGCCATAGTTCCTGCTGTTGGTGCCCCACTTTATAGGGCCAGCTCTCCTATGGCCGGCTCCTCTGCCTACATAGAGGTGTGACTTGGAGGGGGCTGCTGTGTCATATCCAGCACCATGCTAAACACTGTACGGATGCAGTTCTTTAAAGTAGGGCTCTGGAAGGAGCAATTCCTTCCATATTCTCCTGGCTTGGTCGATCCACACACTCTTCAGCTTTCGCTGGCTCTTACAGGAGTGCAGGAGTACTGTGGTTTTGACACTAAATCCTAAATGATGATTTACATTGATGTCCCTACTTAATGGACACCACCAAAAGTGAGTTATTCCATTCCTTCCGTGGCCAAAGACCAGAAGCATTAGCTGGGATTTAGGAGTAACTAATTGGATGCATCGCGACTACCCAACACAACACTGAAAATGAGAAATTTGAAGGTGTTCCTTTTTAACCTGGCTGCTTGTCTGAACAAAATAAATGAAATCTGTTCAGCTAAAGAAAGCTCCATGCTGGTACTTCCTCTACCAATATTTTTAATTATTTTAATCTTAGCTAATATTGCAAGCTCTTTTTTGATTCCTAATTAATTTAACCAAGTTATCTGCAATTAACAGTTTAGGTAAAAGAAAGATAAGTGCCAGGAGATTCTGGATTGATAAAAACTCAAAAACATCAGAAGAAAAACTTGTACAAACAATATGGTAGAAGTCATATTTATTGATAAAAATTAATATATCTGCTATAAAATTTGTAACAGTAATGCAACTGAATATTTATTTTGATGCATAAACCTGAATGTTACATACCAAATACAATACAGTAACACTGGTTTCCTCCTTATTTACATGTTTATGAAAATTGATATGCAATCCATGTTAAAAGAACTTGTAATGGAGAATAGTTACATTAGAAAAATAATATTCTTGATAAAGCATTCTTGAGGACTCCAATCACATTTTCAGGCCTCTTTCAATAAGGCAAAAATCCCTGGTACAGCATATAACTTAATTTACAAAATACAATAACTTCAGACACATCTTCAAGTTTTCTTTTGGTATGCTTTTCCTCACTCTAAAATTACTCAATTTTCTTACTAAACAGAAAGAACTTCCAATAACGAAACTTAATGAGTTCTACTACATATTACATGTACATTGCTGTAGCTTAGCGACCATAACCGGGCAATCTTTCTCCTTAACTGTTTGCTCAATGAGCTTTTCTTAGATGTAGGACATGTAGTACTTTGAAATCATTATGACTGTGGTATCTTTCTTCAGTTTTCATAGGAAACAGATCTGTCACATTTTGAAACTTTTTAAAAAAATTTTATTTTATTTTAGGAACTGGTGCACAACTACATTTCCACTCACAAGAGAACGTCACAAATGTAACTAAAATTAGGCTTGGATAACTTTGAAAACATACTACTATGTGCCCAAACCCAAATTTCTTACTTTAATACTTTATAACCCTGCCATGCTCTAGGAATTCTTCTGCATAGCTTCATCACTAGTCACAGTCAGATAGTTTTAATTCCTTCAAAGGCACAAAACTTCCACCTCTTTTCCAGTGTTGCTCCTACACCAGTGAATTCTTGTTTAAACATGCGTGGCAGTCTCATCAAAAGCATTTCTATCTCGTTTGCAGAGATCTAAGAAAGAAATAAAGGTAAAACTAAAGTGAGAAAGCTGCCCTGTAATTGGAAAGAGGAAATATGGAGAACAGAAACAAGGAGGGGGAGTAGGGGGATGGAACCAAGGCCACACAAAAAAAAACCAATTTTTTTTTTTTTTTTAACCATAGCCTCACATGAATTTCCAGACTCCAAAGCAAGTTCCTTTCGGGAATAATTCTGCTTTTTTAAATGGCATACCACTGCAAAAAGATGACAACTGCTATGTTGGGGCTGCTGCCACACAGTGTGGTACAAAGCCTATCTAAGAACTACAGTTGTGGATATACTTGTGAGGAGGGGGAAGCAAACAGGACCTTATTCTTTCTTCTCATCCCATGAGCTCCTGAATCCTTCTCCCAGCTCCATCAGTTTTTCTCTTGCAAAAAAAACCTAACACAGGGACTTTATTTTTAATCAGCTCACTTTTTTACTTAGGGCTGACTATCCATGGAGCCGTCTTCTCCCAGTTTGGCCCAGTTCAGCAGCCCCAGATAACTAGGCAGTAAAGCTCCTGACTCGGCATTGCTCAGGATGTTTTTATGGTTTTGAAACCTTAATGCCTGGTCACCTTCCTAATGGGAATGATGCTCTCATTGCAGAAAACACTTTCACAAAGGCAACCTTTCTGGTATAATCGGTAGGCAAGTCAACAAAGGAAAAGTCATGGAAAATGAACCATTTTATCCTCCTGCTACTTCTAAAGTGATGGCCATGAAAAGAACAGTAAAGAAATCTATGGGTGCTGCCTGTTATCCACAGGTATCTCCGTGGTTTAACAGCCTTCTCTGGCAATGATGATATTTCTACTTATTCATATTAAAGAAACCTTTCATGGTGAAAAAAATTCTTTTTAAAACAGTGTATAAACATAAAATACGCTAATTATACCTCATTCCACCCAAGGGAGGCAAGAAAATATCTATCACCTCTTCTTTTCCTAAAGAGGTTAGTGCAGCAGAAAGATTAAATGATTTGTTAAAGGTGGCACCGGAAATCAGTGTTGGAGGCAGTCTAAAGCCCCAAAGTAATCACGTCCACCTTTTACGTACTCTCATGGCAGTAACGGATAGCTGGTTACCTTTGCACAATGTATCCGAGCTCTACACTGAGCCCTCAGGCCACGTGGGTATGCTGACCTTATCACTCCTGTTCAGCTGAGGAACGACAGGCTAACCATGGAACGTAATTGAAATTAATCTCTGAGATTGCATCTCTGGATTGCGCTATTAAAAAGTAATTTGTTGCTACAAGCAGTCACTTCCAAAGTAAACCAGCGAGGTCAAATTTTGCAGCTCGTGCTTATTATGCAGCAGGTAGGTCGAGTGGTAGCTGCAGGGGCTGCTACGTTGGCACCTCGTAGACAGGGAGACAGTGCTTCTTCCACGAAGGCTGTGTTTGCGAGTTAAGGGTTTGATCCTGGCAGCCTCACAGGTGTTAACAAGTTATTCACGTGCACAGAAATTGAAGCACAGCACTCACAGACACACACAAGGAGGGAGAACGGCAGTGGAGGGGAAGAAAGTCGAAGAGCTCAGTGGGCAGAAGGGGCCGGAGCCCAAGGAGCCAGTGTTTTAAATGATTGGTGTTATCGCTCAAGAGAGACATGGCTGGAGGGGCCAGTAAGGGGGAAAGCAGGTGAAATTTAGCCAAATGCTGCGTGTTAAGGAAGGAGTTAAAAGATGACTGAGGAGATTGGGCAGACTGGGTGCTGCAGGAACTGGGGACAAGATGAAGGAAGATGTATGTGTGGCAGATCAGGGAATAGAGAAGCAGAAGAGGAATGGTTGCAGGTGTGAAGCTCTGGATGTAGCAGGTCTCGATAAAATCAGATTTAAAAAAAAAAATGAAATTCACCAGTTTCTCACCTCTTTCTACTGTCCTCATCCCTTACTCCCTTTTCATTGTGGGTAAGAGAGGACTGTAAATCAGTAGCAAATCTGAGCTGTCACGGCTTGAAGATAGTGCCTAAGAGAACTTCATCATCCTTATTCACTCCTCCATGCAACCTGTCTTATTTCCAATGGGTTTTTAGCTCAGAATCTCCTCTGCTTTTAGAGACACATTTTTTCATAGAAACAGAGGAAGGATCCTCCAGGGGCATGAAGCAGCCCAACAAAGTAACCCATCATCGCAGCTGGAAGGTGACCTTGGCTATGGGTGGCATGGCTGGAGGATGTGTTAAGGAGCAAAATGTTACCAGGATCAATAAGCACCACACAGGGAGTGCCACTCATGTTTTGAGTCTAGGTGCCCACTATAGCTGCATCCTGACTCCATGTTGCAAGAAGATCTGGGCAAGTACCATCATCTCCATGTCCAGTGGAAGTATTGGAAGATGTGGATCAGAGCTGTGGCTAACCGCAGGGTGACCCCCGCATCTGCTAAGTGTTTTATGCAGTCTAGCATCCTGCAGAGCTGCTGTTTAGCACATTCACCTGATTGAAGGTGGCCATTTCACAGCTGAGCTTCTCACCCTTGACTTGCTTAATATTCAGTAGAGAGGAATAGGTACTTTTGGGGCTTGATTTCATCTCATCCTACAGTTGATATTTAAAAGTAAGTCAAACAGTCTTATCCTACAGGTATGTATCGACTATGGACTGTACGAACTGATGTATTAAAAAACACTTTGCGCACTGCAGTGTGTTGCCCTCAGTTTTGTGTTGGCCACACCTTCTCTGAATTTAGCAATAGGGTCAGCCCATTCCTTTATGAGGCCCTCTCCTCATCCATGTGGAGACAAAGGGTATGCTTCATGGTCTGTTCATGTGTTCATGAAAGTTCATGTTCAGTGGCCCATGACTAACAACTTTTAGAAGAATAAAGAATCGTCTCCTAAAACTCCACACATTTTAATGGCTATGGCTACACCTGCCTCTTGTTCTGCTTTCCTTCTCCTCAGCTGCATTTCAGGATCATGTATCATAAAATCAGCTGCTAGTCTCTTCCATTTAAAGCTCTGCTCTTCTTTGCCACAAAGAATAGCTAAATAGCGCAAGGCAAAGACCTCAACACAAGTATGTGCACTTCAATTTTCAAATGAATAAAGACTGCAAACCCCCAAGCCCCATATCCCATTATCTTTCTAATGGAAATGCACGAAGAGTTTAACCTGCAGTAAAGAATAATACAATATTTCTATAGAGAAAACAGATTTTGATTAAATTTTTTTACCCTAGAGTCCAACTGCTGCATATAAGACCAAAGATATTCTATATTGGCTCCAAAAGGGTGGACGTGAAGAAATGTGGATATGATACCTGTATTAAAAACAAATGCATACAAAGTATTGAAATTACCTCAGACAATATACCATTAAAATAAGCAAAATAACTCTGAATAGTCTGTTCTTGTAGGTTTTTCAGTATGAATTATGATTCCTATTTTTCTTACACAACCCAATAAACACAACAAAATGGCACATTTTTAATACAGTCATAATAACATGGTAAACACAATAGCTCATCTTCAGGAATGGCAGCAGTTAGCAAGTAAGTGACCAAGATAATATACTGATGAATAAAGGAATTTCTAAACAAAGACTTGCTGGAAGCATTTCAACTACCAATTTTATGCTTGATTTACCAATATAAAATTGTGGATATTGTAATGGTAAAATTATTGCTTTTTTCCCCTTCACTGGATGCTCTGTTGTGAAAACGTTTCATATAATTGTGTCAGAAACCTCACTCCCTCAAATTTTTCTAGTAATTATGCTGATGCTGGTTATGAAAAGTGTTTAATCCATATTACCCCTAACTGCTGCTAAAGAAAACACAAATCCTGTGTGACATATTTACTTATTTACTTTCTCTTAAAAGAGAGCCAGTTCTGTCTGTCTTCATTGCTATTTACAGGATCATTGTAAAAGGTATGGGAATGAAAATGGCTTAGGAGAAGTCAGGATCTAAGTCTAGAGATTTTTTCTGCAGTGAAAAATCAAATGACAGTATAATAATGATGAGCAGAGAAAACAAGATTTGGGGCATCGGAATTGCTATTAAAAGCGCTATCAAATTTCTTCTCTTCTAAACAAACAGTGAAAATACAAAATGGCATGTGTGTTACTTACTGTTTGGGGAAAGTTGAACTGTGAGAATCAGAGCAAATATTTTCAACTCTGTTTGGATACGTTTCTTAGCTGAACCACCCTAGGGGAAGTTCCTTATATTTAAAGCATAAACACCAGGATTAAAAATGCTTACAAATGACAAAAATGGGTCACTGTATCTTGTGTACTGCAGGCCATACTGCTTTCTTGATGCTAAATGAATTAGGATAATCTTGGATTTCATTTTTTCCCCAAATACTGGCCATGGTTGAAAATGATAAGTAAACTTTAACTCATTTCAGACCGGCTTTGCAAAGAACACCTTTTTTTCCTCCCTCATTTTTTCCAATAGCATTTACAAACTTCTGATCCTGCAAAGGGAGGGGCATGTATTTAATTTTATACTATGGCGAGTCCTAGCAGCAGTTGCCTTTGTGCTGTGCGTGACCATAAGCACACACGCAAGAGCTCTTGAAGCAAAAGCCAAGGCCATCACACTTGGATACGTTGATTAGAAATACAGTTTGTATTCTAATCACATTTTTACCATTGCGTTTGTTATGTGTCTTCCCAGCGCTTTTCAATTCAGGATGTTCAAAGCTAGCTCTTTCATATAAAGTAAATAAAATGTCACTTGAAAATATATTGCCGTTATGGACTGGAGTTCCATGATAACTTTTTAGTGCTTTTTTTTTTCTTTTATGCTCTTTTCCTCTAAGACAATATTGACTTTTGTAAAATATAGACAAACATAGTGAATGGATGGCGTTCACTGGCACGGCCCGTTCTTCCCTTGCCACACCTGAACATGCCTCAGAGGAAAAGAAAACATGAAATCCACCCGGAGCAGCCTTTTGCCTTTGAACTGTAGCAATGAGCCAGTTGTGGGGGTTTTATGACCAGCAATATCTTGACTGAGATTACACTGTTTATCCGAGTGTACCACTGGACCGCTAGTGGGTGGAACCCACTTGGGGACACTGCCACCACTTGTTACAGTCAAACAATGAGCGACCTAGGAAAAAAAGTTCTTTATTCTGTTCTTTAAATCCCATCCTTGCTACCCTACTCACAGAAGTTATCTCTGAACAGATCAAATACTGTCCATCACAATTAAAAGTTCCAAAATCTATTGTAACAAGCAAAATCAAATAATTTCCGTGCATCCCACTGTTCCATCTCTCACCAGTCACAGGAAGATTGTGTACTAAGCCCTTTAAACATTTAAATACATTCTTGACTTTTCAATGACCTTCTTGTTCTGAACTGTCTGCTTCTGCGCCCCAGCAAGAAACCAGCAACTTTCCTAGTGCTTAGCAGCTGCAAGTAAGTTGCATTTAAACACATTAAGGTAGTTTTGGAACTACCACCTACCAGGATACCGCTGATTTTGTGAAAAGACCAAACCAAAGAAATGAAACCTGGCCTTTCAGGTCAGCGTTCCTGTTAATGGCAACCGTGCCGTAGGGAGCACTTCGGACCATGGGCCTTTGGGCTCCATGAAAACCTGCCCCACTGAAACCAAATGCAAAACATGAATGGATATAAATGGGGCATGTTCTCTCCAAGGGCAGATGGGTACAGCCAGCGTTCCTGTGCGGCTTAACGCTAGGTACCAGTCAGCAGACCCACTGCCTATAAGCTTTAGCTTTCAGGCACCCTTAAAGAGTTTATTTTGCAGATTTTATTCTAGGTAAAGGATATGACAGTCCTTGTGGTACTCTTTATAAATATTCATATTGCTAATTCCCTCACCTAATGTCAAAAGCGTAAATCTGGCCTGCTTAATACATCCAGTATACATATTTTTTGCTTGGTAGTTTGCAAATATTTTTTCCAACCCCTTCTCCTTCACCATTTTGTGTAATAATCAGATAACACGTTATACAATTCTGGCCTGCTAAATCTTGATGTAAATGAAGTCTTCATGTATTCATGCTGCAAGTCTAAATGCCGATCCTGCAATTTTCTTCATACCTGAAATCTTTTCATTAACCTCTGCAGAATTTTTCAGACAGGAAAAAGTTCACTTGCATTTTAGGATTTCTCTTAATAAAAGCTATTATGAATACAGATGAAAAATAAAAACTATCTTTTTTTTTTTTATTATTACCACAAAGATGCATGTGGTATATGCAAAACAAAAACTTTTTAAAAGACATTTTGCTCTCAAAAATCTTCTTTGGGGTTATCTTACCTATTAATAGTGCCTCTTTCTCTGATTTTAGACCCGGGCTTCGTTTCTCTGAATTTTTTTCTCTGTCCTGGTTGACCAATGCTACTGTCAATACATTGATTTCCTACAAATTTAAAAAAAAAAAACAGGTGGTCATGTAGATTTCATTTACTTCAATTAAACCTGTCTGCTTCTTTCAACTCTATAAAAAAAGATCATTACTTTAATTCACATCTTAAGACAAGACAATTATAAATAATTGATTTGTTTGCAGGATATTAAGACACTTTTTGAAGTACCTTCATGCCAAGAGCTGCCAAGAGAGATTTTGCTTGTGGAGTAAGTAATAACTCTGTTGCTAGTGCTTCTTCATTCCAACAGGTTGAAAGATGTGCCATAAAGTGTGGGGATGGTCAGAAAATTCACATTTTCTAGCTATTAAAACTGTAAACAAAGACTGCCTCTAGGGAACGTGGCTGGAAACATTCAGCTACAGCTATAAGAGTAAATTCCACAGTCACAGAATCACGGAATCATGGAATTTTCAGAGTTGGAAGGGACCTCTAGAGATCATCTAGTCCAACTCCCCTGCTAAAGCAGGATTGCCTAGAGCACATTACTCAGGACTGCATCCAGGCGGGTCTTGAAAATCTCCAGAGAAGGGGACTCCACAACCTCCCTGGGCAGCCTGTGCCAGTGCTCTGTCACCCGAACCGTAAAGAAGTTTTTCCGTATATTTGAACGGAACCTCCTATGTTCCAACTTGTGCCCATTGCCCCTCGTCCTGTCACTGGGAACCACTGAAAAGAATCTGGCTCCATCCTCCTTCAACCCACCCTTTAGATACTTGTACACAGTAATAAGGTCTCGCCTCAGCCTTCTCTTCTCCAGGCTAAAGAGTCCCAGCTCTCTCAGCCTTTCCTCATAAGGGAGATGCTCCAATCCCTCAGTCATCTTAGTTGCCCTTCGCTGGACTCTCTCCAGCAGTTCCCTGTCCCTCTTGAACTGGGGAGCCCAGAACTGGACACAGTATTCCAGTTGTGGCCTCACCAGTGCAGAGTAGAGGGGGAGAACGACCTCCCTTGTCAGTAGCAATGTTTCTAGCTACCACAGCACAATCATCTACCCTGTTACACTCTTTGACCAGTTCCTGGCATGGTGTTTGCCCTTGTCCGAAACAACTCCCAGGGCATGTTTTGGGGATCAGCATATTTCAGGGACCATTCCTAACAGGTGGTTTGCATAAAGCTACCTTGTTTTGAGAACTGAAAGAAAGACAGCTTTAAGGGCAAAAAAAAAGTCAAGGCTCCTGCTTTGAGTTCCTTTTTCTGCAATCAGGTGGCCTGGACAATCCAAACCTCAGCCAAGCCATCACGTTAGATGCTCCATCAGAAGTACCCAGGCAGTTGTGTGACACAGATTGCTCTTCTCCTGGGTTTATGTGAAGTAAACAAATTATCTCTATTTCAGAGGCATGTAAGTGGCCTCAAAGTGCATTGCACAATATTCAAGCATATACACAGGCTGTTTCCATGGAGCAACTGATATGCAGTAACTCGCTCCTTGGTGAGGCAGTGACTCACGCTGCTGCATCTGCTCTGTGAAATGCTCAGCAGTTCCATGCACAACCTTGGAGGTAGAGAGCATGGGGCTGGAGATACGGCACTGTGAGGTGGGACTGTGCAGGAATGGTGCTCTTGTTCTGGTTGGAGGAGTCAAGGCAAGCAGCTGGAGGCCGCATGGGACTGGGCAGCCTTAAATGCAAGCAAATTTGCACTATTTGATGTAACAATGTGGCCCATCTAGAACATGCACTTGGGGTGATGGCTTGTTCCAAAATTCTTGGCAAGCATTTTTGGCAATAAAAGAGAGACACTGGGCTTGGGTTGCTCTAAGGCATTTCTGGAGGTGTGAATAACCCATGCTAAAAAAAAGGCAAAAGCTCCAAAATATGTCAAATGTGCCTCTTTATAGATAAGAAAAGGCTTTGCAATCTGTGAGATTGTTAAAAAGAGTAAGGCACTTCCTCATTCTCAATTTAAAAAAGAAAAAAAAAACCAACACAAAAACCCCCAGTGATGCTCTCTGTGCTCTTTATAGGCTGGCTCCAAGGAACAGTTGCCCTATACGCGGTGCCTGATGGCTCAGATGTATCATGGGTTCAGATGTTCCCTTGCGCTGTGAATAGGAACAAGTCGCCATGTGTCAGCTAAGGAACTGTGCGTGCATTTGAGTGACATACATGCATACGTGTGTCCTTAGCCCCCAGCAACAAGGGGCTCTGACAGACCTTAGCCCACAGTGAAGGAGGAGTGAGATGCATTGAGCCACCTGTGGTTTGCTGCAGTTGTAGTGGCCAACTGAGGCATGTCTCCTGGCCAGGGATCTATGTGTAGTTGTGTACATGTAAGCTACTCAGCCTTTGCTGCCCTTTTAGTCAGTAGAAATGAAATAACTTTTTAGTCATGTATTTTAGTTACTTACTTTAGGTTGCAATCAACTGGACCTTAGAGGTCTATTTTATATTCCTCACTGGCTGCAAAGGGAAACTTCTAGCACAGATTTAGACACCTACAGGTAGGAGGGAGTCTGCAGTTCAAGAGTTGCAGTGATTCCCTCTTAAAATAATGGTCTGCCTGAGCGCTCTGGAAACAACATCACCTTGACACTAACACTCCCGTGGTGTTGTAATGCACAGGGCACATTATAGCAGCAGGAGCATGGTCATAGTTGTCTGGTACTCTTGATTCCCCTCCTGATAGAGCCAAAGGCTAATGCAAATACTCACCTACTGCTGGCCATGACATCCAAGAACAGTGAAAAGAAAACCCAGGCAAGGAACAGAAATAAGAGAAGCGTTTGCATGAATTTCTCCATAAGGGCAGTAATGACAAGGGGGTTACAGATCAGAAGAATGGAGCTGGATGACAGATTTCGTGATACTGCAGCAGAAGAGCAGAGCAGCATATGCCGTCAGAGCTTGTATAGGTTAAGATGTAACTTTTGACTCCATCAGAGATAGAAAAGCAGTCTAAAAATAACAATTCCTGAGAGGGGAAGGAGAGAGCAGAGAGATGTGTATTTGATATAACAGGCCCCAAACACAACACACCAGCAGTTTCAGATGGGATTAGAAGTTTTGTCAAGCAGTGATGCAGAGAAAGAAACTATATTCCCATTGGGAGCAACGAACAGATGGATTCTCATTTAATGCCTAGATTTGAGCCTGTGCAGAACATTTTGTATGATTTATAGGACAGTGTAAATGGATGCTAAAGGAAGTCACATCAAGTCTTCCTTAACCGCGTGTTGGTCCGGAGGATAAAAGAGCAAAAAATTGGTTATGGGGGAGCCTGAGGAAACGAAGAGTGGCAAAGACAGTTACTCAGCAAACGACTGGCTTTAGAAGAAGGTTGCAAGTTCCTGAAGGTGTGAAAAGGGGAGGTTTCTGCCATCCAAAACTGCCTGCCTCACAGAAGATGATAAATTAGACAACTCTGATTCAGCTGCCAAAATAAGCTTGCACAGGCCAGGAAAATCCAGGGTGTACATGGTCACATAAAGGATTCAGTAGCAATGCTGGTAAGTATTAATAGTGGTTTAAGAGAAATAGGCATAATTTTGTCTAAAAAATGAGTTTGAAATTCACCCAGTAACCAGGCTAATTATAGCGTAAGTTAAAACCTTAAGTATCTGACTACACACTGCAGATACAAATCTGGTACCTGTGAAGCCTCTACAACAAATCCTCACACAGTTAATTTGCACATTTTTAGAGGCACTACTTTGCCAACCCACAGAAACAAGACTTTTAAGGGTACAAAGGCGAATGAAGCAATAACTAATTGGAAACAAACAGTTGGATCACCTTTCTGACATGAGAAAAAGCTACTGATCACCATATGCCTGAGGAAATTTATTTATTATATACTACATTACAGTATTTCCTTTCTTTTCTGGAGGCCATCCTTTATTTGGCAAATTATGTTTTCTGAGGCCCTTAGCAGTCTCCTTCGGCAGGTTTCACTATAAAAGGAATATTTTGCTACCATCTGTCAGTTACTGCATTAAAGGACAAGAACACAGCTGAGCATGTGCAAAACCAGTACTTATTAGAAGTGAAATGACCTTGTAAGAACTAAATGCAGTATGTGGAAGGCTTAATCCAGGTTAAATCACCCCTGGAGATCATTAGGGACCTGGCCCTATTCATTATTCACAAATTATGTCTGGTATCAGAGAACATGGAGGCCCGACTTGATGATGACAGCTCCAGAGCTGCTCAGCATGAATGCAACCATTCTGTGTGATGCTCTCACCATTGCCAGCTTGGAGCTTTTCCCTGCAAATGACACTTTGACCCTTCGGCAGATGATGAAAAGACATGAGTTTCCCTCGTGGACTTCACAAACCCTATGATTCTGCAGACACCACAGCATTTTGATTCGGGACTCCCTGCTTTTGAACCAGAGAGGGAAAGACAGAGAGAGTCTTTCTGGAAAACTTTCAGGAGAACTTGCTGGATAAAACAGAGGGTGGGATAATAAAAATTTTCTCATGTGGACTATTCATTTCCACAGGCAGACCTCTGACACCACCACTGACACGGAGCTGATGGCTGTGGAGAATTGTACATGGCAGTTCTTGCACATGGATGTATACCTTAGCCATGTCCTGGGGCAGAAGTTGGGTTTGTGCCATTCTCTCATGTACCCTGGCTTCTTTTGGAAGTAAATGCAGAGCTGTGGCAAGTGGATTGCTCCAAAAGGTGCCTGGTCTCACTCTCCACCGTGACCCACCACAGATCGGCTGGGTCCCACACTGTAGACACAGCAAAGAAGAGCGTAACTCCCAAGAGAGATGCATTTTCTGGAGAGAGACACAGAAGTCCTGAAGAGCAGAAGAGTTGTAGTGACTTTCTACAGAGGGTCATCACAGGTACTGTAATAACAAAAGGATAGCTCTGCACTCCGGGGGACTAGCAGATCAGAAAGCCCCAGATATTTAGGCTGGATGACTTGGGTCTTTCAGTCCTTCATTGGTTTCTTTTTTTCACCCTAAGGGAAAGTATGATGTTAAACAAGAAGTTCTCAGTTCAGACATCACTTTTGCTCTCCAGGCCAGTCTTTCATTGGTACAAAAAGGGCTGACAGAATATAAAATGTCTGCTCTTGCCTGGGGCTTCTCTTTTTAGCAAAAATGGTTCTCTTTAGCCCAAAATGTTCTGTGATTCTTAAAACATATGCTAGGCAGCACCCCTAAAAATGGGGGAAGCAAGGACTTGCCATTCCCCATAAACACTGCCCAAGAGCCGAGCAGGGCTTGAACAGTCGCTGCCCTACCTGGAAACTGCTCCTGCCAGAGTGCAGTTCCACATCACCCATTGTTCAGGTCTCTGCCTGAAAGGCAGAATATGGGATTTAATGAATGTGACATTGAAGACACCTGGCATGTGATCAGGATGCAAATGACAAATATCCAAAGAGCTGAAATACTCCCTCCGCTATGTGGGTAATCCAAATATTTGATAATTACCTTTAAATCTAGGGGGAATGATGACTGCTTGCATATTGTCTTCAAAGATCTCATTCCCTTTGTTATCGTATACAGGATTCTGCAGAATTGTGTGGTGAGTGGGCGAAAATAATATTATGCCTTCTTAAAGACCCAGTAAAAAAAAATAAATCTTACCAGACTCTGGAAGAGTTTGCAGGATATGTTGGCATTTGTACTTTATGTACAAAGGCAATTGTTTGAGGCTTTAAAACAGTAGCAGAAGGAAAGATGAGGTATTGGACACAGCAGGCATATGACAGAGTAACTGCTGAATGTTGTTAGATGTAAGGGATACACCACACTTTCTCATCAGCCAGGGGATTTATGAGAGAAAATGAGTAGGAGGATAAAAAACTATGTATCTGAAACATAAGCAAAAATCTTGCAGGCTATTAACAGCAGACCGGAGAGAGGTTGTAAGCTTGAAAAGAAAAGGTAATTTTATGATTTTGATAGAAGAAAGACCCATGCACATGTGACACCAGATCTGCAGTGCTTAAGCTCTTGAAAGGCACACGTGTACCTGCTCTGAGTCTACAGAACTGGGTTTAGACTTCAGATGTGCTTGCCCAAACTGCTTGTTGACGGCCAGGCAGCTTTGACGATTCTACTGCAAACATAGGTAGAAACTGGCCTGTGACATGAAGACTACATGTTTTTCATTTAATTTCATTTACCTGGCAATCTCTTAAAGTCTGGTATAGTTGTTTTTGCTTTGCTGGTCTTCCTTTAAATGTACTTCAGACCTA
The DNA here is from genome assembly GCA_008711295.1 of Anarhynchus alexandrinus. Classification (NCBI taxonomy): domain Eukaryota; kingdom Metazoa; phylum Chordata; class Aves; order Charadriiformes; family Charadriidae; genus Anarhynchus; species Anarhynchus alexandrinus. Next base: position 4,891,418 of record VUYV01000040.1, read on the forward strand.
CATCTGAAAATTTAATCTTGCTGTTTTAACCTGAATGGAACCTAATTCAATTTCCAATCAAGTGAATGGAAGCCTTGCAATAGTTTCAGGCACATCAAGTCAGGCATCTTAAATTTATGGGGACATGCAAGGTTGAGGTACAGGACAACTTCTGACAGCTTAACATGGTTGTAAGTTGAGAATGGGCTACTGTACTTGTCTATGTTCTTATCCATGGTGAATACAAAATTATTCAATCCAAGTTGAGCTAAACTACTATGAAAGAACTTATTTAAATTAAACTTAAATCAAATTTCCTTGCAAATGTGGCAACGTATGAGTACACTCACAGGCAATGATCGTGACTCAGATGATCACAGGATTGCAAAATCACACAAGTGACCTTGGGAGGTCTCTAGTCCAACCTCCTACTCAAAGCAGGATCACCTGTGGAGGCAGAGCTTACGGATGTGCAACAAGGGATAATAGTCCAATGGCTGGATAAGCCTCAGCAGTTTCTTTGCAACATCCCAGTTCTGTGCCCTCATCAAACAACATGAGGGATGTGTCATCAACAGATGGGTGCCTCCATCCCCTGCAGAAGGGGTTTTCCAACCACCATCACTCGCTGCTTCCTCCTGATACTTGTGACTAAAGTCTTATCTCTACAAGCTCAAAGAAGGACAGAAGTACCATCACAGATGGGGAAAGCCCAGTAACCTAATCAGAGAAAAGACAGTTCCCTGACCCAGCTCCTCCCAGGGCTGTCACAGGACAGCATCAGCCCCAGGGTTGGGTGGATGTCTATCAAGACCAGTCAATGGAAATTCTCTCTGGATCATCTTACAGATTGAGGGGGGCACTGCCTGTAGGGGTATGGGACTTATTATGGGATGTAGGGGAAGAACATCTTGGGACTGTACAAGACTTAGAGGAGGGTCCTTAGCAGGGAAACAAAAGGCAGGAAAAAGGAGGGATCATGGCAGTTTGGGAAGGAGATAGAAGGGACCGGTCGCATGTAACCAGGTTGCTGGTCAGTACAGTTGTGTGGCCATGACGTGCTCTGATCAGTGCATTACACTCATTAAACTCAATTTCTAACTCTTCCTGGGTGAAGGACTCTCTATTCTGTGTGCATGGGGGTCCAAGCACAGCAGCTGGAGTGCGACCAGGGGTCAGAGGGCCATGTGTCTGGGGTGTCGCAGTCAGAAAGACCAGACTGTGTGCATATGCTGTTCTGTGATCACTGGTGAGCATCAAGCCAGACTAGCCACTGAGTAGGACAATAAGCTTGGGAGCCATGCGTTGAAGTGGCCATAAGTCTGTGATGGATTCAGGAGAGACCAGAGAGACTGCATGTGACCTACTGGAGGGACGAGGGCGTCCAAACCAGCAACTGGGGACACCATGGGGTCTGGGGAATGACCAAAAGACCTGTTTGTGTGTGTGTGTATGTGTGAGGCAGGGGACAGCTGCAGGACAGACTGAGAGTCAAAGGCCAGTTACTGGAGGGATCCACAGTGTACGTATGTATAAGTCTGCGTATATATTTTCTACTAATGGACCTTTATCCTGATCAGCCAGAAAGGGGAGCAAGATGAGGCTATCAGCGCTGTTTGTGTTTATGAATGCTGAGTTTGTGTTGATCTGTGTGGCTGGCCATGGGTATACGTACGCATGTGATGCACGTCTTGTATATGTGCGTTTGTGCCTGTGCCTGTGGGGAATACATGCTCAGCCTCACTGCAGGTTGGTCAATGGAGCTACAACCACCTTGCCTCCGTCAGGCTGCAGGATTTAGCAACTCCTGACAGCAGAAATGTTTGGTTTGGGCCAAATGGCTCTAATTCTTCCTTTAATGGGGCTTATTCCCCTTCACGGGCTGCTACAGCACTGTGCTGTGCTGTGACTCGTGGAAATTTGGTTGAGTGTCTGAACTTAGACTGAACTTACATTGGATATTAGGAAAAATTTCTTCACTGAAAGGGTTGTCAAGCACTGGAACGGGCTGCCCAGGGAAGTGGTTGAGTCACCATCCCTGGAGGTATTTAAAAGACATGTGGAGGTAGTGCTGGGGGACACGGTTTAGTAGTAACTTGGCAGTGCTAGGTTAACGGCTGGACTTGATGATCTTAAAGGTCTCTTCCAACCGTAACGATTCTATGGTTCTATGATTCTAACTCTGAAAGTCACTCTCAAAATTCTCCAGGAACACCATGCATGTTACACAGCTCTTCTTTCAGCACGTCCTCTTACAGTGGCTGTTTCTGACTCTCTGCTGACTACTCCTGTAAAAATACTTTAATGACTAGATAATTGCTCATAATCTTTGATTAATATAATTCTTTTGTTGCTGCAAATGAATTGATCTTGTGCTAGCAAATTAACTACTTCCTAGAAATATTATATTTTACACGATCCTGCTTCCTCACAGCCTGAGAGTTGATTTCAGTAAAGTGGCTGACATTAAGTTCGGTGGTCTTGCTGACACACTGTCTATATGTAGAAAGGTTTCTTGGCCTTTTCTAAGTGCACTGGGTTAACTCAGTTTACAGTAAGAAATTGCAGTGTTGCATCACGTATAAAAAGAATAAGGCAAGGAATGAAGCATCCAACCATCTGCCCAAAACCAGAGCTCTCACAAGCAGCCTGTGCTACTTTTAGAGTTAGCACGAGGTCACCAATACAGCAAAAAAAACCCTTGATTTTCAGTGGTTTTTTTCCAGGGTCTCAGAGGATTCTTCTCCTTCTACTATCTACTTAGTGATGCAGAAGTATGTATTCGCCATATGCTACACTGCTGGTGGATGTTGTAACAGTTTTTGCTTGTGACTGGTCTATCATTAGAAATGATACAGACCAGGTGTCACCTTTTCATTCAGATCAAGCCTAAACTCGACAACTTATTTTGGGCTATGCAAGAAACCAGTGTTGGTTTTATCAGCCATAGCACGTTGTAATTACTTTTAAAGTAGATTAATATAGAAATTTACTTTTAAAGTACATGAATATAGAATTCACCAGAACTGTAAATTTAAGAGTGCACTGGTATTAACAAATAAACAGTTGACAACTGGGTTGAAAAATTATCTGGCATTAAAATTATAGGAATAACAATGAAGAAAAATTAGAACAGCAAATATAAGACCTTGCAAACGAAGCACTTCAAATGCACCTCTATGCATCTAAGATTAGTTTGTCTGATTTATCCTACATGATAGAATTGTTTTCAGGAGTAAAGATTAATTGTATTATGGTGCTCTTGACATCCTATTTTTCCGATCCATTTGCCAGAGAGATGCTTTTAACTTTTTCATTACAAAGCTTTTACTATTATAACTTTCACCTGCTGAGTCTAGGCAACTAGCAATAATCTGAAAATGCTTTTCTCATTGAAACTATCTCTTTATACTGTTCTCATTGTATTTGAGCACATCTATTTTATGGGAATGTACATATGCAAAATACGGATGACTAATATGAAAGTTACTTCATGCTTATTCTTAAAAGTATGATCAGGTTGCTTCATTTTCTAAAGCTGAATTTATGTGTAGGTTCCTGATGACTTAACACAGATGTTTTATGTGATGTGAAGGTGGCTGTTTTGCAAGGGAAAAGGCAATTGTCATTTTGCACACTTTGTGTTAGGGAATTGCAGCAACCCAAAGGTTGGCTGAATGAAAAAGCATCGGCTGCCCACCAGCTCTGCTGAAGTCATTGCAGGAGGGGATACTTCGTGTTTACTTGAGACTGAGAACTTGTGAAAGCCCTTTCAAATGGTCTTTAACACAAATGTTGCTCTAGCAATCTCCTCGACCATGATGCACTTCTAAAAAAAAGTTAGAGGAAAACAACACAATTCATTTCCCTTCTAGGCTGTGTAGAATTGTTCTGAAAATGTCTTTGTTGAAATAAAAGGAAATAATTGGGGAAAAAAATACAACCTTAAATGTTTTATGAGAGTGAATGGTTTTCAGCAAGTATTTGTACTTGAAAGATATTAATTTTAGGTATCTGAAAACCCAGGGCAATCCCCATATTCACAGGAATCTCCACATCTGAATATATGAAAAGCACTTGAAACAAACGTTTTGGAGCTCTCATTCTTTTGGATTGGATCTTGATTAGGATGATGAACTCTTCTTCCAAGAAGAGTGTCTCCTGAGGATATTGAAGTTCCCTTCTCACTTTTGTCACTTTTTGCTGTCTTTTCCTTGAAGGACTTCAGCAGGTTGGAGGGAGAGTGAATGTGGTGTACAACTCCCAGGATTGCAGTAGCAGGCTTGTGGCTGAAGCAGAGGTGGCCCATCATCCTTCAGGTGGTTGCGGGGGAGCCTGAGTGCTCTGACAATCCAATCTGCCTTGTACACTGTGTGGGTTAAGCACACAGCTGCATATGTATAAGGCTGAATGTTATTCCTCACTAGAAATGACGGGATGACTCCTGTATACGTGTGCAGTATAAATACTTGGGGAAAATGCTTTGGGATGAAAGGCTGCACATAATGATCAGATATTATTAAAATGTCAGGTAGCTCTGGGCATTGAAGAACTGTCTCCCTGTGGAACTCATACGAAATTCAAAGTAAAAAAACTTTTGTGATTTGCTGAGTGGGTGGCTGAATGGGTTTTATCATTGTGTCTCAGAGTTCTCTCTTTTCCTCCCTCAGATGATGGGAATTCACTCCAATCAGAAGCCAAGTTACGATGCCACTCTGACATGTTTAATTAGGGACAAGGGAAGTGGTGTGATTTCTTGCTGCACATTAACAAAGGGGTTGTTGCTACAGCCCAGATCAGCTTCAGTTGTTACCACACTCCATGTCAGGAATATACTTTGGTCTGCTGTAGCTGTTTGCTCCCCATAGGGTTAGATCACGGATGAAACCACAGCAGAGATCTGTGCCACGCTAATGAAACTCTATTGCTGTCCTCTAACATGCTGAACCAGGGCTGGCGCGGTGAAGGGCGGAACTCAGGGGGACTCGATCTATCAGTGTGTAAGAACTTCTGAAGGCTGAGCAGGCTCTTTGATAACACGGTCCTAAATAGCCAGTTAAACCCCTGTTATTTTTCAAGCCTCACAGTATTGAATTCATGAGGTGGTCATTCCTCATGCCTGCCGTGGTGAGTAGGAAAGCTGCTGATCTGCGAACGGTCATAGCTGCTTGAATTTATCATACTCCACATGCCTTAAATTGAAGGAAATAAGAAGAAATAAGTGATGGGAGGGCTATAAATAAAAGCCTGGAACGGAAAAGGCAGGGAGTAGAAAGAGGCACAGCCACTCCTCACCCCCTGGTCCTGGTCCCACCAGGACAGAAGAACCTGAATACAGACAGTAAATGGGTCTCTGTAATCCCTGGGGGCTTTACGCCTTGTTCCAGTCAGGGTGAAGTGTTCTTGCACCTTCTTCTAACAACATAACACACCCATGATGAGAAACCACACCCCACATCTCTCCTCAAGGGGCTAACCTCATCCTTGCACTGCACCATTACTCTTGCATGTTCTCTTTAGACAATTAACTGCGTTTGTTAAATGAATTAGTTGACCAAATACAATCTTGCAAAGGGGAGCAATTACAACAGAGGGGCTGGAGAGTGCATGTAGCTCATGCTCTTCTTGGGAAATGCAGCTTTGAATGTTCTTAGGTGGAGGAGATAAGTAAACCCCATCTTCTGGCATCCCCTGTGAGGGATGTAACCCTTGAGTTTTCAGGCACGGAAAGGCTGCCAGCACCCTCTCCCTACCCTGAAATGCACCCAGCTGTCATCACCTCACTTTTTGCAGCATTCCACCTGCTCCCGTGTGCTCCAGAAATGCCTGCTGCAAGGCCAGAGGACCACAGCCAAGCTGTGGCAGATATTCCCTGACTCACGTCAGCTTGCTGAGGCTGAGGTTGACAGCTTATGAACCCCAGGAACCCAGGAAGCTCAGAGAGAAAGGAAACACACGTTTCCTGATGTGTATAAGCCCTGCATTGGGAGTTTCTGGCCTATAACTTTAGGTCCAAATTGCTTTTATATTAGCCATCTAAAGCACATTTTTTACCACCAGCCTGTTTTGTTCTGCAAAGAACAAGCCTTTTGAAGAGTGGGCGAGCCAGGAAATGGCTGTTGCCCTCACAAGGAATTGAAGCAAAAGCATCAGCAATCACTTGGGATCTTAATCTCATTCATGACCAACTTTTGTCCCGTAGTCCTGAACAACTGTGACGATTTGAGCAGGACTTGGACTCTTCTAGCTCCTTCTCCTCTCCCTGTGTTCAAAGGCCATTTCCATCTCACCTGGCTTGATGTGAGGCAGTCACACAGCATGGAGGTGCCCCATCTTACGGCAGGTGTGTACTAACACATACACTGACATAGGACGTTCACAGCACCCTTGGGTGCTTCTACTAAAGTTTGCATAATACAAGAATTGAAATCCGATGAGTTTGATGAAATTACAGACTTATCCAAAAATCAAAGGGGCTTAGCTTTTTAAATCTTTGCCCAGCTTGTTGCAAAAATGAGACTCATTTAAGAGCTGTCTTTACTTGTCTTTGGTAAAGAATATGGAATGGTTAGGGTTAGAGTTAGAGTTAGTAGGGACCTTAAGGATCACCTAGTTCCAACCCCACTGCCATGGGCAGGCACACCTTCCACCTGACCAGGTTATTCAAAGCCCCATCCAAACTGGCCTTGAACACCTCCACGGATGGGGCAGCCACAACTTCCCTGCACAACCCGTTCCAGTGTCTCACCACCTTCACAGAAAAGAATTTATTCCTGATATCTAATCTAAATCTACCCTCTTTCAGTTTAAAACTGTTACCTCTCATCCTATTGCTGCACTCCCTGATAAAGAGTTTCTCCCCATCTTTCCTGTAGGCCCCCTTCAAGCACTGGAAGGCTGCTATAAGGTCTCCCCAGAGCCTTCTCTTCTCCAGGCTGAACAATCCCAACTCTCTCAGCCTGTCTTCATAGGAGAGGTGCTCCAGCCCTCTGATCATCTTTGTGGCCCCCCTCTGGACTCGTTCCAAAAGGTCCATGTCCTTCTTATGTTGGGTGCCTCAGAGATGGACGCAATACTCCAGGTGGGGTCTCACCAGAGCGGAGTAGAGGGGCAGAATCACTTCCCTCGACCTGCTGGCCACGCTTCTTTTGATGCAGCCCAGGATACAGTTGGCTTTCTGGGCTTCAGGCACACATTGCTGGCTCATGTCGAGCTTCTTGTCCACAAACACCCCAAGTCCTTCTCCTCAGGGCTGCTTTTAATCTGTTCTCTACCTAGCCTGTATTTGTGCTTGGCCTTGCCCCGACCGACATGCAGGACCTTGCACTTGGGCTTGTTTAACTTCATGAGGTTTGCACGGGTCCACTTCTCAAACCTGTCCAGATCCCTCTGGATGGCATCTCTTCCCTTCAGGGTGTCGACCAGACCACACAGCTTGGCGTCATCAGCAAACAAAGATCGTCAGTGATTAACTGTACTATGTGAAAAGAGAAGACTAGGGTCTAGTCAGGATTAACATCACTTTCAGTGTAGCATAAAGTGAGCAATTTAGTAACATGGTTGAAATACTTCATCCTGGGTATACTCCTCAGAGTCAGGGATCATCTGGTAACTGCTTGAAAAGCAGATACAGACGAGACAAGAAAAATTAAAGGAAGAATCAACATCAAATGCAAGATGCTTGGTTGAACTTGAGAAATGCTCTGATAACAGCTTCAAGCATTCAAATGGAAAAATGCATCCCTACTTAATATTATTGATTTCATGTCTGGAGAAAAACCCACAGAATACTGTGTCCAAGCTGCTGGAGAATGAGGTCAAAGTCATTACTTTGTTCAAATAATGAAACTCAAACAGAGCAAAAAGCTGCTAGACAACTTGTGGTGAAATCAGTTTCACTCTCTGAAATATATTCATTTTATTATGCCTTGGTGATAATGAAGTAACCGTAAAAGTCTTTTGGTGAGATCCCGGCTTTTTAACCTGATGGGATTTAATTATTGACTTCAACAGAGTCAGCACTTTACCACGCAATTGCAATCTGGGTATGCAAAATGCTTCTGCAGCCATGACCCATCTCTTGCTTTGGTCTGAACTTGGAGGACTGACACTCTTGACTACCATTTTATGGCACTTTTACAATGGGTAACACAACACACCCATGATGAGAAACCAAACCCCACATCTCTCCTCAAGGGGCTATCCTCATCCTTGCACTGTTATTCACAGGAGCTATCTAAGGAAGGTAGACAGCTGTCAAGGGAGAGTGCCAAAGTCCTGGAAGAAGATCACTGATTACTTCTAAAATGAGGCTCCCTTTCCCCATTAACAATAGAAGGGTACCATGGATATTAACCTTCCCACCCCCAAAACAGGGATATATTCACCAAGGCTATACAACTGTATTTGCATGCAGTGCCCTATGTATACTGAATGCCGCAGTGAGAAAAAGGAGATCTTTAATCAAAACACAGAATTAACCTATATACAAGAGACTCCACAGAAAGCCACTGAACTTACAGAAACAGTGGAAGAATAAATTGCATTTATAGAGTTAGCGACAAAACATGTGATTAGCAAAATGTTCTCTACTCGAGCACACCTCCCAAGCAAGATTTTTTTTCACGTTGGGACTAATCAGGTCCCAAGAGTCTGGGAACATCCTGGAAGAGGATTATATCTGAAATTATAATTGTCCATTGGCCATTATTTTCTCTTCAGTTAAGACAGAGATGTGAATTAAATATCATTATATGCAGCAATGAAGAGGAAATTAAAAGGGGGGCAAATTAGAAGCAAGAAGCAATCTTTTCCTAACCGCAGGGCTGAAGGAAATGAATGCTCTGTGACAGCACCTCTGGCAGTCCTGGGTGTTGAAGTCTCTGTTAACACCAGACCAGGATCTTGGGTTCTATGTAGTGCTTGAGCCTGACATTTGGCCTTTCCTGCCACAGAGTATAGCTGGGAAATGTCAACAGCCATAACAAATATTACTGCATGTACCTGGCAATTCACTCATGAAACACCCTTATGACTGTTCACAGAGCCTTGTAAGATGGTTTTGCTTTCTGGAAATAACAGATGTACTGGGAATACACTAAAATTTCTGTTTCTCCCCCCTCCCCCCCCTCCCCGGTTTGTGTGTGAACTTCCATGGCAGGGAGGGTAACACTGCAATTGCTCCAACCTCTTAGTTAATTGTGCTCAATTCCCCTGCAAAAACAAGAGTAAAAAAGAACGAAGATTGGTCGATTTATAGGTGGGACATATTTCAAGAGGGATGTTTTTCTTTTTCCAAAGGTGTCCAGATCCTTGTTCCCCTTTCAGGATGGTCTCACATAATGGAAATGTAGAAGACACACCAGGAGAGGTCTAAGTATATATTTTCATCTGCATCTGCTTTTGCTAACAAAAATATTTCCGGGTTTTATTTCAAGAAACAATATTTTCTAATCTAAAATATGATGCAGACCAGTGCCATCAGCAAAAGCCTGAGGACTGCAGAAAATAATATTTTTAAGATTACAGTATGGGCATTCTTGATGCGTATGCAGTGTGCCTAAAATTTCTACTGTCCTTTCTAGGAGCCTGATTTTCTGGAGTAAGTTATCTAAATATGCCATAGTGTGACGATTAGATTGTGTGCTCAGTGTATAGACATACGTTGCCATTTTTCCCTACCAACACCTCCCACTATTGCTCTGCATGTAAAGGTATTTCATTTGCTGAATTCAACCTGTCAACTGTAACAAATATGTCCTAATCCCATTATATGCATCACAGTTCACTTATAACCACATAGAAGCCACCAAGCCTTTTTCTCTTTGATCATCCCAGATTTGCACACTGGCCAAGGGCAAGAACTATGAAGTCTGCTGGGAACAGATGTGGAGAGACAACCTGCAAGGCACAACACCTGAGCACCACCTATTTGATATAAATGACAATTGTTTAAAAGGTACCTCGACTTCCATTTTACTAAGTTCATTACTGTAGCAAATGCTGTAACATCCATTCTTTCCCTCTATTTCTCTGTTTCCATTTGTGCTGCTATGCCTCCTCTGATTTCATGGTGGCATAATTGTTGAATACATGGCTGGAACTGTGACTCAATAATTGTAGCTGTCTGGTTTCCCTCCTCAGCATTAATTTAGGTATTGACTTCTTTTCTTATTGCTGTGAGATCATCATGGGAAGAGCTCATGGCAAAGAGGGACAGAAAACAGAGTTTCTATCCTATGGAAAATTCAGGCATTTAAACAATTCCTCAAATTACAAACTGGAACAAGACATTACCTTCTGAAAAATTTACCATTAACCGAAGATTCTGAAATATTTTGTTTTAGATACGTGGGAATGATGTACTGAAACACTCTTTTTAGACAATTGAAATGGTTCATTTTAATGCTATTTCAACCCTTATATTATATCAAAATAAAAATTTCAGGCTCTTCAGTTTTATCCAGTTACACGTGAGCCAGAAAGATAAAAGTTGAAGCATTTAGGTACTTTAAAACATTTCAATCTTGCAAAACATTGCTTCAACCACATTTTTGGAGGGGAAGCAAGTTCCTGCAACCAGCTGTCGTACAAAGACAAGTTTTTTAGGTAGCAAATGTGAGCGTTTCAAGATCATGAGTGGATTAATGTCTTTATTTTGGTTTGCAAACAGAATCTTTCAAAGGGGCAATGAGACGCTGTGCAGACAGACTGCAATTGCAGATTTGTTGGAGCTATCAGGCAATATTGAATGTCTCCTGTCCAAATGCTGAGAGCTATGAGGCTCTATCGACTTCACTGCGGAAACAGACCACAATGAATGAGATTCAGGAAAGGATTAAAAAAGAGAGGACAACATTTCCTTATCACAAAGCAGTGCAGAAAATTTGAGCCTTCCATTCAGGTTTAAAATAAAACTGCTTTCCTGGTTGTGCCATTAGGCTAAAATAGATGTTAAAAGTATATTAGTGTTCAGACAGTTGCTAGTTCTCTTGGCTAGGAAGAAGATACTGTATATAATCAGTTTTAATTTTCATATGTTTATGACAAAGCAGAAAGCTGCATGGTTTGGATGACAAACATAGCAGGAAAGTTCTCCTTTTTTACTCTCTCCCCTTATCCAAATTGCTGTTTTGACTGCAATCATTAAGGGAATAACAGAAGCATTTTTTTTTTGGCAGCAGGTTTTAAAAAACACGACCTTAACAAGTCCTTTAATGATTTTGGACAAAATAATGACTCAATGAATTAATTTAGTCCTCTTGTGCAACTTGACTGTTTCCAAATTCTACATGTATACCAATCACTTCACTCAGAACTGAAATATGGCCAGACTTGCTCAGCTGCAAGGTGGCACCCACAGAGACAAACGGTGGAACTTTGTAGCTTGAGTAATCCTGGACAGGACACTAAGGCAAAGTATTTCTCTTGCAGTCGTTTCCATGGTATCTTTTAACACCCACATACAGCAAGTAGGACACTGGTTGTTAAAGTCTCTTCCAAATAAATCCTACAAAGTAAATTGCATGGAACCCAATTTATCTACCTCGAAATGAAGTTTGCTGGGATTTGAACCTGTGGCTTCAGGAAAAAAAGACAGACATTTCAAACCTGATGTGCAAATCACTCAGCCATTCTATCAGCTTTAAGACATAAATAGTAAATTGGAGACCATGCGCATGCATATATATATATATATCTAAATCTATACATTGATAGCTGTACCTACATTTGCCTGAGATTCATCCTGCCCATTGATTTCTGCTAATTCCTTGGCGCTTTTTAACTGCAAAGAGTAAACAAAAAACAAAACAGAACAAAACAAGCACATTACTTGAGTATTTCACGCAGTTATCTTTGATTTATTTGAAAGAGCATTTTATAAAGCTTCCAATGAGAAAAACAGATGGAGCATATAATTCTAATGAGTTTTTGCTCAAACCATTTTGAAACCAACATACTTAAGGCTTGATAGGTTGGCAAAAAAAAAAAAAGAAAATAATAAGACTGGGTCATTATTTTTTAAATAATAAGATTAGAAAGTAGTTTCAAGACATAAAAAGTGTACAGAATTGGCTCTCAAGAATAATAAACGATTTCATTTCCCATTCTTGTTGCTATTAATTTAAACTTTACAATATTTGCAAGTTGCCACTAGCTAAATAGTGTTTTGCTAATGATTACTTTTGAATGATATATTTTGAGCTGTTTAAGATGCCAAAGTGTTACTGTACGTTTCCTTCCTGAGGAAGCATCTAAATAACTGACATGGCTCCTGGGTATGACGGAAAAGGAGGTGAAGAGAAGAACAGTTCTTTCATTTAACCAGTGGCAGGAAGAACAGAGGAGGCACTGCCAATTCCAAATATATGATCTGAACCAAAACTTTTTTTTTTTTTTTGCCTCCTGAATTAGCTTTCTGGGGAAAATCCAGGATTACACTGGGGACTGTAAAAATCATTCCCAAGACATTTAAGGTATGTCCTGGCTCATGTCTCAAGGCACGGTGAAATATGCAGTCATTCATCCTGTGATTGAGCAAACACAGAAAGGAGGAGACATCACAGCTCTCCCGAGCCGATAAGCCATGGAGGTTTGTACACTTAAATGAAGTGCTCAGAACTCTTTAGGTAAATCTCTGAAGAGTCATGCCTTTATTCTAACTTAATTCAGAATAGATATCTGGGGTGGGGGGAGATGGGGAAGAATAAACAGAACTTTCTGAGGCATTCCATGTTTTTTGCCAAAGAAGCTGGGCTTGATGTAACTGTTGATGATACAGCTGTGCTCCTGAATGACAACAGTCCTAAAATCCAGGTGAAATGGAACACTATTATGTTTTGATTAGGTGTCTGACTCAGAAGCGTTGGCGGACTACCACCCTAGGGTGGCTAAGTTACCTCCATCATCTTTTTGCTATGTGGCAGCAACAGCTAAACAGCGCGTGATTCAGTTCCCGGCCTCTCACAGTTTCCAATTTGACAATAAAGGTAAGCGGGCCACGGTCTCTGCGTACCTTCTGACGCAGGGCTGTAAACTGCACCAGTTCAGGAACTGCTGCTCAAGCCACTAAACTGGTCCTGACAGAGAGGGAAGGGGGTGGCAATCCCTGATAAAGCAGTACAAAGGATAGCTGGGGACTGCAAACTCATCAGGTGTCCTGGTTCCATTCAGTGATGCTCATTTTTCAATACCCTCGAAAAGTCTGCAATTTATAGTGACAGCAGGGTGATACGCTTCCAATGAATGCTACATGTTTTCCCTGCACTGAAAAAATAACCATCCCGTGAAACCACCTCGCTGTGAGGATGGCTGGTAGGAATGATCCGAGAGGGCTGCTTCCAGTTAAGCACCAAAGTTAGGTATTTCTGCATTGCGGTGCAACCAAGAGAGACATTTCCTGATTCTGCCAATTCTTTGTTATAGAAATTCAACTCACACAAGCAGTCCTATTGAGTGCAGCTGAATTACTCATCTGAATATGAGGTCAGGAGAGCATGCTCGGGTATGTAAAACTGCTCTGCACGCTAATGCCATGTCCTGAGCACTCGGGGAGTGCTGTTCATTACTTACCTTTCACCTTTCCTTTTCCAGGCTGATGAAGTGCCATCACCCCTTGGTGACTGCTGGCTTCTTGGGCAACGCTCTGCATACCTTCTGCTGGTGACATACCACTCCACCACACGCACAGTTGACAGGAGAGTGGACTTAGCCTCTAGACTATGTTGGTCCGGCAGGTTTTCACCACACCATTGTTTCCCACCATCACTGCCCTGGCACTGGTCCACCAGTTTATATAACTCTAATGCAGACGGGATGCTTGAGCCTTTATCTCTTTTATTGCCTGCCATGCTCTGGAAAGGATGCCAGAGCTCAGGCAAGAAGGTGCTAGTATCCATGTCTACACTAGGACCACTGCAGTAGGAGGTGGGAGTGAACCAGTGGAGAAAATGGCAGAAAACTTGTGGGCAGAGAATGTGCAGCTGCATTCCCACAGGCTAAAGGGGTAAAGTCCCTTTTTTTCCAATATTGTTTTTTTTCTAAATTAAAATTTAAATTATATTCTTCTCACACATTTTAAATAGTGAAATGTTGGAATAAGAACCTCAAAAAACCATACAATATTGGAAAAACAGGACTCGCCTTACCCCCTAGGCAAGGGGCTCCATTGACGGTCGGTGGTGAACATGATGTTACCAGCAGAGAGCATGCTGAGGCAACACACTGAACTAGGGCCAGTAACAACCAAGAGCCTACCTGAAAGGAAAGGAGAAGGGTTGAGGAGTTAGAAGTCTCTGATATATCTAATGTCGTGGTTGGGGTAGGTCTGACACAAACCAGGGAATGCCTCTCACAACCAGAGCTGGTGGCCACGGGCCAGATCTGATCCAGAAACCTCTTGGCTACAGTAATGCAATATGGTGCACAAGAAAATGGGATCTCTCCCAGCAGGACATCCCATCCTGGACTCGACTGGGGTGTGCAACTGGATCAGCATGAGATGTGCTGAGCCAGCAGATGTGCTCAAACACAGCTGCACCTCTCCATGCAAATGTGCCCGTGGTGAGGCAGGGCAGGATCCCTCTGCCAGCTTGAGATGAAAAGGCAGATTTTAGCAAACGTAAGGCAAAACCGAGCCATACAATTGGGGCGGGAGCCCAGTGCTATTTATTTTTTAAAGAAATATTCATATTTACTTGACTCCGCCGGATGATTTTCAATACCCATTGTGGATAAAACACACAGATGAGCCGTGGTGCTTGTAAAGGAAAACTGTGAGCCTTGGCAAGTGGGGGTCATTACTGCTAGGGCTTCTGCTGTTCTGGAAAGTTTTGGAACTGGTTCAGGGTTGTTGGAGAAGCACACTATCTGCGTAGTGCTCCTTAGGAATTCTGGCTACTTACAGTCTTGGCCTTAGGCGTGTTTCAGAGCTAATTCTCAAGAGAAATGCAGATCCATCCTGCCTTTCTTCCAGCTACTGTTTCATCTGTCTGCCTAGCATGAGCGCACATTTGATTCGCAATTAGTAGGAGTCTGCAGAGATTCAAAAGTCTGCCCTGGTGGTCCCTACTGGGGCCCAGCATTGTAAGATCTTCCTATATATTTTTGCAGCATTTAATTGCTACCAAGATGTAAAATAACTTCATGCAATTTCATTTTTTCTTTTTTTTATATTATTTTATAATGCTATACCTTGCATGCCATGTAAAAATGGAAATGAGATGAAATTAACTCAATAGATCTGGTGGATTCTGTGCTTGTAAAGATTCTGTCATTACCAAATCCATTCTTCTTCATGGCGTTTTGTGTAATATGGTCTTGCATCAGCTCTCATTTAGAAGGTCATCTCTGCGACCATAAGTGCTAAGAACATGTATCTGATCATAAAAGCTTCATTTTTTCCAGAATCTAAATTATTAGTTTCTAGAATACATTTGTCACCAGATATGTTCAGACAAATGTTAAACGTGGAACAGTGTCACAGCTTTCATAATGAGCATTAAAAAAATCTGAAATGAGCATAATTCACTTTTCCCAATATGTACGTTAAATGTATAAATCTGTCTGCAGACAGATTCAGACATACATGCTGAAAAATCTTGAACAAGAGAATCATCAGCATTTTGAACCGCTGCCATCTAAGCAATTCAGATCCCACAGCCTTTAAACTGCAAATACTTAACCAAGTCACTAAATATTTTAGCTCAAAGTTTATCTAGAAAGGGTTAAAACACGGTCTCAAAGCAGAGACTGTGCCTGTGCAGCACAGGTGGGGGACTTGTGATTTCAGTGTGTCTAAGCCACGTGGTCTATACAGACAATACGCATTTGTGCACACTGTGCTTGCACAAAATGCACTGATTCATCTCCAGATTCACAGATTTAGCACCAGATTTTCTTTTTGCTGTGTAACTCTCCATCTTACCATGCTTATAAAACAATACTATCAGATGCACTTCTCAGTGTCATAGAAGACCTTAGTATCAAAGAAGGTATGATAATCAGTTTTACAGAGGTTTGCTTCTCACTGCTTAAATAATTTCATTGATGGCTACTTTTTTTAACGCCATTATCATAAACTTTTTTGCATACTCGCATCTGCATGAGTAACACTGGAGATGCCAAGCTCTTTTTCTTCTGAAAAGAGCGAGCTGTTCTGCTTCAAATATATTTGCTTTTCAGGTATATTTAACTCTCCCAGCATCATTTTTTTTTTTTTAATTCAGAGTGAAAACACATTTCACTGATCTCTACGTAGAATAACGTAAGTGGAAATGTTACTCAACACATGAAATTCAGTATTGGATAGTGTAAAATAAGTGTCCATTTTCACTCTCTTTTCTCAAACTCCGGGTTAGCCCCAGCTGTGTTCACAAATGCTAATCAGAGCAGACACACAGGCCATAAAAGGTTATGTCTTGCTCCCAGCACAGTCTGCGGTCAGACTCCTATGGATTTTGGAGGTGAAGCCATGAGTCCTACGTCCCCTCAGCACGCCTAAGCCAGCATTTTTCTCCCACCAGAAACACTCACCTGTTCCTGAAGGACTTTAAGCATCGCTTGTGTATGTGTTTGCTCTTCCTTGGCTTGCTCCAGTTCAGATTTTTTGTTATTTAATTCTTCCTGTATGCTCAGCAATTGCTGCACAAACAAAAGAAGTTTCTGGTTAGCATCGTCTGGATCCAAAGCGGTTTTAAATCCTCAGTTTGATAAATCCTCATTTCAAACAATGCTTTGCAGTCTGCTCCTACATTTATTATTGTTGTGTAATCTGCTGTGTCTAAATGGACCAGAGGTAAATTATTTTCATCTGCATCTCCTTCTGCAGCAGTGCTCCACGAGTAATGCATCTGTTAATGTGTGTTAAGCTATTTGTTACATTAAAGTAGAAACTCCTGGTACAGTATATCACCCACAGAGCGACTGTCACATTCATCTGAACCAAAATCTTATTTGTAGAAGTATATGCGGTGGTTTTAATAATACTAGGGTAAACACAAGGGTACATAAATAATTTAAAAGCACAGCCCTTTAATATAATTAGTCATTGGCCCACAGCCATTTTCATTCTATGCAAAGCAATATTCTGGAAAGCTTTCACGCCGAGTTGCCAAGAAGACAAAAGCTTTCCTTTTTTTCCCTTGTGCTGTAATATTTTATTAGATCAGGAAGACTGACGCCCTACAATCGATATGTCAGCCAGAAAGACTGCTGATCTGAACTGTCAAAACAAAAAGCTATGACCAAAACCTGTTTTTATGAAGAGAATTCTGGGAGCTCCTGTCCCCTGGTCTTGGCTAGCTTTAGGTTCTGCATAGATTTGTTGTCACTACTCAGCACTGGTCAGCAGATTTAGCTAATTCTGAGATAATTATATATTTTTGTATTGACGTGATGAATGGTAGACACTCCTGAAGAGTAAGAGGAGACACATGAGATTAAAAAGGAGTTTATGGTGCTTTCCCTCAGTGATCAAGAAAGGAAACTATGATTTGCTGGGGCAACATACTGCTTGCAAGCACATTCGTTTTTAAGGACTACTTGAACGAGGAATTCCTTCACTGACTTGCGTCACTGATCTAACCATGTATCTCAGTATCTAAAGCTTAGTTTATGCTTGTGCTTAGGACTGGTAACTCTGACTCAAACCGATGTTGCATGTGTTCAGCATCTTGGTAAGTTACAGATAGCAAGCCTAGAAATAGTCCCTGGCCTTGTTCCACTGCACTAGAAGTCCCAGGCATCAAAGGACTTGGCACCAGTATTGTTTTCAGAGCTGCTTGGAAACAGATGACATTTCAGGGACTGATGGAGTCATTGGTAGTATATTTCTGTTGCAAGTGAACACCAGTATGATGGATTAATTCAGCCACTGAAGTAAAAATACATGTGGGTATATGTCTGATTATATCTCACACACTCTACAGTCCAGCTGGGTTAGCTTTTTGATGGATCTTGCCACCTGGACTGCTCCCCAGGAGCCTTCAAGAGACATTCAGGTATGTGTATTCACTCTACCACAGCACAAGAGCGCTTCAAATCTCAAGATTTTACATGAAATGACAAGGTCTGTTCCCCTGAGGCTCTCGCCCAACCACCTTTTGTGTGGGAAGCTCTACTTTGGCATTTCCTGACCGGGGATGGATTGACACCTCAGGCCTGTGTTCATCTTGCCTGTTGGGTACTGCTCCCTACATTTCAGGAGGTACACTGAATTGGTGTATATTGTCATATGTCACACACTGATACCCATGCAGGTCCTCAGCATATCTGTAGCTTTCCAGACATTTCATAACTTTTTAGCTCAGAAAGGACCATTTGGTCACCTCATGTAATCTCCTACAGACCAGTAAGTTTCACCCAGGACAGCTGTAGCTGGTTTCTGCAATTTAGAAAGAAGGGACTCCAGTCCTTGGAAGAGCAGCAGAGCATACAAGACACATACTTCAGAAAGATAGCATAAGCCCTTTCAAGGGTCACTAGCTGAGACAACTGAGGTTTGGTAAGCAGATGTGTCACCTAATAGGGGCTGGTGAAATGGCCTCTCCTTCACAGCTGCAACCTGTTTGACCTTACACATCTGAACATGGCAAGGGCTTTTAAGAGAAAGGAGTCTTTGGTCCCCATATCAGTCTTCTCTGAGCAGTTATGTCTCACCAGTACGCCAGCCTCTGATGATTCAAAGGGAGGAGCCAAAAATGAACGAAATGATCTTCACACAAATGCAGGAATTCATCTAGCCAATTATGTACTGGGGGAGGGAAGCCCTCTTTTTGTCTCCAGGCAATCAGCTGAAACCTTGAAGCATGGGATTTGATTATCGTCATTGTCTCAGTGCACTGCCACAAGTACTGGGGAGTCTGAAGAAGACCTCACAAGAGATCTTGTTTGCTCCAGAGCCTCTGAAGGAAGTGAATAGCCATGCATATCCAAGGAGACCAGCACCCCCATCCAGACTGCACCTTCATCCTGGTTCAGAGATCTTACTCCAGCTTCTGGGAGAAACCCTAGGGCCCATCCTTCTGAACAATATAAGCTCCCATCTGGAAGATACCAAGTGAGTTTTCAATCCATCTCTGCCCCTGGAAAGCCTTTTCGCTACTGAATGACTGTTACAAATGGGAAACAAAGTTTCACTTACGGGTTGAACCTCTTGCACCTCTGCCAGAACTGAGATTTCCTCCCCCCCCCCCCCCCCCCCNTTTTATTTTCACATCTCCCACTGCAATCTCCCACTGTGATTTAGTCTAATTATATCCCTCTTCCTTTGATCCTGACTTTTCTGTTCTGCGTTTGAGGCAATTTTTCCAAAACTGTCCATGCACGGGAGGAAGCAGTGTGGAAGATGCTCTCTGAGAGCACGAGAGAGATGCTCCTTGGTCTGCATCTTTGTAGTTGGCTCTGGATCAGCCAGCAACAGGAATCCCAGGAAAACATCCAACATGCTCCGTTTCCCCAAGGTAAGACAGTGTGTATTCTGGTTGCAGTATGAGCTGCAAAGCACTTGTTATGAGATAAAAGCTTCCAGCAGTCTTAATGGTTAAACTGGCAACTACTGCAGGCTTACTGTGTGTGCACGGGCTCCTATTTTCAAAGACAGCAAACGGGTCTTATTTTCACGAGGGTGGAAAACAGAGTATCTGTAACTAAGGTACCATATTCCCACTCACACATAAGGTTTTTCATTCACAGAACTGGGACCTTGGCATAGAACCCCCAAAGATGTCAGCATTGTTTAAACCTTGTAGCCATCCCCTGGGGATTTAACCTTCTTTCCTTTTCTCTCCCTCATATTTATTTATCTCTAAAAGCTGCAGAACCTGCTTATTTTGCATGGGTCAGGTCCTGAGATTTCTTTTTCCTGAGTGGTTGATGCCATCACCAGGAAGTTGTAACATGGAGTTGTACCTGCCAAACAGCGTATTTTCCCCTTCTAGTTTCATTTTGGAAAAAGAAGAAATAGCTTTGACTGAAAAAAATATCAGCCTAAGACAGACGAACAGCCTGAAAGATTTCAGCACAAACACGTGATGTTTGGCAAAATTAGAAGCAAATGGGAAGAGGATCTTATACTGGCAGGAATGAGGCAAGTTTCATAACAGGGACTGCTGTCATGCCTGCTTATTAACAGACAGCCTCTCTGTAAAGATTGTAATGAATGACGCCAAAGGATGGTATTTAATTATTTAAAATTATTTTGTTTTTCACATAAATGGGCTTATTAAAAATTGATCCTATAGATATTTCTTCTGCCCTTCAGATTGCTTGCAAGTATACACCACGATCCATGAAAATAAAATAAAATGTTCTTGGTTTTAATGTTTGTGCTGTCTAATACTGTTCCACCTACTTTGCCATCTCATCCAACGTTTCTGCCAGAGCTTGCTTTCCCCCATGCCCACCCACTCACCCAGCATTTCCTACCCCACTTCCCACCCGTTATATGCTGCTGACTTTTCTCAGAACTGCTGCCAGCACAGCTACCAAAGTGTCCCTTCCTTCAATCTTGTGTCACCTCTCTGGCCATTTAATTTAAGCCCTGATGTCCCCAACTTTGTGGCACAGCCATGGCATTCAGACAGCAGTTCTCCAGTTTCCTCAGGCAAAGCAGTGACTTCTTGGTTACACAGCCAGGAAACACCTGGCTCATTCTTCTGTTGTCTTCCAGTGGCCCTCAGTGTGCAATTCTTTGGGTCCCTGCAAGTTATGGAAGGGTTTTTTCCCTGAGCCAAAATCCTAGTGTCAGGAAGCAGAAAAGCATCTCGTGGTGCTCATCACAGCTCTGAGGATCCTGGAGAGAGACACCTGCGCAGCCTAGAGCTCCAGCAGCACCAGTCTGGAAGCTCAGCTGGTCTACGTGCAAGCAAAACCGTTTGTCACCACGGCTGCCAGGTTGACCCTGAGAGATGAAGCCGTGTAGTAGGTCCAGATCAGGCTGGTAGATGCCACTGATATCCTCTTACTGGCATTTCCAGAGAGGAGGCAGGAAAGGAGAAATAATTAACCCACAGGTTGTCTCTCCAGAGATTAATCAATGCATTGTAGACAAAAAAATGCAAGACATGCTGGTTTCAGCAGCAGCTCTGGAGCTGCTCTGTGTAGAAATGGTAAATATCACTCTCCAGCATTAAGCTCCCTTCATTCATGAGGACCAAATCCTCCCTGTACAGAAGTGGGTAGCTAATTTCTCTATACTGGGGGGAAGGGTGTGTGTGTTTTATTTTGGTTTTTTTCACGCATTCCCACCTCCAATGCTGAATCTCTGCCAGAGACAGTTCAGTACCGCCCATATTGCGTAGATCTCAAAAGTGCAGACAGAAAATTACCATCTTAAACCAATCTTCGCAGCTTCTGAAACAGTAAATATAGATGGCATTATTGAAGCCAGCTGAATTACTCAGACTGTGTACAATGCAGTGCCAGTGTGGCCAAGAATGCTAACAACCGAACAACACGCAGTGCCTCAAAATATATGAGAAGCCCTAAAGGGAAAGTAACAGCTTGCTGTTGTGTACCACTGTGCAGCCACGAAATATTCCTTCTCTTTCCTCTCCTCCTCCCTGCCCACAGTTCTTCATTGCTCCCCAAAAGGCAGTGTTTCATGTGTACATTTAAATATAAATTATGGACACATCTAGAAGTGTGGTCCCACACTGAGCCTAGCAGGACAGAGAAAGGTCTCAGAAGGAAAGCACGGTTTCCAGCATGAAACCATCAACTTTTAGCATGCTAAGAAAAGGGAGGCAGATCAGAAGAGACCACAGGGCCTGAGGCTGTACTTAAGATACTGTAAGGCTGACAGAATAATGAAGAAGGAAAACCAGCATTTGCCACAAGTTTAGTAGTTATACTGCTGAATGGTCCTGCCCCTGCTATTTTGGTTATGGTTTTCTCTACAGCTGCTTGAAATGAAGTATGAAAAGGTTACAAAGACCTTAAAGAAAGGGAAATAAAGAAGAGCAGACAAAAGAACACCTCTGAGGTGGGAGCGCTGACTTTGATCACAGGCTCTGCAGGCAGTTTCAGCAAACCCAGCCTGTTCAGCCATGGGAAGGAGGCACAGACTCTCTCTCCCATTTCTGGAGTAGCTGCAGAGTGTCCAGAAAAGATCTGTGGCAAACCACCCTTCTGAAATAAGTATATCAGTCAAAGAGGGATGGTCTTACACAGCCTAACTGAGCCAATGCAGTTGAATGGCCATCTTAGACACCTACTGAACTCAGGCAAACTGAATTCTCCTATCTATGTAACGTTTGGGGGCAGCATATTACTCTCCACTTACCACCTATAGGGAATATATAGGTAGTATATTTTCCTGTACAGGAAATCACGGAATCACAGAATGGTCAGGGTTGGAAGAGACCTCTGGAGATCATCTAGTCCAACCCCCCTGCCAGAGCAGGGTCACCTACAGCAGGTTGCACAGGATGGCGTCCAGGTGGGTTTTGAATGTCTCCAGAGTGGGAGACTCCACAACCTCTCTGGGCAGCCTGTTCCAGTGCTCTGCCACCCTCAAAGTAAAGAAGTTCCGCCTCATGTTTAGATGGAACTTGCTATGTTCAAGTTTGTGCCCGTTACGTCTTGTTCTATCACTGGGCACCACTGAAAAAAGACTGTTTCAATCCCCCTGGCACCCACCCTTTAAGCATTTATAAGTATTGATAAGATCCCCCATCAGTCTTCTTTCCTTTATACTAAAAAGACCCAAGTGCCTCAGCCTTTCCTTGTAAGAAAGTTGCTCCAACCCCCTAGTCATCTTTGTAGCCCTTTGCGGGACTCTCTCCAGCAGTTCCCTGTCTTTCTTGAACTGGGGAGCCCAGAACTGGACACAAATATTTCCCTATATGGGAAAAATGGGGAGATCTGATTCGCTACGTGGCTAAAATGAAGGCAAAACTTATGTGCCTCAAATAGACAGCCTGTATCCCTTTTTCAGTCCCAATGAAACCAAGGTTTGCAGACTAAACAGTAACCCTGGGAAGCAGCTCTCACTTGTGCAAAAGTGCTGCCCTTTCCCCTAAACTATGCTAGATTCAGAGATCTATAAAGTATGAAATCACAGGCATTGAAATGACTGGAGAGTTCACCTAAAAATTAAAACACTCCCTTATGGTAGCAATTTCTGAGGTTTTATTCTCTTTTTCTTTTTTTTTTTTTTTNCACTGTGTGTTTTCTAAGTTCATTTTATAAAAAGAAAAAGCAGTTAGAGTTTGCCAAATGGAAAAGGACAAAAATCAGCAAGGAAAAGAAGTGTCTGAAAATTCTTAGAAGCTGTTCACAAATACAGAGGGGAAGGACGGTAAATATTTCTTTTCAGAATCCTCTTTAGGTAGAAGCAAAAGAAATAATGAATCAAAATGAAATCTCAGGTACACAGCCAATTGCAAAATAAAAATACAAATCCCTCTCCCAGTACTTCCACGGACCTTCTGGAAGAGTGTTTTTCTCTTTTTTGTAAGACAGACAAGATTTCATATCACAAATGGCCAGCACATGGCAGGCTTGAATAATGAGAAAGTGACTTCCCAGCTGAGCAAATATGCATTAGTAACAAGACGCTGATGAGGCCAGACAAATCACCAAGGAAACGGGAGAATGTGAAAGACAAGTCAAAGAAGCTTTAGAAATGAGCCCTCAAGGAAGTTAGCCATGTTGCAGCAGTAAGGGCAACATACGTGCCATCCTAATGTATGACAAGGCATTATTAAAATCAAGAGAATGATTGCGGATTTTTTTAAGGGAGTAAAAAGAAACACAAATGTAACGTTTCTCATCCCTCCCACCTCTCAGGGACTGCCTGTGTCACAGGAACTACGCGGATGGCATTATTTGGGTGGATCACGGGGTTTGCAATCACAGAAGACTTCAAGCCCTGACCCACCCTGTCCTGGGCTGGTGAAGAGCTGCATGTGGATCAACAGCCCAGCTCCTGCATGTTGGGCATCCACCTGCAAAGTGAGTTTTCCTGGCTCTCTCACCAGAGATAAAGACCATGCTGAACATGTTAGCTCCACAGGTTAACCAACTCAGAGGGTGCCAGGGATCTGGGTACACACCTGATGGGTGTCTTTACAGCATTCAGAGCAGCAGCAGGCAGGACTGAACCTGAGAAATGTGCCAAATGAGAAAACAGACAGATATACACAGAAACTACCTAAAGGGAAGTTACAGAGAAGGTGGAGTCAGGCTCTTCTCGGGTAAAGGCTGAGGGTGAACAAACACATATTCAACAAGAAACATTTCTATTACATATAAGGAAAATATTCCACAGTGAGGGTGGCCAACCACTTGAACAAGGGCTCAGATAAGCTACGGATTCTCCATCCTTGGAGGCACTGAGAACACAGCTAGACAAGACCCTGAGCAAAACTGAGACAACTCCAGAGCTGACCCTGCTTTGGGCAGAGGGATGGTGTCATGATCTCCAGATGTCCCTACTGACTTACATTATTCTATGATTCTAAAAAATACCTAATAGATATCAGATAATTAGATCACAAATTATTATGTTCCTATGATGCATAGTAATTCAACCATACCAACTACAAGAGGCAGTGTTTGGGGTTGGACAGCAGATGAAAAAAGAACATGGATAGTGCAATGAATAGCTTAAGAGCCAGTTCTACAGCTTTCCTTTGTTAAGTAAATTTTAAGCATATCTCTTACTCCATTTGAGAAAGACAAATTCTTTTAGGTCAGCTATGGACTGTTGCAGCAAATGAGGAAAAGGCCCGAGTTTTTAGGGACCTTACAGAATCAATTCCTCCTCTCAAAAGTGAAATTCTCTCAATTTACTAATAGATACTTAGTGCTAGCATCAAGGGTCCTTCTCTGGGATCTGAATTTCAGAGCAGATTCCACAAGGTCTTTAATTTTGATGGTGCTCTGTGGAGGGGAGAAGGCTGCCTGAAGCCCATTACACCTCATCAATAAAGCTCCCTCCTAACTTTTCTAAATGAGATGACTGTCATGCTACATAGACCTTGACTTTACTGGCAATAGGTGAGTAGACAGGTGGGTTTACAGTTTGCTCTGATCATGATCAAAGGAAGAGGGCAGATCCCAAACGAGCGCCATGTTCCCTCTGCCCTCATATCTGGCCTACAAGGCAACCAGTCGGCACCTGATACGATGCACAGTCAAAAGAAGACATGATCATCCATTCACAGCAACCTCCTCTTCTCCAATCTTTCACCTGTACCTGTCCATTGTGGATATCTCCTCACCAGGCAATGGCACTTCATATGTATGATCCCATCTCTTCTTTCACTGAACTCCAAATGAGCATGATACAGCACGCTCTTTCTCAACAAACCAAAATAGATTTTTTTAATTTTGATTTTCCTATTCAAGAAGAAATTTTTTATTAATTTTAAAGGAAAATAAAAAGACCTGACACATTTCTACTGGGAGAAGAATGGCATTAGGGAAGAGAATCAATTTGGCCAGTGGTATTCCCATTGAAACACAATTCCTAGTTGTGAAAGGAGAGTTCCTAGTAACAAAAGCATCAAACGCATTTGGAAACTGTAATTAGCAAGCCAACGCTAGTATTTAGGACTCACACAGGATCTCTAGATAGTAAAACTTATGAGATCTATCCTTCACCACCACTAGACTACACAAGCATGTTAATGAAGATACTAGTTGATTTCTTTCATATTTTAAACAAAATACGTGCACCTGGTTATTTCTCTCCAAAGTGTTTATTCTTGCTGCCAATCCCAGTTTAGCTTTACCAGTGGTAGCAGGCAAAAAGATGCTACCCTCCACCATCTTACCACTAGAACAGCTATCAAGAATTTGGCGCTTAAAGCATCTGCAGGCCCTTATTTACACTTCCCCTAATATTGTTGAAGTGGTGGTGGCAGAAGTGGGAAATTAAACACTACTTTCAATAAGGAAAGGTTGTTAAACACAGAGGAGAACCCATTTGGCTTGTCTGAGACGTGGTAAATAATTAGCACTTAATTGCCAGCTGCTCTTTTTTTTTAATATAATCAGAAAGAGTAAGTATTTTCTGGAAGTTTGAACGTGGACAGTACTATACAGAGCCCTGAAAAACACATGGGAACAACGATAATACTTATGGGAACATTCCTCTCTTTCCCAGTAGGAGACATATTTCTTAAACAGTTTCCAAATATCAACCATAGAGTGAGAGAAGAAGAGACAGGCCTGGAAGTGAACATCTGGACACTGGGTCCACTCCCTTGCACTTATCTTATATCCATTCCCTATAAAATTACCAGTGTTGATCAATATTGCCATTGCTACTCCAGTGCCACTTCTATAGGAAAACGGAAAGATCTAACTGGAATTCATACTGCAGGAGTAGTAATAAAAAACATTTCCAACTTAATTATTCTGGCCTGTTTATTCAGCAGGTAAAATGCAAATACAAGGGATAATGTTTTTTATCTCTTTTATTCACTCTTCTCTTTAATACTGCATTTGGAGAAGAATCAGTTTATGGTTGTGCATAAGTATATTGGGTGGGTTATACACTGAATAGGTTTGGTGAGCAAAAGGTAGGTGGATAAAAAAAGACTACAAATCTCTACATTTAGGCTATATTAATACATATAGCCATAACATGCTCCATCTGTTCAACAATGATGTTAATTTCAATGCTAAACTGCTACTAGAACCTGTATATTTAAAAGTAAATGGTTGTTATAATGGTCATGGCACTCACATGGCACCAGATTCGGCAATTTTCAGCCAACAGCATATGCATCTGTGACTTCTGACATTTCGGAAAGTTTGTATGTGAGAGAAAGGAATGGCTGTGACAGTTAGCAGCATCTGTGAAGGATCTGAGAGCTGCAGACCTAAATGCCAGCTGAGGCTTATTGGAATTTAATAGGTGGTAGATTGCTTAGAAGAGTGATATGAAAAAAAATGTCTCACGATGCCCTCTCCTATTAGTTGTTGAAACCTCCTGGACAGAAACGTGCTTTTCCTCCCTGCTCCCACTGAAAGAGAGCAGACCATGGGAACAGTGAGTTCTTCCCTTACTTGTATGACAAAAACCTGCTTTTCATGACAGGATAGGAGAGGAAAGATCCGAGCAATGCCATCTTTGCTTGTAGAAAAAGAAAAATCTGCTAGCTCAGTGAGGACATCTGAAAAAAGAACTAGCTCTGCTCCGGTGGCTGGGAATGGTAGAGATCCAATTCATTTCAGTGGCAGCACAGTGAGGCCAACACTAGCTCCGGCTTTTCTACTCAGAATGGTTACTATACATTAGAGGTATACGATCTTGCTTAAAAACCTGAAAGATGACCCTTGTGCTATCTCACTTAGACAAAAGGGTCCTAATCTTCCTCCCAGTAACTGTACCATGGAAGCTGTGTGCACTCCACAGTCCTCGTCACCAAATATGTACCCTGGCCATCCTCCTTCCAGTGAGTGTAAGGAGGGAGCTGCGATGCACTTCCAGCAGCTCTTCTCACCCTCCCAACCACACCGGTGAAGCTTATCGCAGACCAAACTGCCCTTCCCTGAATGAGCACTGAAAGCCTGAAACGATTGCTCGTCATCTGGGATCTATCAGAGCCCTTTAAAAACAGGTGTTACAAGTCTTAGGTGCACGTGCTATTTTATTTTACAGGCTAAACGATTAGTAAACGGCGAAAGCTAGTCCACAGTAGGCAGGAAATGTCAGGAGCAATGTGGCCTTTGCAGTAAGACCTCGAGCTGCATATTGAACAGTAAAGACAGGGAGGTATTGAATAGATGATGATAAACTCTGCAGCACCCAACGGGGAACGGTCTCTGAGGTATACGAAGCAAACTACACAAGCAGTAGTTCTGGCAGTTCCTGTCTTCTGAGTGCTCAGGTTCGCAATCTGCATCGCTGTTTGAGTGAAACTGATACTGTTTGAGGGGAAAAAAAGAAGAAGACAAGACAAAAGAAGGCTTTGATCACACTGCATCAGAGCGACACCCGTGCGGGCTATCAACAGGGCCAGAATATGTTCAGTCTCCTGCTGAGACATCCCGAGCTACCAGAGTTGGTGTCACCCGCAGCAGTGCATCAGCCTTTCTGCCAGCCCTACGCCTACCACCCACGACTGTTCCTATTGTTCTTGCTTTCCACCTCCAGCACTAATTTTAGGAGAGGCACCCCCGCACACACCCTGCTCATGCGGTACCCCCCTGGCTAGGCTTTAATGCACCACTGCCAACGAAGGGGAGCCTCTGCTGTCGCTGCGCGTTAGGAGTATGAACCTGAGCTCAGCTAATCAGCTCAGCTCCCCTTTAGGGGACCGGGGCAATGAGGTGCCTCTTCAATGTCCCAGATACACTCTGGCACTTGCAATAGCAGAACTGTAGGCGCTTGTGTACATTTCCTGGAGAAAACATAGGTGGAAGTATGGTTTAAGTGGAAATTTCTGGATGACACCCTTGCCTGTAGGAGCTTAAATTCAGCCCAACGTGCTCCGGGAGTTGTGAGAGAAAAGAACATTATCATACATTTACATGATGCAGTGAAGCACAGTGCAGAATGACCAGCCCATTGGCAAATGAACCAGTTCAGGAATCAGTGCAGCTATGCAATCATGGCCCCATACCTTGGCCAATTAAGCCTGACGAAAAGGTGGAACTAACTTGTTCAATTAGAGAGCCATGCTAACGGAGGTGCGCTCTGTAGACTTAGGGCTAACTTGAGGAGTAAAACATTGCACTAATGGCTGTGCTATAGAGGTTGTTCATGAACAACCCCAGACGACCAGTAAAAATCTAAAATTTACTTGGATATGTGCTAATAAGTGCCATCTCCTATGTGGCAAACTGACATTTTTCAAAGGCTGGCGACGTTATCAGTTTCAGGCAGATTTTACAAAGGATATGGAAACCACATCATTAATTCAATAGCGACTCACTGTCAAATTCCAAGTCCTTGTTTCAAAGCATGAAGGTGGCAAGTGTATTTCCTCAGGAATTTGGTGGACAACAAACAAGAAAAAGCGTAGTTTTCACGCTTTGTTCTTGGAACGGCTGAAACATTTTGATGAGTGTTTTTCAAAAGAATTCTGCTTGCTACTCCACGTGGAATATACTAGCCAAAACGGTTAAAATTTGGAGAAATTATATACCCACTGAAAACTGATTCTCATAAGGCAAGCATTAAGCAACACTACTAGGTGATATTTTCTGCATTACCTATAGTCATGTATCTGGTAAAAGATTTCAGACAGAGAGCCGAGATCTAAGAAATTCTTACCACTGTTCTGTGAAGTATTGTAAAAATAGTTACAACTAAAACATCCTTCCTCGTGATCACAGACTTTTGTTAGAGAATACCAAACACTGCTGGAAAAACAGCCATTCGAAAAGTGATCTGCTTGGTATGTGTGTTCTCATATAGAAATAAATTGAAGGCAATACCACCTATGCAGCAGTGACAAGTTAATTCAATTTCCATCTCAAAATCAGGTAAAGTGTATCTCATTTGTTACCATGGATACAAGACATTATTTCAATTTGTTTGAGATCTCACAGTGGGTATGAAATTAAACTGTGACACAGTTTTATGGAGGAAGTTGACTAAAACCACCATAAGTTCAATGTCATTAGTCCAAAGGGTTTTCTTTTTTAGACACAATAAATAAGTGGGTTGCTACTACTGCCCATAAGGTATACTTCATAAGGAAACATCTGTGTGATTTTGCTGATGCTACTTGCTATCAGTAGGAGTGATGGAAGAGAACATAAACATTCATTTCATCAGTCCCGCAAATGTGGGAAAGAATCCTGAAAAATGTCCAGATGGCAGAAGTACATTAAAAATACATTGCTGCTGTGCTATTTGCTATTGTTTGGCACCAAGTACGTTTACAAAAAAAATTTCCTGATTCTGAAAATGCTTCCACTTTTTCTTAGATAAACCTGCTTTTCAGGATGCAGCTTAAATCACTTATTCTCTAGTTTTCAAAGTTAGAAGAAGAAGAGGTGTATGAAAAAACAGGGGAGAATGAAGAGGAAAAAAGGAGGAGGAATACATTTTTTAATGCTGACATATATGTAGGGTTCAGGAATTCAATGGCATTCAGTTTACCTTGTCTGAAATTAATTTTAATATATACAAAAGGATAAAAGGGAATAGAGGTCTTCTTGTTAAATTATTACTACTCAAGTCTTGGCTATATGTTTAATATTTCATAGACAGACTGATTTCCATAGATGCTGAGCACCTGCTATACTGATGGATTTCAGCTAAGGTTGTCATCTCTCAACATTTACAAAACCAAGCTGAGATAAAACAGAGTCTACCTAAATCAAAGGTTTATTTCTAAATATTCATGCATGAACTGCAAGAAAAGCACAAAGGTTATGGGATGTCATGACTATGGCTAATCATTGAAATCCAAAGCCATCATCCAGCTGCTTAATTGACTGATAATTTCCCACCAAATATTCTGAACTCCACCTCCCGTGCTTCTGTGTTACTGCCCTCCTCAGCATATTGTCAGACTGGATTATCTGCAACGTCTTCTCCAGCTCCTTGGGCCATCTCTAATTATATCCCATCGGGAGTTAGTAGGTCTGACCCCAAGATGGCAAACTAGAAAAATTCAGTACCTCACAGCAAAATTGTCATGAACATAGAAACTCTCAGAGAAACAGGGACTACAGCGTCCATTGCTAGCTGAACGGAGAGATAAGTCGCACTCTGTTATTGACTTGCATTATTAACATTTGCTTGAAGTTACTATAGAAATCTATTTATATTCTACAGACTTGATTATCCTTCATCCAGACCCCAGGTAGGAAATTATAATAAAGCAAAATGAGAATTAGGGCTCGAGCATTTTGATTTAGTAGTATTTTGTGCCCACTTTTCGCTGATTTTAATGGAGAATTAGCACCAGGCTGAAATTTAGCACAATATTTATATATGCAGTTAAACTTAATGAAGCCAGTGATATTTAAGTATCCATTTATATAAGAATAAGATCAGGAATAGACCTCAAGCATATCTAAAGTATACTGAGACCTCAAGTATTTCTGATTAATGACTTTATTCCTAAGTTCAGGAAAGATTTTATTCCTGAATGGTCAATGACTTCTTGTCTATTTTTCAAATATTTTGTTCAGAATTACTCCATTATACCATAAATCATCCTACTTTGGTGAAACTCTGCAGGTTTTGAAGGGGTTTATGTTCACATAAACACACATGTAGGCT
The DNA here is from genome assembly GCA_008711295.1 of Anarhynchus alexandrinus. Classification (NCBI taxonomy): domain Eukaryota; kingdom Metazoa; phylum Chordata; class Aves; order Charadriiformes; family Charadriidae; genus Anarhynchus; species Anarhynchus alexandrinus. The sequence goes on from VUYV01000040.1 coordinate 4,922,595, forward strand.
TGTCTTGTGCACTGTTATTTGGTGTTAGGTGGGATTTGCAGACTTGTTGGATTTGATGGGTACCATGATGGCAGTGAAATTCCTAATCCAAACCAGGCAGCTCATGTGTAAATGAGTGTCTCCTGCTTTTTGTCTAAAAAAGCAGCTTAGCACAATCTGGAAGTAGGTACAACTTGTCCCCTTCTGGAATCTAATAACCAAGAGTGACAGAGGAGCGCATGCATTGCTTCAGGGCACAGATGAAGGAGGCAAAATTCACCTCTGCAGTGACACCTTGAGAAGTTCTGTTCTAGATGGGAGCCCAATCCAGTGTGGTGGTGAGCCACTGCCCTTGCGCTCTGTCATGTAGCAGCTGAATATAAGCGCCTGGGCAGAAAAGAGGTTATACACACGCATGTTGGATGAGGGGTGCTTAGGTGTTAGCAGACATGTCAGACGAAGCAGTGGGAGCAGTCTGGATGTGCTTGCCAAGACTTGCCCAGTGCAACGTCAGGAGCACACTGACAAATAAGGGAGAATGGATAAGATAAACTGAACTCTCCCTGCAGGGACACACTGCAGTTTCTGTCTGACTGATGTCAGGGAAAAAAAAAAAAAAAAAAGCTTTGTTGCTGCACTAAGCCATTTCATTTAAAAATTGCCTGAATGAAAAGGTTACGTGCATGGGCCAGCATAAATGATAAGAGCCCAGGAGATAGCATTGATGCTGCTATCCACTTGCAAGTTAGCAGGAGGGGAGTCTGAACACACTGGAGAGGTCTCAGTCATCCTCAAAGAAGAGTCAGAAGAAAAAAGCCAAAGCTGAGAAGTGGAGACGCATCTAAATATCCAGATGAATGCAGACGAAGGCACCACAGACCAGTGGCTGTGCTACACTAAACTTCCTTGAACTTCTGTGCAGCATTAGGGCCAAGAGGATTAAGCGAGGAGAGCAATAGGGGATGTACCGAAGTTATTTGTTCCTAATTAAATATACGTAAGGAGTTTTCTTGAATAATCAACAGATTTACAGTTTATGAATTCCTCAAAGGACTATCTCTAAATATGTCCCAAATTCCTCCTCCCCTTTCCCCCATTTAAAATCCGTAAGATTTTGCCTCTGAAAAGAAATCAGGACCTTCATGACTAATAGTCTGGAGTACAGCACAGCCCCACAGTACCACTTTCCTAAAAAAGAAGACCCGTTTTCTCTTCCTTAGCAATACCTGCTGCATGCCTTGCATTGTCTGCTGTAGGAATTGCAGCTGCTGGTCCTTTGTAAGGCTTTCTTCTGTTCGAAAGAGCTGTCCTTTCTCCTGTTTCAGGAGCTCCACTTCATTCCTATAAGCATCCAGCTGCCATCGAAGACTATCGTTCTCTTCCTTCAGCGCATACGCTTGGGCGGCTAGAGCTAAGAGAAAACGAAAATGTGAAGAAATCAGTAAAATTGATTGTTTCCTTACAAATAACGCAGAGGACATCGTCAGGGGAGATGACAATACAGCTGAAAACCAGTGAGACATTTCGGAGCTGAGGCAAGACCCAGCAGAGCTGAAAATGATTAGGTTCTGGCAAAGACTGTCGCTGGGAAGTTATTTCCTGGGATGGAAGGAGCCATAAAGCGACCCTGGATAATTCAAACGCTACTTGCAATCTGGCTGCTAAATTTACGCTTATACTTTAGGAAAAAACTGGCATGCAGTCCAAGGGCAAAGCACCCACCAACTTCACAACATTTGCCCAGTGATGTTACAGGAACTGATGCAGCCGTTTAGTATTTATATTAGTCTCGTGGCCAGATGTTCCAATCAGATCTGTGCTGAGGAATTTTGACTACGTAAAGTTGCTGGATTTAATCCCATGAGAGAGGAAACACAGAAATTCCTCTCCAATCTCGCTATGAATTACTTCGTAGCAATGGTTATGAGGAACCATTTAGACAGAAAAATGATGTAATAGAGTAAAATTATATAAAATGCAAATGCTCAAAAAAGTGTTGGCACTACAAGAACATTACTACATTAAAGGCATTGAAAGACACTTAAGTCATTTCCTTAGGAAGCTCCATTTGGCCCCTTTTCAATTTAGAATGGCATTTTTATTATCATAACTGATAGCAGGTGTTTGTGAAGAAATCGATTAGTATGCAGGGATGGAAATTACATTTGCCAAATGACTTGCACAGTCTGCAATATAAGCTAAAATTTGTGTAGCAAAAGGCAGACGGCTATAAAGCATGTACTAGGAACATTATTTAAATAAATTATCCGGACATAAATACATATAGGCAAGTGTGGCTTTCATTACTTTAGGGATGTGGTTATCACCCTATAGAAGAACCCACTCCTGGTAGTATTAATACTTGGCAGTAGCAGTGGTCATTTGGCATAGCAAACTGCCGTACTATACTATTTTCCTTCTTGGAACCCGGTAACACAACAACATTACAGAGCAGCTGTAATTAAAAAACAACAATCCACCATAGCCAATTCTATCAACATTTGGTAACTGAAGCACATAACTGATTTACATTCCTGATTAAATGATTTCAGGCTCGGTATCACAGAATTCTTTCTTGCCCACCTACAACAGCAGTATGGTTAAACTCCAAATTATAGGAAATTGTATATTAACTCCATTTAATGTTAGGCCTCTCTTGACTAGACCTTCTGCAGATAAAGAGTCCCCTGTTCCCCATGATAACATGATTCAACACGTTTGTGAAATTATATCAGCACTTAGAATGTCACAATATTTCACTAGCAATAAAAATGTTTTATCTTTGGTAGGACAAATCTACCTTTTTCTCAGATAATTTTTACTAATTTTAAAACAGTACAAATGCATTAGCCAAAATAAAGTACAGTTAGCTTACTATTCAAATACAGACATGAATTGGTTATTGCGCTTAATTTGGATATTCTACAGAATCTCTCTGGAAGATTTAGCAACAGTTACAGTATTGTTACATCAAATTAAATTGTTCTGAAAAGCATGTAATCATCCTTCCATGACAAAATTTACCCTCAAGAAATTGCAATGATGAGTCCAATGGGCAAATAAGAGGATGAAAACCCTTTTTTATTTATTTTTTGTAAAAGCCAACCAGCTATAATAAAAGAAAGGGAAAAAAAAAAAAGAAAAAAGAAGCCAAAAAAATACCCCCCCTAGTCTAACAAAAACTCAAGTCAAAATTAAATAGTTTGGTTTAGAAGGGACCTCTAACATCATCTAGTGCAACCCCCTTGTCATGGGGAGGGACACCTTTCACCAGACCAGGTTGCTCAAAGCCCCATCCAACCTGGCCTTGAACACCTCCAGGGATGGGGACTCAACAACCTCTCTGGGCAACCTGTTCCAGTGCCTCACCACCCTCATCATAAAAAATGTCTTCCTTATGTCTAGTCTAAACTTACCCTCTTTCAGTTTAAAACTGTTGCCCCTTGTCCTGTCACTACAGGCCTTGGTAAAATGTCTCTCTGTCATTTGTATGCTCTTACTCCTACCTATCAGACTCTCCCACAATTTAAACTTTTTTTTTTTTTTAAGTGTAATACCCAATTCTAGCCAGAAACTGCCTACCCTTTTGCTCTCCGAGGACATGAAAGGAGACCATCATGGGCGTACTCAAATTTTTACAGGGGCCTGGGAGCGGTAATTCATCCGCTGTCCATCACCTAATCCAGCTCTTAAAAAACTTCTGAGAGCTGCTGTATATGTGGAGGGTGTAAAGCCTATGTACTTCTTGATCCCTGCCCTTACTGAATCATAGAATCATAGAATTGCTGAGGTTGGAAGGGACCTTTAAGATCATCAAGTCCAACCATTAACCTACCCTGACAAAACCACTTCTAAACCATGTCCCTAAGTACCACATCTACCCTTTTTTTAAACAAACACCTCCAGGGATGGCGAATCCACTACCTCCCTGGGCAGCCTATTCCATGTGGGTGAGGACCCAGATTCAGCCGACCCCTCCCTGGAAAGGCTGCCGTTGTGGATTTTCTGGGTCACACTCCAACCCAGTTGGAGAACTCCTTCTCCTTTTTGTCCTCCTAGGTGAGTTCAGGCTAATGAGTGGGGCTAGGGACAGCACGAGAAGTCTGCTACAGGGGCAGCAAATTAGGGGAAATGGAAAGGGCTATGACATAATGCAAAAGTAAGTAACCTGTAGGTGACGAACCTATTAGGGTTTAAAATAAGTTACCCAAACGGAACAAGTCACAGTACATATGAGCAGTGAAGGTAACTGCCCATTTTTCCTGTAGAAATACAGTAGATTTTTTTTACTGCTAAAAAAATCAGTTGCGCCTCTGAATGCCATTATTTCATTATTTTCAAATTATATTTAGTATACTGTATTAAAACCTATATGACAATAATTGCATTGCAGTACTACCCAGAAGCCCCATCCAAGGACGGGTGCCCTGTTATTCTAGATTGCAGACGCTGGAAGACAAAGACTGTGTTTGAAAGAGGTTACAGTCTATTTTAAGGCAAAATGGAAATATCCCAAATAACCTAGCGTGAGAGAATAGGAATACAGCAGAGATAAGTTTGTGATATGAGGCAGGATTCCCAGAGGTGTACAACTTCTTATCAACATTATATACACTCTGGTGATCTTCCTAGCCATTCATAGTAAGCAATTAAAGACAGAGTCCAAGGTAGAAATATGTCCTTAAATAGGGAGGATGCAACACATATAGCAGCAGTGTAACAGAATACTAAATTGTCACAAGCTTTTAAATGAATTAATTATAGATAAGAGTCCACAAATGATTTGTCATTAAATACATGTAGTTCCTTTGCTATTTAATTTAAAGCTACAAATAGTCGGTTCCTTACGTGTGCAGACAGAGTGGTTAGCAGAAAAGAAGAATAAGTCAAACAAAGACTCTGGTGGACCCCAGGTGCTCCAGCTCATTCAACACTGGGTAACTGTTTTAAACAAAATTAGAAACATTCTTTGTGTTGACCTCACATAACTATAATTTTAAGATATGCACTAAAAGTAAAATAATTCTGGATCCTGGCCAATGTCTCTTTTGAGTCCAACCTATTATATATAAAACTAATTATAATTTATTTTTAATGATATTTCATTTATAGCAATTATATATCAGAATATGTAATTTATTACATATTATATAAAAAGACACTTCATTGAATACTAAATTAAAATTAAGGGAGAATTTTGGGGGAAAAGGGAATCTACATTTTAAAAAGTAAATATTTTTCAAATTCTTACAGAAATTTTTGCTATGACTTCATTGCCAAAGCCGATGAATGTAGTTTTAGTTGAAAAAAACCACGTTTACTCCGCTCGTCTCAATGCTGCTTCTTAAGCCGTTTAAGTTTGGTAGTTCAGATACTCATCTACAAAATCCTTCTCTGAGACATGCTGAAAAGCATCTTAGGATAAAAAGACAATGAATGCTGAAAGCATTTACAGAAGAACTATATACAAGGAAGCTGTATCAAAAGAAAACTCTGACAAGAATCCCAAATAGCTGCCCGTGCTACAAGCAGAAGAAAACATTCCTACCTAAACCAACACAGCTGGAAACCAGCTCAATATACGCTTTACAGCATTTGCACTGGGGGTTGCAAAATGATACCTGCCAGTCTCAGAGAAGCAGCTGGAGGAAGATTAGAGACATGTAAGTGGGGGAAACCTTCGCATTGATATTTTGAGGACATCTAAGAGGTTAGTGTGATTTCCTTGTGTTGAGGCAGAAGTGCTATATACAATTTCACAACAGCCTCAGTGGCAAGACAGACTCTATGTGGTGGACCCAGGCTAGACCCAAAGCAAAAAGACACCCTTTTTAAAACCAGAAGTGACTGGCTGATCAGAAATCCACTGGAGTCTAAGGATATACACATTTATTGGTGTCTCAGAAGAAACAAGCAATTAACTTCATTTTTCTAGGACATCTATCTCGTATAGTTAGGAGAGTGTTTTCTTTATGAGTTCAGTAACTTTGCTTCTTAGCTGGGCCTTTTCTAACTACTGAAATTGGCAGCATTTTTTGCAGACACTGTTCACTCTCCGAGTGATAAGACCTATGTTTACAGTTGATGCCCAGGCATGGTATGAAGAGAGGCTCTTGCTTATACTTATTTTATGCCAACCAAGGCCAGCTAACTTTGTTACTTGCCCCGTTGGAGGGTCAGAAGCGGAAAAGCTTGGAAGGGTCCCACGGTATTCCATCCCATCTGCCTCATGTCCAGTATAAAAGCAGAGGGATCAAAGGATCAGCTTTTTTTCTTCAGTGGCCGACGTCCGAGGAGGACTCTGTCTGTTCTTCTGCCTTTGAGCCCAGTCCTGAATCCAGATCTGGAATCCAGTCCCTGTCCATCACTGAGCCCAGTCTGGGACTTCCCCAGTGCCAGCCAGTGACGTGATTGTCATCCTGGGAGCTTGATATGGTTTTGTACATATTTCATTATTTTCTTTTTATTATTAATATTCATTAAAATAGTTTAGTTCCTTCTAAACTCATAAGTCTCTTTTTCCCTCCTCTGACTCTCTCTTTGAAGAGGGGTACAGAGGAGCATCTGTCGGTCCCATCTGGGGTGCCCCATGTCCCCAGTAGCCAGTTCGGCTTAAACCATGACAAGTACTGATCTGTACCTTTTACTTTTAGCTGGTGCTGTGTGACTACATTTAACTTAATGCTTAATAATGCCCACTGGAGATAATATACAGGAAGTCTTCACAGGTGATATAGGGTAATTGTAGTATTTTGTGACTCACACCGTGTCATAGTGGCCAGGAAACAAAGCAAATGCCCCACACCTCTGAATATATCTATTTTTTGAGGAAATTAGGGAGAATTCAAAATTTTCTACCAGTTCTACTAATGCTGATACTAATGTTCTACTAGCTGTGTTGTACATTTCTCATTAGAAGATGCCCTAATAACATTACAGTTAACATTAATGGCAGACTACTAATGCACATACTGGGGCCATTCTGAGTTGAAATGCACAGGCAGCAGGTTATCTCAAGAGTCTGAGGCAATCTGGAAGTAGTATCTGAAAAACAAATGAGCAAACACTAACAACAATAACAGAAAACCCTCTTGTAAATTCAAGAGCACAGATTTCCCTCAGGTCCTCCTAGCAGAACTTTTTCTATATCTTTTTTTTTTTCTATAGATTCTTCTACACTTGTATAGAAATAGATCATAAAATTGAAAACTTGTGTGCTTATTTGTCTATCTTCAGATTTATGTCTAACCTCTTCAGCAGAATTTCTCATGGTTTTGGAACTTTAGCCAATGTATCAATACAGTGACACAGATGAAAACAGATGAAAAGCATATTCCCAAACCTTCCTGTCATCTCAGTTCTACTAATGTCATTACCCTAATTTCCTGACTTGAAAATAAGGTTTTAAATGATATAGTGCTCCTTTTGATAACAGCAACAAGAAAAGCATCAAAAACTGTCAAAATGATGGCTGTTATTATGGTAAATTTTTTTCATCACTCCCATTGCAGAGCATTTACAATGTCAAAAATAGCCATCTTGCAAGACACGGTTACTTCTTCAAAGAGTTTTCAGCTTGAGGGACTGAACAAATGGGAGAGGAGAGAAATAAGGACACGAAGTTCACAACTGTAAATACAAACAATAAAAGTTATCCCTGGCCTCTAGCTAGCTTGCTTGTTTTTCAAATAGGTGAACTGTGAAGAAGTACAACCAGGGGAGAATCAGCAAGGAAAAATGTTTTTGGAGGATCTGGAAGGGCGTGAGCTATGTCTTGATGCTGCAGAAAACAGGGTAAGTTATACAATAATGGCATTTGTCATTCGTAAGGAAGATGGTCTTAGCAGAAGTATAGCATGGATGGTCTTAGGAGATATGTTCTTGAGAAAGGGCTCAAGTGAGGGCCAAAGAAAAGGAACACCTGAAAGTCAAACACAAGGTCACAAGGTTTGGATATGAATTTTGACAAAATAAAGACAGAGGTCACATTCTAGGAAGAGCTAGTTGGAACAAAATTTTGGACCGGAGTTCAGTATGTGAAGGAAGAGAAAAGGAAGTGTGGTAGGACTTCTGGTGATGGCACAAGAAAGGTGGTAGCATTTTTAGCAGTTACTAGATGTAAGGAGGAAGAGTTCAAAAGTGAGTAATGGGCCCAGTTTCATGTTGAACGTGAAACTGTGAGAGGATACACTGGTGTGTGCATATGTCAGGAAAGGGTAATGCTGAGATTGGGGCTGTCTTGAAGGAAAAAACTTCCAGTTTCATAGACTAGATGGGACAACTGGACCCTCATTCATTTTTACCCTGTAAGGCTCTACTTAGTGCTTCATCCCCCAGGAAATTAAACTTTGTGCTACAGTCTGAGGATCCCATTGTGGTCACTCACTGGCAGGGGATGTGTGAGGCAATGCCAGTGAGTGACCCACACTTTGAGGGGGATGGGAAGGTCAGGTTTGCAGGAGGTCTGTGAGGTGGTGGGAAGGAAGGCACAGCCCTCATTGCAGATGGAAAGCTGGATGACCTCTGAGGTGGGGGGAGACAGTGAGCAACTAGATGAGTGTGAACCTATGTCTCCACCTCTAACTGTCAAAGCTGACCCTCTCTCTGTATTCTCCACCAGTTGTCAGCTCCTGGCAGAATGGAAGATGAGGCCGTTATTAACTATAACTGCTCGGGTATAGATCCACTCGTCTCATACCTGACTTTCATAAACCCTACCAGAAAAACTGAGCTCTGAGAACAAGTTTTAGTTGCACATGTTCTGTGCCTAGTTCAAAGGCATTTGGGAAAGCAACTTTTTGGTGGTATCTTCAAGAAACTTTTTGGAACAGCAAGACTAAGCTACACCTTCATTGCTTTGAGGCACTTTCTCAGCCCACTTTACAACACTGTTAGGCTCCTGAGACCTCTGATACCTAAAATGGCTTTGATCCGTTGCCTCGTGTTCCTAGAGGACACTTCATTTTCTTTGTGGACAGTTACTAACTACCTGATCACCAGCATAAATAGTGCTTGGATGTCTATGATGGGTGCATAGAAAGAAAGATATCTGATATTAGCACGTAAAATCAATGTTATTCCTATACTGCATTTTTTAATAAATGCCTCTTCCATTGTTCTCCCATGTTTCCACAAAAAGACACTATGTCACTTGGCTTTTTTTTTAAAAAAACTGTCCTTTGGTTAAAGCTTGAAAGCAGCTCACTAACTAGCCTAAATAAACTTCGAAAACAGAATTAGAATGGTATAAAAATAAATAATTTGGGGCAATTACAAGCTAACCTAGCCAAGAACGGTTTTTTCTTTCCCTTTTCAGACATAATGTAACCAAACAATGAAGTAATTTCCACATTTTTTTTTCTAATGTTAGGCACACTTCATTTGAATGTCTCAGTACCTGCAAATTTAAACTCTAAGGGCACTAATTATCCCATATGTGGAGGGGTTATTGTCATTAATGTTAGTGGGAGTTAAGGCCCGCACTCTGGGAGGGAGATTTACTCTTTTACAAAATCTGCTTTATTCAGGTGCAGTTGCTTCAAAGTCCTTCCCCCACCATGCAGCCTATGTTCAATGCAGAGAAGCTCATTATACCAGATACATTCATGATGACACCAGATGTTCAAATTGAATACTCATGAGAATTATTTTCAGGCTTCCTATTCACATAAAACTTGCTGGCGAACAATTAGTAAATGGAAGGATGCTGCCAAAAAAAAAAAAGAAGAAAAAAAAAGAAAAAAAAGGAAAAAGAAAAGATGCACCATCATTTAACTGCAATTTTATCCATCCCATCCAGTACAGACAGATGTAACATCTGAGAAACCAAAGCGTTTCTCCGAAGAGTGATTTTCTTAGTTTACAAAACTTCTTCCTGCTTAGAAGACTTCAGCAATAGCAATAGTTCTTTCCTAGGTTTACTACACATGTGGCTCACCAGTAATTTATGAAGGCTTATTATTCCTTGTGTAATGAAGCATATCTCTTTGCAAATAGCAAAGAAGGTCTAGGGAAAGGGAGGGCAGATTACAGTCCAGCTGAGCCTAATAACAAAAAGTAGCACGCAAATACTGGCTCTGCAGTGGACTGAGAATGCCCCAGAGAGCAGCGCTGCCGACTCCTGTGGTGTTATGATGAGTCTCACGATATCTGACATTTTATTTAAAGCCCTAGAGAGATCATTAACTGAAAGCCTCCGCGTTAAGTTTCTGGACTAGTGGCTTCCAGACTTTCTAGACTGTGGATCAGCACCGGCTCTCTGTATTTTCACCTCCCTCTCACTATCTCTGACTTTTAATTAAAACCACTAACAAGGTAATTTAATCTCACTGTTTCAGCCAGCCCTAGGAATAAGATGAGGGCTACTTACTACAGTCTTACAAGTGAACATTGGCTCAGGAGCTCAGTTTGGGATCATTGATCTAGACCTCATGGCTGCAGAAAACCCACGTGAACAGTGAACCAGCTTTCTCTAAACGTCTTAAAAGAAAGAAGGCTACTCTCCCACTTTAAGCCAGTCTTTCTACCCCTCTCTTCATACCTTCCTCGCTTTTTCCTCTGTACTTGTTCTGTTCAGGTCGTTTCCTCCTTCAGCTCCCAATGCATGAGTCCATCTCTTCCTTCATTTGTAATTCCCACTTGCCTGACATTTCCAGATGTTTCTCTCATCCCTCACTCATACTTATCTTGCAGTACGTTCTCCAGTCCTCTCTTACCCAGTTCTGTCCCAGGTAAATTGCAGCATTAAGTGTTTTGGACTTTTCCTACAAAGATGTCACATCACATTACTGAAATGCATATTTAGAATTTGGGAGAGACCACCTTGTTACAATAATATCAAAGCCTGTCACGTTTTAGGTCTATTTTACTTGACAGCATCTCTTTGGAGAACAGGAATCTACATAGCTCGTAAATGATATTTTGACAGTTGCTAGTTAATCCGCTCCGTTGAGACTAGTTTCTCCAGGTCATGTCTTTAAAGCAAAGAGCCCCTTTTTCCTCTCCTTTTTGGGTTGTGTTTCTTCTACCGCCACCCATGCTATGTACCAAGCCCATCTGAATTGGCTTCTGCATAAGTGTAGGGGAGAGTTGTCTCTGCACAGACAACTGTGATGGGTGCACTGTTGGGTTGGTGGTTGTGCTGCCTTTCCCGCTTGGTTCTCCTCTTGAACTAGGGGTGTAGGAAGCAAGCCACCATAAGAAAATGGAGGGGTATAACTTTGATCCAAAATAACAGCGGTTCTCCGATATTTTCAAAATTCAGTAAAAATCACTCCTCACTGCTTATTAGAGTATTTGGTTTGTGATGAGATGATTTTTTCAGCTACTTATGCTTTATGTTTACTAATAACTGCAGCCTTAGTTAAATATAATTAATCAAGTCCTGAATCTCTTTTAGAGGTTCTGCTTTTTTTTTCCCTAACTGAGAAATAAAACTGTTGCAACACTTTTACAGAGACTGTGGTTTAAAGAAGCCAGCAAAGTGACTTTTTCCTCTAACCAGTATTCAAAATTATATTAAAATAATACTGTATTCCTGTAACACTAAAAATGAACAGAGGAGGTTTTAGTCTCAAGGGGGAAGGGGTATTTTTACTCATGTAAGAAAAGTGTTGGTTTCTTGGGAGATGCCAAGTGGCATTGAAGACCCTCTCCCACATCAGTAATGGAAAAACACTGCTTGTATTAATGGTGCTTTGCAACTGAAGGTACAGACATTAGAACTCTGCATAGCACAGGAGATGTTGATGAATGCTCAGTGTTTCATATACGTTATGTTAATCTTACATATATTGCATAAATAGATTGTACACACGTGTGTACATGTGGTACATACATTACTTAGGATATTCAAACATTATTGAATATAAGTAAACCTCTGTATAGGTGGGTTACTTCTTGGGAGTCAAAGTAATTGCTATATTTTTATTCTGGCTTAAACAATAAACACTGGCATTTACAAGACGCACGGTTGCATTGCTACTGTTGGCATTCAAACTAGGAATTGCATTCAGGCCCAGCACTACAGTGACAACTTGAAAAAAAATAATCTGGAGGACTTATAAATATGAAGAAACTGTCTTTGCTCCTTGGGAACAAACTTGACAGTGTGCACGTGAGTGCTTCAATTTGTCAAATTCGTTAGGGAAGAAAGGGCTGATCTGAGTGTTTGAATTGACTGTGGTGCTTTGAATTGTTCTGATTTATAATAGGCAAATTTTGTGCATAAACATAAAGTGCTTTCTGTAAATGTGAGGATAAACCACTTTTGTACAAAATTTTATTGCACCTTAAATTGCAGCAGAGTGTTTATCTAGCTATCTCTCTGACCTTGTACTGGATTGGAGGGCTGAGCTAATTTTTCTTTTCAAATTGTGCATAATACTGAAATATTTGCTCAGTTACTTTGACCTTAGATAAAAATGGATCTCAAATATGGGAATATGTTTTTACCCCTTTAGAAGGCATAAGCAAATGATGATATGAAGCTTGTAATTTCTTGACTCTCACATTCAGAGACATTTCTTGAGCCCTTTATCCCTTATGTGAGTGGAAGGGTGTCCAGAAGAGCTGTATCTGCAAGCCAAAACCTTCTTCTCTCCCCTCCATCCTGCCTTCAGCATACTCAGTATCTGCAAATAGAAGCCACTGTGCTTCTCTACAATTTATCGTGTTTAATAGGTACTTTCTCAGCTACTGAAAACTAAGATGTGTTGCAAACCTGCAGATAACAGGGTTCTACAGGGCTTAGTGGTACTTCCAGTCCTTTCAGAAACAGACAATTTATTGAACTTTGCAAAAAATGAGTAACTTTGAAGACATAACTCTGAAATACTCCTTGTACCAGCCTTTCTGGGTAAGCCTTTAGGACTTTTTATCTGTGGGTGTTGAGCAGAAGGTGAGTGCAAACACTCTGAGCAGCAGGCAATAGCTTGTGGGATCAAGGTCTAACTGCACAGGCATCTCAAACCTATCAACAAAACATGATGAGACAGATGACTATCTGATAATAGAACAACACGGAGAGAGCTACTGCTTTTTAGCGTGTTCTTCCTCGACTGTTGAAAGTGCTTACTTGTCTCCAGAGCCCAGACAAATTTAAGAGGGAAGACACTCTGTATCTGACACATGACAAAGAAGCAATGAAGAAAGTGGTGTTGTGGACTAGCAACCACCCAAATCTCTTCAGAGACATCCCTGGTTGACATGTGTGGTGGGCACTTGGCAGTTGTAGCAGCAGCTCAGCAATCACTGGATACAAGTGCTGTGAAGACGTGTTTGGCACAGCTCTTGCATTTGATGCAACTTGCTGTGTGTGAAATATGGGGAGGGCTGAATAAATAAACAAAAGTATTGCAAACTCTTTGCCCATTTAAAAAGAAAATTTAAAAAGCCCAACAAAACAAACCACTTTTAATACAGAAGAAACAAATTTTCCTCCTTTAGACTTCTACATGCTGGTGTTCAAGGAGTCACGAGATGGAACGAGTGGAGAAGTGGAATAAAATTGTATGGTTTAGGTATGGTATCTAGTTCTTCAGTCGGTCATTTCACATTCAAGGTCTCTTCTCTTTGTTTTCTCTTCCCTCTGCCATGAATCTAACCCCAAATAAGACTAAAAGAAGATCACTCACCTCCAAGTAGCATTGAATTCACTTGGCTTTCAACTTTATGAATCAAATTCTTCAATATATTGATCACAAAAATGCTATACTATGGATATGAGTCATCAGTAAGAAAAAAGCTTATTTTCTTGAGATGGTCTTTAAGCCAAAACCAAAAATCAGGACACTATGAACACCTCTGAATCTAAGATTCATTCACCAAAGTAAACCTGCATCATCAACTAGTAGTAGTTTGGGGAATTTCTGTCACCATCCAGCTTCAAGCATGAGCTCTGCTGGGTGGGTTTTTAACTCCTGGCATGCAACCACATGACATACTGCCAGTCAGCTGGGCACACAAGGAACGAGAAGCTGCATGCTTTGAAAAGGAAACTTTTAATGCTTTGGAAACTTCAACCAGCCTTGCATCTCTCACGACATAAGGATGCTCCCCAAACCTGTAATTATGAGTTTAGAAGCTTGTACTGACATTGGAAAAGACTCTGCTTTCTGATCCTTATCTCCTCTGACACCTTAGCAATGGCTGATGTTTCCTGGATTTAAGGGTGGATAAGAAGGTACCTAAATCTCCACCTCAAGCAATATCTGCAAGCTTCTCTAATGTGCTGGGGTGAAAAAGTTTTCTAAAACCAGCAGGGCATGAAGAGCAGCATAACTAAGAAAATCTAAACCCAAGAGCTTAGTCTGAACAATAATAGAAATGATCTTTCATAGGAGGTCAGAAATAGGGTTTATGCTGAAGTTACTCTTGAAGGAATCTTCTTTATGCTCTGTTCAGAATCAACCGTCTTCACTGTCATAAATAGGGCTTATTCTCTTGAAGGCTTAATATGAGAGTAAGAGCACAAAAGTTTTATATTGGAGAGGGCACTATAAGGAAGGTCACTTTATAGAAAGCATGAAGTGTAATTTGGAGAAGAATGCTAATACCAGCTATATCAGATTGTGAGGAAGCTGAAAACAGCATATGTTCTAATATTGTCTTTTATTGATTTTGCTGCCAACATCCCACTTCAACAATGTTACAGCCGCACTTCAGGATTCTTAATGGAGGGGGATGGAGAAAATCAATATACAGAGCTTGCTTCTGCTCCCATTGAAGTCAATGCAAGTTTCATTATTAACTGCAATGAGCACAGGACAGAGTTCAGACTGTTTTGTCGCTTTGTGTTTGTTTTTTCTTTCCCTTTTTATTTAACCTCCTAAGGGCAATGTGTACTGTTATTCTATGTTTTAGAAAAGTCCCATTTAAATAGGGCAATTCCCTATCAAACTGCAAGTCTACACATTCAGAAATGATGCCCTGCTTTATGAAACCTAATGAAAAATTATAGCCTGTATCCTGAACTGGGAAAGTTATAATAAAAGATACAGGATTTGAAATAAATTCTAATAACAAAATCATTCCTTTCTTAAAAATATTTTCATTCAGATATAAAGCAAATAAAACCAGTTTAGCTTTCACTGACTTGTAAAATATTACTTTCAATGTGCATTGTTTGCTCTATTACAAATAGAGGCAATGCACGCAAACTTCTTTTCACTACTATTTTAATGCTATTTACACAAAATGAAATATGCTAAAATTATCTCCCAAAATTATAAGCATCATCTTCATTCCAACAACACGCTGTTAATTTTGCTCTAGCATGAACGCAAAACATATTTTAACATGCTGTCAAAATGAGATACTAAGAATGTCAATAAAATGACACTAAAATAAATGTAAATTTAGATTGCTGTCACAAGTGGCTGCTTGGTTTTGTGAAGATGTTAGGTTGCTATAGCATTTTCCATAGCAACTTTGCATCTTATTACATAAATAATCCCTCAGTGTCCTTAAAGCTTACTAAAAACAGGATTAAATCTATTCTCATATGTAATGATCCTGCATAAAACCTTATCAGTATGAAATACCCAGAAAACATGATAAAATGTAATCTAGATAATAGTATTTCTGGCAGCTGAAAAGCATCAAAGCGCAACAGACTTGTTTTGTAGTAGACGGGACATCCCCCTAAACCCCATATTAGGAAAATGCCTTTGAAGTGTCTGTTGCCTCTAAAAACTGAAAGTTAGGTTAACCCCTTCACTGATGAGTTCACAGGACCGGCACAGACCTTCATCCCAAAGCCGATGTGCTGCGCATGATCCAGAGGAACTGTCCCAATACCTGGGACAGGACAAGGCTGTCTTTATTCCTCAGGGACGACAGGCTCGGCAGCTACCTTCAGCCCTGATTCATCAAAGGCATTTCTGCTAAATTCAGCTGCACAACAAGCATTATTAGAGCCAAATGGACTTAAAACCAGGGGTATAAAATTAGGCCCCTGCCTACATGCTTCCTGAATTTCAGCCTATTTTTGTAAAAGCTGTGGGGAAAAATGGAATGCGTTTTACGGCACAAAATTGGAGTCTGCCTGATGATAACAGCTCTGAACTGGCATGCTGTGAAAGACACTAGAGCAGACTTTTCCCAGCGTAGAGGGAGTAATCATCTTGTGCTGCTTTCTAGTGATCATCCCTGATGGTCCCAGGGAGCGAAAGCTGATGGTCTGCTGTGTCCAGAGCATTTCCATTCAAAGGGAAGTTACTCCACTCGGAGAGCTCCAAAGGGTTGTTCAGCTGTCTTCTCTGGCCAGAGAGGGAACCGTGTCAGTACAGTGACAATTCAGAGCCTCAGATTTTAAATTTTTTTTTTTTTCTTCGAGATTGCTTATAAAACCTGGTTAGTAGCTTATGTTAACAGGGTTTATTTTCCTCTTCATATGCCTTTATATGTTTATTACCGCAGGGCTGATTATGACACCAGCTGCTGATGGCTTTGAAGTGGTATTGATTTATTTGAGGAAAAAAGGAATGCTAGCCCATTCACTTCTAAAGTAAATACATGTTGTTATTTTACATTATCTTATCTTTATCAACAAGTGTTTAAAAGGGGAAATTATGGGCTTGTTAAATATCACTATCACTTTCACAAAATCTGATGCCGAAAAGCTATGGGATGGAGAGATAACGACAGAAAAATAAATCAGACCTTTTTTTAAAAACAAAATCTTCCATAAAACCCAAAAGATTAGACTTGCAAGAAAGGAAGGGAGAAATATCTGATCCCTGGGGTCAGGAGGAAGAGGAAGATCTGACACGAGATCTGCTGTGACACTGGGCCAGTTGGAAGAAAAGGAAGAGCAAAGCTCGGTTCCACACAGCTGGAGCTCAGCAATTTCTATTCAAAGTTGTAACAAGCTATATAAAGCTTTCCTACCAGTTTAATCCAGCTATAAAACACAGTTTCCATTCCACGTGTGCATCTCTGCATTCACACAAGCCTTAGAGAAAGCAAAAAGAGGATTGAATGGCAGAGAAAAGATGAATAAGCATCACACAGATCACTTTGGTGTTGTTTCAGGCTTTCCTTGAAGACTTGCCAGGCTTGCAACTTTCAAGGTAGGCTTATGAACAATATCCCAAAGCCTGTTTTATGCTGTGTGCACCAGGGTGCGATTTTCAAATGCTGACTTTCACAAGGACTCGCACTCTTCTGTGAGATGGACTGCCCGCTGTTCAGCCTGGCTCCTATGGCAAGTGACTTAGCTGATGCTGCAAACAGGACAGATCAGTTCAGGAGAGCATTAAAGAGCCAGGCTACTGTTCAAGCCGGGAAGAGCTTCCATGTTTAAATTTGACACCTACTTTAGGTATGTTTGAAAATCGTGCCATAGGAGGATGTCTGCCCCGACTTGGAAGGCAGCACCAATCTTACGCGTTCAAACTGGGCTTACACGACATAACTTGCAATTTATTACTTGCGCGCAGTCCCCGAGATGTTATTAAGTTACTTCATCACAGGCAATACACAGCTGGTGAAATGCTCCAGGGGCCCAATAAGAGGGCTATTGCAAGTCTGCTGAGCTGGAGAGAGCCCCATACTGAGGTGCTTATCATCCACACAGACAAGACAGGCCGTGGATGAATGAAAAGATGCATCGTTGCCTCCATTTGATAGTGGGGAACTGAGATAACACAAATTCATTGATTAGTCCAGGCGGAGGGTATGTAGCAGAGCCGGGATTTGGCCCAGAGCTCTGGGATCCCAGTCAAAAGCCTTAATCATGCACCCATCCTTCCCATGTCCCTCTGCGAGCACTGAGCATCTTTCTTTTCCGCGGTGCCAGCTGCAGTCTCTCACTGCAGTTGGAGTTGCTAGAATTAATGGAATGTTGCTGAGAACTGCAAAAGGAAGAGATTAACCCACCTCCCCTTAAAATAAAATTACAGGTGCCTTCTAGGCATAAACCAAACTTCAGCTCTTTTCTACAACATGCAGCTTCACTTCACTAATTCTTAAAATTACTTTGGAGGCTTTTACATGTGGATCCTTACTCCCGGTGCCAGCAGGTGGGAGATGAAGCATCCATAAATCCTGATCGTTCTGAAGATTTTTGTATATCCTCTAGACTCCAGCACTGAATCTTTTTTTTTTTCCCCTGAGCTAATGCTTCAGTAGCTGCACCTTGACTTTCAAATGTATTAACTGAGTTGCCAATCATCATTATTATTTTTTTTCTTAGCAATCTCCCAGCTTTACTTCAGCAATCCTCTTGTCCCCTTCAAACTCCAAAATCCCCATTGCAGAAAATTCACTGTTTAAAGGCTGAATTTTGGGAAAAAAACCCACATCATTCTAAAGGAACAGCTGATTCCAAAGGTGAGATTCATTCAGTCTCAGGTCAGCCTTTTGCCAGCTTTCCCCGTAATGCAAATAACCTTTAGACTGGGAAACCAGGAGGATTTCCTATAAACTAGGCATGTATGCTAGTTCAACCAACTTATTGGTTTCCCTGGGGGGAGCTCCTCAGGGGGACCTGGCAGCAGTTTGAGATGCTTTTCAAAAGAACAAGCAGGTGGTGATACCTTCCTTTTCCTTGAAGATTCAGCTTGCACACGATAGAGTAGGGTACTAACTTAGCCTGGGGAGAATGACCTGTAAAACACCTGGAGGAGCAGAAGGTCTTTGCACAGGAGGCAGTGCCCCAGCACTGCAACATGGACTAGAGGGTGGAAGGCAGGTCCAGGAGATGAACGGTCCCAATTCTCTATTGCAGCTCTGCCACTGAGTCACTGATTTCAGTAAATCAAGTACAAAAACAACTCGGAGGAGAGCAATTGGCAGATGAAAGAAGAGGATCTGAGTCAAGAACGGAGTGACACACTTTGCAACAAGTCCCCCTGGAGCTGTTCTGCATTGTCACATGTAGCAAGCCCAAATGATGATCCAAGGGCTGGAGTGATGATCCGAGGGCTGGAGCACCTCTCCTATGAGGAGAGGCTGAAGGAGTTGGGGCTGTTCAGCCTGGAGAAGAGAAGGCTCTGGGGAGATCTTATTGCGGCCTTTCAGTACCTAAAGGGGGCCTACAGGAGAGCTGGAGAAGGACTTTTTACTAGGGCATGTAGTGACAGGACAAGGGGGAATGGCTTCAAACTGGAAGAGGGCAGGTTTAGATTGAACATTAGGAAGAAGTTTTTCACTTTGAGGGTGGTGAGGCACTGGAACAGNCCATTCTCTATTGCAGCTCTGCCACTGAGTCACTGATTTCAGTAAATCGAGTACAAAAACAACTCGGAGGAGAGCAATTGGCAGATGAAAGAAGAGGATCTGAGTCAAGAACGGAGTGACACACTTTGCAACAAGTCCCCCTGGAGCTGTTCTGCATTGTCACAAGTAGCAAGCCCAAATCTTCCCAAACAAAAAGCTATTAGTAGATTTCTAATACACACCATGACTTGAGCTCTTGCATGATTTAGTATCTAGTACAACTTGATGAAAATTTGCAAACCATGCTTAATAACAGCTTTTTCATCATCTACCCTAAATCTCCAGAACTTATTGCATACAAGGGCCTCAGCAAAATGTACTGTTCCTCTGAAACCTGATGACCAGCAAGTCTGGATGAGCATTCAGGCACTGAAGTCCTTTTGCACAGCCTCAGGGCTTAAATGTGTTGCACTGTAGTTTCAAATACTGGGGCTCGAATCCACCTTCTTTTTTTCAGGGTGATGAATAGTTTTCTCTTCAGATATCCTAGAGGAGAGTTTTCATTCTAACCAGTCTAGCTGGGAGGAAATGTGACACGCTCAGCACCATGCTACCTACATGCTCACGGAAGTGGAGTTATTTCTGAATGAAAAAGGCCTGAGTGAACAGAAGAAATTACATTGGGAGACCGCTGAAACTACACTTTACCAAGACAGAATGAGGTCTTACGACCCATTCTAAATTGTTGAATTAATTGAGCCCTCTTGTACTAGAGGTGATTTAACTAGGTGAACTAGTGAAAAAAGACCTGACACAGGTGTTGGAACCTGGGGGAATCTCTGTCACTTGTAGCTTTGGGGAATGGAACTTCCCAGGATTGTTGTTCCCACTGTCGAGTAGGGCGGGTGAAAAAAATAATGTTCTCAAGAAAATTGTTGGCATGGCAGGACAAGTAGTCCAGAACTCTGGAACTATCCAAACCAATTCATCACATCTTGTTGCTTCAGCCACTTTCAGATTCAGACTTTTAAGCCTTTCTGTGTGCATGCTGTCCTTGAATTGAAGAGGCACAATATCTTCTTTATGTTGTTCAAGCCTTGCCCTTCTCATGGTTAAACATTTAGACAAACATTTTAAAAAAAGGGGTTAAAAATAAAGAAAGTGTCAGTGTTTTCTTACTGTGCAGAATTGTTTCTTTGTGATAAAAGACTCTTTAAAAGACATTCTTTGTAGAACAGAGGTTACTGTGAATACAAATAGACACTCCAGTGAGATAAAGAAGTGGATCTGGAATAAAATACTCAAAAAAAAAAAAAAAAAAAAAGAAAAAGAGAATGCAGCTAACACAAATAGTAATTTAAAAAAATGCTAAAAGAAGGGAGAATCACTTCTCTGTACATAAAAACGAAAAAATAAATCTTCTCTTATTTTCTTTTCATTTACTAATGCTTTATACCCAATAATTTTTTTCTATTTAACTCCAAGTTCCCTCTACTGTCAATGACAGAAGAATCATTCTATGATTGGTTAGAGTTGGAAGGGACCTTAAAGATCACCTAGTTCCAACCCCCCTGCCATGGGCAGGGACACCTTCCACCTGACCAGGTTATTCAAAGCCCCATCCAACTCGGCCTTGAACACTTCCAGAGATGGGGCATCCACAACTTCCCTCGGCAAACAGTTCCAGTGTCTCACCACTCTCACAGTAAAGAATTTCTTCTTAATATCTAATCTAAATTTAAATCTAAATATTTCTTCCTAATATCTAATCTAAATCTACCATCTTTTAGTTTTAAACCATTACCCCTCATCCTATCGCTTCACTCCCTGACAAAAAGTCCCTCCCCGTCTTTCCTGTAGGCCCCCTTTAAGTACTGGAAGGCTGCTATAAGGTGTCCCCAGAACCTCCTCTTCTTCAGGCTGAACAACCCCAATTCTCTCAGCCTGTCTTCATAGGAGAGGTGCTCCAGCCCTCTGATCATCTTTGTGGCCCTCCTCTGGACTCGATCCAACAGGTCCATGTCTTTCTTACGTTGAATTAAATCCACTTGCTTTAGCTGAGAGTGTAATATTGGAAGAAGAAAGCTATAAAATTAATTTTAGAACTGGATGACTTTATGTATCCAGTAGGCTCGATTAAGTCCACCAAGATCAAGACGATGATGAATGGTACAATGGACAATGACAGACAAGTACTCAAGTGGATTAATATCGGTAAATTTTGATTTAGTATGCAACGCAGTACTGGGTTTGCTATTGTTATCACTGAGGGGACTCAAGTCCCCACATTATAACAATACAGATAAACTGAAGTTGTTTGGGATGGAACGCTGTAGAAATCCCAGATATCAAAACATTTGATAGAAATGTCCCTTTTCATGGAAGAAAATCAAACACATTTTCCTATTTGTGGCGTTACAAAAAGAATGACTGGCATAGCTCTGCCCTAAGCACACGTGTGTAAACCTAGCCGAATTGATAAATATGACAGTTCAAAACATCATTACTCCTCCTCTCGAGTGCAGACTGTGGGTATTTCTGGCTCTACCTTCCTGTTGTTAATTCTAATGACTTCCCTCCATAAGAGTGGACAAAGTTAAGGTAAAATGATTAGACATACATAAAAATCTCTGCTAGCAGTGCTTTGTCTGCAGACACCCACTGTCTCAGCTGTAAACATTTGCTAATGGTGTCTAGAAAACTCAAACCCACACAATTATCCAAGCAAAAATTAAGGCTGCCCTTTACAGGTTTTATGGTTCCATTTTTCTTCCTAGAAAAAAACATTTAATCTCCCCTCAAGAGAGACGCTGTAGTAAATATTTCTTTGATAGAATGACACTCCTTCCTTCAAACTTTACTTCTGGAGTCATTCGATCTCGCACAGCATCTTGTCACAGGAGGAGCCAAAGAACTCTACTCTGTGTAAGCTTGAACCCACACTCTTGTGCAGGCATACAAGGACTTGAAACCATTGAATGGATGAAATTCTTTCCTTTCTTAACATAGTGCCTTTATGAAAGGCCTAGATCAAAATTATCCTTATCACCAGACTCTCAATTTCTTTCCATATTACTCCCTCCTCCTTTACCTTCCTTAAAGCTCACTGCTGGCTGGCAGTTCCCAGTCATGCTTTGGCTTCAGCTTCTGTAAATTTTCTTTCTGGGGTGTCTAAACAGGCAAACCCTTGTTAGCTACTCACAACTTTATTAGCCAATGTCAAGAAATCAAGGAAACTGTCCATCCAGATCATGCTACCAGTCAGTAATTCCGGCAGCTTCTGAGCCACCTCTTAGAGGGGGTATTTGTAGAAGGCTGAAAAAGTTTCTTTTCTTTCCACATATTACAATTGTTCTTTCTTTCATGATAGCCATCTAACAAGAGTCAAATTAACGCAGTGTGCAGTACCATATTGTGAAATATGTACCTTTAAAAGTTAATTCGACAAAACACACAGTTAAAATGGTACAGGATATTTGTTAGAGAGCTTCTACATTATTTCGTATTTGTTGAAAAGAAAGCTAAGTCTTAGATGACCAAAGCATAACTCCTACTGGTCCCATAATAAGACATTATCGCAACCACGGAATGAAATACCGTTATGCAAAGCTGCAGAGAGCACGCTGAAGAAACGTAATGCTTCCAGCCAAGGGCAGAACTGGAGAGTTTTCATTGTTATAGATCACAGCAGGTGACAGACACCTCCTAGAGACAGCTTGCATCATTCAGATAACTACTTTATGAGGGTTTAAAATAAGATACTGTTTTAGATTATCAGCTATTAATATGTCACTTTGCATATGTAACTTTTTGCTTGCTATTAAAAAAAAAAACAGTTGTGTACATTTGACATTACAGAGGGATTTGGCTTTACCTGAATCATCTACTCTCAGCTTTTTACTGGGATTGTCACCACTGTCATCATCGGACATTTCCATCTCCTCTTCCCGGCGGATTCCCATGAGCTGTTCACTGTGAGCATTTCGGAGCTCCTAAAACCCAAAATGACCTTTTGTCAGTATTAACTTCCATAAAGTCATTATGTATTATTTAGTATCTGTTTTTAATACTGCTCTGATTTTAATTATACATCATTTATCATTGTAATCATATTTATTTGTATATGAATATTTATAAGAACAGTAGCACAGGGAATTGTTCCTGTGAAAGAACGGCGTTTATAAAAGGTAACACTCGGAAAACCAGAGAGAAAGTGAGTCTCCACATCGAGTGATCTTTAATTCTACTAAAAATAGCAGAACGCTTTAACAGCAGGGATAATGCTTAAAATTGTGTATAAAGCAGACTGATAAAGAGATTGTCTGCTTGCCTAAGGTATAGATAATTCTTGCTTCTCTCTGCCACTTGGGGTAGGATTCACCCGGCCAAGTGTAGGTGTCTCCATTAAACAAAGTCGTATTAACTACACCCTAAAAGCGCCCAGTTCTCTCTGCCGATGGTAAAGGGAGCCGAGAGCAGCCAGTGCCGATGGAGCGCTCTGTGTTGCAGATGCCAAACGCGTGGGCAAAGGGATCTCACCCTCTGTCCCCATGCCCAGATCGCCTGGGATTTAAAACACCCAGCCCAACAACGCTGGCCTGAAAATCACTGCATCTTGATCCAAAACGAGTGCCAGTGCGGACAGCCTGGTCTCCGGGCGACCGCCGCAAGGGCGGGCGGGCAGGGAGCCCCCGGCCATGTCACTCGGTAACCGACGAGCAGGCCGGCGGGCTCTGTGGGAGTCTAGACGGTCTTTGTTCAGGGTAGAAAAGCCGGCGCGGGTGTAGCGGCTGGCTTTTTAATGGCAGCGCTGAGAAGATTGAGAGGACTCTATTTTGTCCTAATAATCCTGTCAGGTGTAACACGGGGATGCTGCACCGTGATTAGTGTAGGCCTTTTCAGTCCGCAGACAGCTAATTTTTCTGCCGACAAAGAGCCTAATTCCCACAGAGGTGGTTTGAAATCTTTGAAACAAGGAAGAGTCGCGTGGAAGGAGGAGACAGCATTGAGGAGTCCGAGCACCGCTCCGTGCAATTAACAATAAGCTGTCAGAGAGGGAACTGGATGAAAAAAAGGGAAGGCGTTTCCCTCGAGCTGTACCCTTGGTTCATCGGCAGATCTCAAATATTCTGATAAATTTATATGTGTCCATTAATCCCAGCAAAGGCAACGAGGCTAATTAGTGGGCGTTTTACATGAGAATATTTGCAAATTAAAAAAAAGAAGTGATTAAAAAGGTAAATTGTCAACCAGTGCCTCATGCAATCAGAGGCACCTCTGGAAGAAATTAGCAATCCATTTCTTAATTCCTTATTGGAAAAGGCCACCTGCACTTTCTCCTGAGGAAGTATACTTCATACATGAGCAGACATCTGCTTATATTTACTCCCTCTTTAGGGAATAAATGTCTTTGATGCATCAATATCTACATTATCAGCAAAGCCAGTAATCTTCCATGGAGAATGTCTATGTGTATGAAAGTTTGTTTTGGGTTTGGGTTTCTAGCAAAGCTTCCTTAAATTCAGAAATAAAGGGAAAGTGATAAGGTAATTAAATAAATTAGCACATAATGTCATGGTTAAAAAATATTGTTTAAATCAAAGATGCCATTTGGTACATTTCCATCATATTTCACATCTGAAAATCTGGCATTTCTAAAATATATTGGTGAGAGCCTTTGTGTGTTTTTGAATTGTTTTTGTTGTCCTCTTCTTAGAAAAACAAAAGGCAAGTATTTGAAAGAGAGAGCAGTGAATTAACATTTCTGGAAAATCCAACTCTTACACATTTCAGTTTATTAAAGATTTAGAAGCCAGCAAATGAATGACATACTACATCCCTTTACAAAAAGTTAGCTTAAAAAGGGATGGTCTTAATACAATTGAAATAAGCTACTTGCAAATCATATTTTCATACTTCTCTAAAAGATAAGACAAACATCAATCCCCAATTTCCCAACTTTCAATTGAACAAAGGCTTTATTCACTACTTATATGAAATATTTGTGAACAAAATGCAAAATACAGTTTGTACCAATAAATTATGCCAACGTTTTATTTTAAGTGTCCCATTATTGTGAAGTCATTTGGTATTCACCATAATAGCACTGATAATAAAGAATTCATTTGGTATTCATGTGGATGTTACATTTAGTGCCATTGGTATTCAACTGTAATTTAGCGTTAGTTAATGGGCACTTAAAATGTTATCCAAATGATTTATATCACAGCACTTTAGTGTTTCTCAAACTAAGTGTACAACACTTATTTTACAAGTGTACTACAAAATAATTAAATAAGTGCACCTTACCTTCTAAAGTTTTTATTCTGAGACAGAGAAAAATCATTTAGAGGACTGTGATACTCACAATCAACATACTGTACTACGTACAGGTAAACCAAGTGTATGTAAGTCGCTCATATTAAAAAAAAAAAGGAAGAAGAAAGAAAGAAAACAAAGACAGTGGTACTTACTTTTTAAAATACAGGCTCATAGCGTATATACTGAATTAAAAACGAAAGCTGGATGACCAAAACACAGGATGAGGTCTATTGCTTCCTTTGCTGCCACTCGCAACAAGGGGAGTTAGAATCCCATTTCCTCTGCTCATGCTTATGACAGTCACACATGCATGGTCCCACATTGCTAACTCTGTGTGGTAGTATGATTACATTTATACTGGTTTCTGTGCAAGCACAATATTTAGAATCAATACAAGTGATGCATCTACTTTTTTAAAGGTAAACATAAAACAAATGGGAAGGACTTAGTATGCTTAAGTCATTACTTAGGAAAGAAATTATCTGTTTTATTTTCAGGCAAAGTCATCTTATAATGACCATATGATGGCACAACGAGAAAAAAAATCTGCGCTACAGAATACTTTTAAAAACAGATCACGATTACTCCTAAAAAGATATTTTTCTGAAATAATTCTTAATTTTATCCTTAGCTGAAAATATTGTTCCTAATTTCACTACTTCAGTTCATTATTTTAGGTAGTAAACATAATAGTCCAATGATTTCCCAAATTTTGCGCGAAAAATAAAAACACATTGCTCTCTGTCTTAGTGTTATTTAATGACTATTATCATAATGAGAGCAATGGGAGCAATTCATACTGTAGACGAGACTGTATAATGGCCAGTTGATTAACAGCTATAACGATAGCCGTAAATATTGCTGAATACACTATGTCCAGCTACAATCACACTCGTTCTGTGTCAATCCAGCTGTGAGATGATGGATAGAAAGTAATAATAAAATCACCAACCTCAGAATGCTTTCGCCAAATGTCTATGTTCTTTCGCTGGGCTTTCGAGAAATGGTCCCAAGCTTTTTGTCTGGTAGAAGCGTTGAAAACGGCGACAATCTGCTCAACTTTGGTGAACAAGGAAGTCAAACAAGACAAGCAATTTATGTTGTGATCACTATAGAGAAGCAAAGCAAAGACACTAGGAGTCTATGGATGATGTCATTACTGAAACAACATCATCAATATCCATCCAATGATGTGTCTTTTGTACTTACATTTTATCAATGTTGGAGATGTCTCCCTTCAAGTCTGTCTCCATAACTTTAGTCTACACAACTTATAACTATGTACCAAAAAAACCACGCATGCAGCTGCTTCCCCGTGATGTCTGCTACAGCTCTCTGCGCAGCCACGTGCCTTTGCATGTGTGGCTATAGGTGTGTGACTACAGAAACGACACTCAAGGCATAAACCTGACGCAACGCTCCCCTGCGGCAGCTGCCTACAGATGAGCAGGCTGTGCAAATGAAAGCGTGAAAGACAAGCAGGCTCTGCTTTGAAGGGTGACTGTCTGATAGTGGGAGTTTTGTCAGCAGACTGGAGGGGCTGAACCGTACATTAATGCCGCATTCTGTAGCTGCTGCTTCTCTTTTATTTAATATTAACGGGCTCACCTGTGGTAGATCACTCTGTCCGTGTCCACGGCCTATGTATGTTTATGTACATGAACAGTCGCATTTTTGCGCATAGAAGATGAAGAAGAGATGTGAAATGGGCTTCCCTCATTCAACTCTAATGAATTTTTTCTGAAGCTAGACATCAACATTTAGGTCAATTACCTAGGACAATTAAGATCCTTAAGTTTTTAGCTACTTATTCATCCTAAATCAGAAACTTTTCTCCCAACCCTCTTTTCTTTCTCTTCACATCGGTTATAAGCAACATTGTCCTTCCACAACAGTGATCTGCCTAGAAATTATTTGACCAAGACGTAAATTGCTTTAATCCCAGTCAACTGCAAGACCACCAAGAAATGCAGATTTTCTACAAATGACCTGGGCTGTGCTCCTGAGAGAGCAGCTGTGCTGACTTACGAATTCAAACTGAAAAACGCTTCAACTCTTTACAAGGTTCTTGGCTATTTCTCTCTTTAGATTCCTGGGCTGAAATGATGTCCACTGTTCTGTAAAACTGCAGCTTGCAGCACCTCCCTCCCACCTCTTTCACTGAGAAATGGTGGCAGGAGTGCTGTAATGCCCTCTGATCTGGTGTCTCATCGAGTTGATCGATTGCTGCTCTCCTCCTCCACTCAAGTAACAGATGTGGAGGATCTTATTATACATAACAAACTATCTTTCCTAAAACGGTGAGCCCACCCAGTAAGTCAGTTATGTATCTTTCACCTCTAGATCTGAAAGTTAACACCACTTGCTTGAAATGGAGCACATTTCTTCTAGTCTCTTTTTTTTAACCACTGTTTCAGGCTGCTTTCAGATTCAGGAAGACTACAACATTTTGAATCACATATGGAAGTTTTTCTTTGCAATCATCAGGGCTGGTTAATTAACTTCTAAAGCCATGGAAAATAAATATAGTCTTTTAAAATTAATACTTATATGTAGTTTATACCAGAAGGTACCTCAAAACTACTGGGATGATCTGATCTATTTGTGATCCATTCAAGTTTTAATAGCAGATGTGATAATTTCAGCCTATTAGAACTTGCTCGGAGTGAAGGGTAGATGTATCAAGGAAGTTATGCTGTGTATATTTATTCAATTAATTTGAAAAGAATGAAAATGCTAAAGCACTCTATTATTATGTGTATAGAAACTGAGGCTAGAATTTAATTACTAACTTTGTGTTGGTGACCCAGGTGCTCAGAAAATCTTGCTTAATTAACAATCTGGTTTTAGTTTGCAAGTGGAAATTCAAGTAGAAAAGATTCACAAAGATATGAGGAAGAGCTGGTTTGCCATTTTCCACTAATAGGTATTAATAAGATCATCTGAATTTTGAAAAACATTTGAACTTTAAAGTGTTTAATTTCCATTCTGTGAACAGGTGCTAAGATTTATCAAAAGTCATTATCTGATCATTTCAGAAACTCTCCTCAATGGAAACACAAGCTAGGAAGATGTCAAAGAGTTTTTCTTGCATAACTGCAGTAGACAAAATGAGCAGAAAAAGGATCCCTTCCACTTACCTAACTTTCAGGCGTTAAAAAAACTGAAGGAGGTAGGATACTATAAATACTAGATGCTAAAATTCAAGGCATTTAAAGAAACTTTATGCAATAGGCAGCTAGGGATAATAAAAAAGGGAAATGTAGAGGAGAATATGAAATTAGTACATATCCAAGACCAACATCCCCCTACTCTGTATTCAAAGAATGCACGTACAGCAATTTCGATATACATAGCAAACTAGGCTATGAAGTGTTACAAACACCCACAGGTAAGACCCAACCTAAAAGGTCTCCAAGCATTACATTAGAGCTAAAGAGCAGCCAAGGCCATGGTTTGGCAGTACAGGAAAGTGGCTTCACATCTCTTTGTACTTCATCAAAATCCTGCGTTCATGTGTTATGAGATGGCAATCCAATATAAACCCGTTCTCACAGTTCACATTTGTTCGTAGGTTAATTCATGTTGCATCAAGATTAATTTGTTCTCCCACAGACACCCCAGAAGCCTAAAGATGGCATAACTCCTGAGCTCTGGGTAACTGGAAGACAAGACTTAATGTACCCACGCCTGATCAGGATCGAATTTGTATGGATAAGTGATCCAGCAGCACACAGTCCATATGGATGGTAGATTCATCCCTAAGGGGGGGTCGGGGGAGTTTATATTAGCTGAGAAACTCTCCAGTTAACTCACTTTTCCTCCTTGTCTGGGCAAGATTTAGCCAAGGACAGGCCCCAGATTTTGGGCTGATATCTGCAGAATCTGAGTGAAACAGTTGTTCCCGGTCTCGCTGCCGACCATGGTTTTCAGCCTATTTCCTGACCCCCAGAAAGATGTTTCCAAAATGAAGTAACAGACCATACCTCTCTCTCCAAGGCACCTTGAACTCTAGGATGCACTGTACTGTCAACTGTGACTGGTAAGTAGAATTATTAAGTAACATGAAATATTCATTGTCAAACATCTGTTGGTAAGTTTCATTCACCATATGCAAAGCTGTTTCCTTACTAAATCAGGGTTTAACAAACCATATTGTTCTGGAAGGGTCCATACCACGTCATTGTTTTTCCTATCAGTGTAACTCACAGGATGTAAATAATTGCATCTTTCCTAACAACTTATTCTGTGGCTGGTAATTTATGTGGCATGTTTCAGACGAAGGATTATTATCTAATTGTTTTTCTGCTCAGTTATAAATAACTAAAAAGACCCAAAACAACTAAGCCTAGAGTGATATGCAAGTGTCAGTGTTTCACAAATGCAGTGTAACTGCAATACACTTTATTAGAGGTGCCAGCTCATAGAAAGCATATTAAATGAAAGTTTAAACCTCAGTTTCTGTTGCCATAAAGCATGCTACCAGAATAGAGTATTGTTATCAAGGATAAACGTAAAAACAACCAGAAAAACTAGGAACAACAACAACAAAAATCCCTTAAACGATGCCTGTAGAAGTTGCATACAAGATTGGATTAAAAGGAAAACTAGAATTCACTCGAGGGCAAGAGAATATTTGACACAGGATATTTGAAAATGATACTAGCAGAGAACAGAAATAAATGAGAACCAAAGTATAGTCTCATCTGTAGATTAAGAGGTAGGGAGAACACTTTTACCCTCCATTACATTTATCAAGCAGGCTATTTTAAATACATGATTGAGTGAAGGCTGAAATTTCTCCTTGGGTTCAGGAGACAAGAAGTACTCATTTTTCCTCTGCTTATTACGTTATCAGCTGCCATGCATACATGATTATTTTTCATTTCTTGTATGCAATAATAAAGAACATCAGCAACCAAATGTTTTATAATGCCTTACAATACAAAAAAGAAACAAAATAGAAACTGAAACACAATGTGTTAAAATAAAAACATAAGTCTTTGCTGGCAGATAAAATAATCAGATTTCACGTAGAATTTCACTCCAAATTCCACCAATTAGGGGTACAGGATGAAAATGGCTTTGCACTAAATTACTGTAAGTGCAAGAGTAGAATATATGGCAATTTAGCTCAGAAAAATTCTGTAAGAGTGCGACAGTTGACATGCAGGGTAAAAGAAAAATCCCACCCATAAAATTACAGTGTAAAGGAAACTGTTACAGTAAATGTATAACATGCTTTTCAAATATAGATTCATAGCACAGGGAGGACACAGAGTTGGCGTGGTTTGGGTCAGAAGCTTTGTTGCTGAATTCTGACTACGCCGGAGTCTGCCAATTGATTTGGCTCCAAGCCCAGCAAACCAAGGAATTACAGCAGTCAAGGCTAGGTGCTGCAAGTGAATGAATTAGAGTCTCCAGGTCAGTTTTTGGATAGGCAAAAGAATATTTTTGGCAACAGTCCTGAAAGGCATTTGGTGCCGTACTGAATAGATCTCAGCATTAAGTCCAAGGCTAAAATTGCATGTAGGCAAATGACATGTGACATCAGTAAGAGCAATGGTAGACAGATTGCAGAGTAATGAAAGAAATATATATTTTTTAATTAATCCGGGCCAGGCCCTCAGTCTTTTGGTTATGGTACTGTTTACTTTCAGAAAAGAATTTCCCTTTCACACATTTACAGCTGAAAACCTGCACCCTCTCCCTGTTACCCAATCCACCTGCCACAGAGGGAGAAACAGATGCGACTGCCATTGACTGGTAGAGGAGGAAAACATAAAAGTTGGAAATACCACCCTGGAGAAGACTGCAGAGAATGCAAGGGATGGGTCTTAAACTGCTGGTCATCAGCTGGATATGTAAGCAAATGCCATTACAGATTTCTGTAATGAAGACACAGATTTTGACAGCTGTGTAACATGACTAATCTGCCACAAATAAATGGCAACCTTGGTTTGGTTTGGTTTCTTTGGGGGGTTGTGTTTCTTTGTTGGTTTTTTTTTTGTGGTGTTTTTTTTTTAATAAAAAAAGAAAAAAACACCACAAAAACAGAAAAAAATCCATGTGTATCAAAAAGGTGAATTGTCGCTGCAATCCATCAGAGAAGAGGAGGCTGCTGTTTGGTCTCCTTGCTGTCTGGGTGGCTGTAGGTTCCTTAAGACATAGTCTTAAGACATGGCATGATAAAGGAGAAAACCACAGGACTTCTCTATTATATCCCCAAATTCCACCTTTTTGGACAGACCAAGAGAATGATGCCTCCAGTGATTTATCTCCCAAATCGTTTTGCTGTGTGGAAAGTCAGCTCGCAAGGCTGCCATTCCTCAACTTGCCCTACTGCCAACAACTACATCTGTACTAGCGATCAAAACCAGCCAGGGACCATTCTCGTTCCCTGAAACCAACTGGCCCAACATGCTGAGATTCCCTGCAGCGGCAACCCTTCTCTCTCCCTGAAAAGATGCTTTTGGAGAAACTACTTGGCCTGCACCAAACCCTAAACCATTTTCTGTGGGAAAATGCTACCTGGCCTAGAGCAACAAATTTCTTACGGCTGAACAGTATGGACCAGCCTGCCCCAGCTCAGCTCAATCTACTCCTACAGTAAGAGGCAGTGGGTCACCTTTTACCAGCAGCCTTGCCTTTTCTGTTCTTGTCCTGATGCAGGGGTCCCAGTGTTGCCAAGGTCCACTACAAGGCTTACCAGAAGAAGGATGTTTTCCTCTTCTGTCTACTCTGTCTCAACCACCTGAATACTAGAAAGAACGAGAAAAAAATCTAAGTGTCCTCTCCCTAAATTACGCTATATTATTTCTACATTTCCCTTTGACTGAGCCTGCAGCGTTTGAGACCAAGAGGAGGTTTGTCTGGGTTGATGGTTGATTCCCTGTCCTCTTCCATCTGACTCAGACTGGTCCTCATCAACGTGCTTGTGTGGGTTATTAAGAGGCTGAGTGACTGTCAGTGGTCTACACCTGAGTGATGCAGGAAGACATATTTTTTCACAATGCAATAAGCAGATACTTCCACATAGATGAAGGACAAAAAAAACCTTACACCACAGCACAAATCGTAATCCCTGGACTTGTAAAAACATTGAACCTCAGTGTCAGCAGCTGTTGTCTCCCTTTCTTCGTTCAGCTAAGACACCCAGTGAGGAAGAGTGAAAGATGGAGCATTATGGGGATACTGAAAACACCCCATTTTCAGGATTTATACTGAAACCTGCACAGTGACTTGCCTGAGGTATGTATATCAACAATTCATAGTTCTAGAAACGGTAGAATACTCCTTGTTATAATTTGAAATAAAAACCCCACACTCTGATTACAGAGAGCCCAGTTTGTCCTGCAAGGTATTGCTAGAAAATCTGTCTACAAAATAACCTTTGAAAATCTTTTAGGTTGTGAAACGTGGTTTAATTTACAACAAAGAAACTGACAGCTTGGTGTAACAGCAAGTGCTGGCGCTGCGCCATGTGATAAATCACTTGAACTCAACAAGACCACTTCAACTCCATGTCATTTCTCAACAAACAGGAACCTGACATCAGGCCAGCACAACACGCGAGGGCAGGTACAAATGTACAGTACCTGCTCTTTTAATGCCACCATCTCATATTACAGAACAGACTTTATGGACCCTGTGTTGACATCCAGAAACAAACCTAAAAAAACCCACCATGCAAATTCCCCCCCTCACTAACTCAAAGAAAGATTAAGCGAATGCCACTTTCTTCATCAGCTTGAGAAGATTATATGCCATCCCCAACGCGCTGCATTTAATTAGCTGTTCTCATTGTTACTTATGGTAAGGCAGACCCTTTTTTCATTCTCAGATTTAAAAATAGCAAAAGTAGGAACAACTATTTTTGTAAGCCTGTCCAAAAAAAGAACCCCAAGGGAACTCTGAGATGAAGGAACATCATAAACCTGATGAACTCTGGTTCAGGTCCCATTAAGTGAAGGGACTCTTTCTAAGCAAGAATTGTCCAGGGATCTTGCAGATTAGAATGTTCCTAGGAGATCACAAGGGCTATATTTGTTTTGGGCATAATATGGTTTCTTTTGCTGAAGAAATAGAATAGAGAGGTGGATGAAAAGGCTTCGACAGCCATAGCCTTTTCTGGCAATCAAAAAATAAAATTGTCTCGCACACCTTATGTGGGAACTTCTCCATTTGTTGCCATACCTTATGTTCCCCTGCCTGCCATGACTTGTCCCCTTCTCTCTTTCTTTACTGCCTCCAGTCTCATCTTACTTGTGTATTTTTGTTCCCTCTTTCTGTGTGTGTCCATCTTTCCCTCCCACATAGTCTATCCCTTTCCAAAACTCTTTTCCTGCCCCCATAACACCTCTGTGATCATCACAAACTACACCACTTGGGACAAATCCAGTGATTTGACATGAAGCAAGACTAGTGCCTACTGAAGGGAGTAAGTATTTCAACCATAGTTGCATAGGGTTATTCATATTCATATTTACAAGGTTTATTCATTCACTTATAAGCAGCCTGAACAGTTTTAGATGTGCAAGCCACATGATATGTGCGCACAGCCAACTCAGAACGCCTTTTGGGTGAAACCTCCATCTTTCCTCCCTTGCTCCAATGCCTTACTCTCATCCCTTATTGTTCATTTCCATACAACGTTTACAGTTCAGCTCTGTGAAGCATCGGGCCCTTACCTCCATCCCTACTCAGCAAGTCCGCTCAAAACCAAGCACAGATTTCCATGTGATTCAAGCACATGCTTCTTTGCTTTGAACCTTGCTCCATCATCTAGAAGATCCTGCAGGATCCAGGCAAGTGGCATGAGTTGTCAAAATGGGGGCTTAGACTAAAGTCTTCTGTGAGGCAGTGCTTTTATTTTGCTATAAAACACCATGCATATTTAATGGTCTACGTTTAAAAAAAAAAAAAAAGTCTTAAAAATAACAGAGGAAGAGCTTCTGTTGAAATTCTGGCCACGCTTAAATCAATACCAAGATTCCTATTGACTTTCGGTGGAGTGAAGGCTACTGACAATGGAAGGAACGAAGAAATTCAAAGAAAACGAAACACAAAGGAATAAGCTATCTGAAACACTACAGGCTGCAACCACAAAGGGTTATGCTGCCAGAAAGTGGGGAGGAATTATAAGAATGCAAGGTAAAATCGAAATGGAGTCTTTCATCTCTATTCTCTGCCATTGCCGCAGCATCCTGGATAGAAATGCTTTTGAGAACATGTGTACATGAGATGGAAAATGGGAGGACAAGTAAAAAAGAATAGAGATACCCAGCTGAGCTTCACTGGACAAATTATCAGCACAGAAACAAGCAAAGAGCACACTGACTAAATGAGCTAATCAAAAGGGACTGGATGGATTGTGGAGGTTATTTTGTATTTAATTTTTTTTTTTTTTTAGAAATACATCAAGGTAGAAAGTAATAGTGGCAACTAATGACATGAATGATTAATGTTTTTATTTGTATTATAGTGGCATTTTATGACACCAACTGAGACCTGGGCTGCACTGTAAAAACACATTATATGACTCAATCTCTTTCACAAAGAGCTTAATGATGACCTAAAAATTGCACATAAAGTAAGCTCATATTTTTGAATTAGTCACTGGCAAATGAAAGAAAGACTGTAAGACCGGACAATTAAAGAGCAGGAAAATCCTTTTAAAAGTTGTTATTAATGCAGAGCAATTGAAAGAATACTTGGAAAGCATGAATGCATATAAAAAGTCTGACTGCTATGAGAATTTTAACCAGCATGCTTTCAATATCTGTAATGAAACTGGCTTCATTTTTAGTACTAAGAGAATATGCTAAAAAGTGGAAGGATTATTGGGAAAAAGGACTGCAGTACAGAATGTAAAGCAAATCAGATAAGATGGTGATTTTAGTAATCACGATCATATCAACGTGAATTCTACCTTTTCTAAAGCAAGAGAGCAACTTTTGAAGTGAACCTGTAATGAGAAAAACAAAACTGAACCCAGTCCTTTTTTGAAGAAAGCTCAAAAAGGATTTTTAACAGTTTTTCTTCCTTTTTTTTTATTAAAAAAATCAGATTTTATCTATGAAGGCACTGATAATGTTAAAACAGATTAAATCATATCCAGAGAGATCAGAGAATGAAAATGAACAAACCAGAAGAGAGGAGAATTTTATTCAGTCTGCTGAGAATGCATTTCCCTTCAGAATTATTTAACTTCAATTTATTTTGGGTGAGGGAAGAGGGAAATTTATACCACATACCTACCAGCTATTTGAAAAAAAGTCAGAATGCTCTAATAGACCACTAAAGCCGTTCAGTAGGAAGGGAGAGAAAACTCGAGGTGATGGTCCTGACCTTCCCAAGGAGGGGGACACAACACACAGTCTTCTCTCCAAACTTTTGATTCTCCTTAATAACAGCCCTACTGAATCAGCTTAAAGGTATATCTAACTTCATATCCTGTGTCACAAATAAAAGGGCTAAGGACACTTAGCAACAAGCTAGGCAGGTAAACTGCGTAACCTCATAATTCCAGCTTTCTTTGACTTCAGGACTTCTTGAAAGACGAGTATCTCTTTGTTTTTACTTCCATGTCCACCTTTACATGCAACACAAGAGCATAGGGAACCAAACAAGCTCACTAGCAGCAGAAAGAAGTGGTAAAGCACCCTGTGTGTTGAGCTGTGGAGTGAAAAATAGTTTGTTTCGATAGCAAGATGGGAAGAATAACTACGCAATGACTGGAACCGGACTATGGATCTCGAGATCATTTTCAAAAAATCAAAGCAGGCAATGGCAGGTAGAGTTGTCAGAGAATTCTGGCTGATGATGCTGCGTACTTGCTTTAGATGGTCCCTAAATACTTCAGTCGCTCCGGTTGCCTCCCTGCTTCCCTCCTCACCCATAACAGCTCAGTGCTGTAGTGCGCCTACATAGAAGCTGTTAGATTCAGAGCATCATAGCATATCGCTCTGATCACAGCTCCTTGCAACGCTGGGATACCACTCGCGTACAGATGGCTTTTCCTCTGCCATCATCATGGCTTTTGTGGCAAAGGTACACCAGTGACATAATTAAAATTGCAGTGCTTTTTCTGACCCTCTCAGAAGTCAACTTATTGTCTGGGCGAACACATTCTCACTGTGTCTTTCCTGCCACTTTTATCCACAGATATGAATCCTTGTATTTTAAGACTTCATAAGTGGCCAAAACCTGCAAGGTTTTGGTCCCTGACCACAATTAGAACTGTACCAAGAAAAAGATCCCAACATTTTCTTTTAAGTTAGTGGAAAAACTTATTTTACAATTTACAAATACTTCAGCAGTATGACTGAAGATTGCATCCTGTCACTTGTATTAACACATTGAAATTTGTAACAGTTCTGCTTTTACTGGTTATTACGATGGAATGAAATTTAGTAGCTGAAGTGGAAAAAAAAAAATATGTGTCAGCATGTAGCTTGTCCACCAGATCCCCTGGAAATATCAGGTTTGCCTGCTGGTGTATACTGGCCCTGAATAGTGAGTGCTGGGGATTCATATACTGGATCGCCACTCGCTTGACTAATGCCAACAGTAGGGTTGTCACTTAGCCATTGTGAATCAAATTCAGGATGGCAACCTTTAAACATGTCTAAGTGATTTAGGCGGTCTGTGTTTCATGTCAAAAATTGCTTACTGAGAGTCAGTTACTGCTTACCAAGGTGGGGTGAGAACCTGCAGCACATCTTTTCTCCCTGATGCCAGCTAATGCACAAAGGGATCTCAGGGTTGCTGGGAAGTGCCTTCCCTTTCCAGCAACCTCATGTCCACCAGGAGGTAAGGACACATCCGTGATTAGTTACACTGGAATAAATGACTCTGCAGGTTTATATTCCAGCTTGCCCTGTAGGGTGAACTAGGTGTGTATCCACACCTTCAGACCTGCATTTTGACACTCAAGCCTTTTACACAAGTTCTAATCTCCTGGCCATTATCTGTAATCAACTGTGATGGGTTCAATGTCAGGCATCCTGCAAAGTACAAGGGAAGGGCTTCACGCTTGGGAATGCATATAAGTCCACTGCCTTAAGTAGCTGAAGGACTATGCATACACATCCCCTGGGTGGGAACGTGCCATAGATATATGTAGCTGTTCTCTGCATTCAGCGCCAAGTTACGGGAGGCAAGGAGACACCTCCCTCCAGCTGGCATCATTCTGGATCAGGTGTCTAAAAGCCACCCTAAGGAAGGTCAATATTGCCTTTCAGACCTCACCATTTAGAGCACTCTTGGAAGGAAGCAAG
The DNA here is from genome assembly GCA_008711295.1 of Anarhynchus alexandrinus. Taxonomy (NCBI): domain Eukaryota; kingdom Metazoa; phylum Chordata; class Aves; order Charadriiformes; family Charadriidae; genus Anarhynchus; species Anarhynchus alexandrinus. Next base: position 4,960,337 of record VUYV01000040.1, read on the forward strand.
CTTAGATTCATTTCCTTCACTGGCATTCAGTATATTTAAACATATCTTTTCAAAAGATCGTCCTGGCCACTAGGCACCAAAATTCCCTGAAGGTCAAGGAGAGAGTGAAAGTGAAGGCCGCCACATGACAAGGAAGCAATCTGGCCAGGGGACTCCATGATAAAAACCACCCTCCCACTCTTCCCCCACAGGCAGGGGAGAGACTGATTCATAGATCCTGATGGGGACCTGGTGCCTAAGTCCCTTGAAGATTCATTCANAGCTTAGATTCAGTTCCTTCACTGGCATTCAGGATATTTAAACATATCTTTCCAAAAGATCGTCCTGGCCACTAGGCACCAAAATTCCCTGAAGGTCAAGGAGAGAGTGAAAGTGAAGGCCGCCACATGACAAGGAAGCAATCTGGCCAGGGGACTCCATGATAAAAACCACCCTCCCACTCTTCCCCCACAGGCAGGGGAGAGACTGATTCATAGATCCTGATGGGGACCTGGTGCCTAAGTCCCTTGAAGATTCATTCATTCGTAAAATTGACAAAAATGACCAAATAAGTGAGTGCCATTAGCTGCTCAGTACCCAGCCATGGGGCACTTCTGTTAGTTACACTGTGTATCTATCTATCTACTGGAACACTTCCACCCCTTGTGTGTCTGACTCTTGAGATATCAAATTAACTTTTGAATAGGGGATTTTGGATGTTCACTCATCTATAGGTACTTTTGAAAATACTGTCAAGGGACAGTGCACTAAATAGTCTGAAGCCTCAATAAGAGGTAAACGACATTTCCAGTGCATGGAGGAGAAAGTCAGAGGAGAGAATAGCAGCTTTGGTGTAGTCTGAAAAAAAACAGCCCAATGCGGATGTCTCTAGGGCTTCCATTTTTCTTAAACATGAGGATCAACATCTATAAGCCTTAGGCTGAAAAGGTAGTTTGGGAAGAAATGAAATGGAGATACATGGGAAGTCGGGGAGCAGTGTCGCACGTAACTGTGCTGTGGAAGCAAAGTGCAAGAATCCAGAAAGCAAACTGCAAAGACAGAACTATTCAAAATCCTGAAAAACAATCCATATTTTAAGCACAGATTCAAATCTAGAAAAACTAAGTCATTCAATAAAAAAAGAAGGAAGTGGATATTTTTCTCTATATATCCCTTAAATAAATGAAAAATCACCACAACAAGGTTAAGACTCCCTGCAGAACTTAAATCAGGGGCTGTAAATTGGTGGTGTGACAGCAGTAATACACTTTATTTCACTGATTATCCTGGCACAAGTACCTTGGTCAGGTAATTAATTCACATGCTGAACACTTGACCCAAATTTTTAGGGGTAATCCGCCTGGTAATCTTCTAAATACCTCCAGGCAGAAATTTGTAGCAGGGATTTCAATACCTGTACTTCTTTAGTAGTTGGGCCATAAGCTGAAATGTTCTGGCCACACTAATCCTCATTAATAAGAAAGCATTTTATACTGAGACCCACATAGACAGTGTGTGTGTTCCAGGTGAGTGCACTTGAAGCCCATTTTCTTTACGTAATTCTTCTTCACTCCCCATAATATTCACTGCTACAATGCCGGCATTTTTAGCTAAATCCAAGTTCTTCCCTTATGCTATGTCCTTCTGTATCAAGACTACACACAATAAATGGGATTAATCTGCTCTGAACAAGGCACGTAAAAGTTGGACATCTGGTTCTGAGCTAGGCCCCCTGCGAGTCGTCTATGGGCAGCAAAGAGAAAATGGCGTCTCCAAGAGATGATTCATCTCGTTGGAAGAGCACCATGAGGTCGGTCTGATGACTCATCCCCTAGAGATGCTTATTGTTCTCTGCTGACTGCAAAGAAAGCCCAGAATGGTCAGCTTGCAGTCGGACATCTGACCTACTTCATAACAGAGGAACGCTACGCGGTATTTTAAAAATACTGTAATATTTATGTCAAATGGCCACACAGCTGCAGCATTACACTAGACTTCTGGATCCTTACTGCAGAACAGCAGAAGTGGTTTTTTGCCACTCTGCAGAATTTAATAAACCACACTCCCCCCTATTTTGGACATCTAGTATTTTCAAATTCTTCTTCATAAAGCAAGTGCCATATTGTAACCGATTATATAGGGCTGTGGGAAAACAATGGAAAAGGATGCATGAAAAACATTCCTCAGATCAACTCAAATACGGGAAAATTCTTGAAAAAGGGAAGCTCATTTCACAGTCTCCATGTTTAGCAATCTTAGGCATATACACGTTTAAAGCAAAACCATCATCCATCTGTTCGTAGCAAGTTTGCAGAGAATTTTAATAAGACACATTAATGCTAATAATGGCCAATGTTTATGATGTTTATAAAATAACCAATGTGGAGCATCTGGAAAGCTCGTAAAATTTGTTTTTATAAAATCCACAGAGTGTAACACCTTTCCCTGAGCCTTTTTCTTTGGTTTTTTTTTTTTTTTTGCTGACCTTGTCCTCCTATGCCAGACCTGTCAGAAACTCTCTTCTTCCAAGCATTGTTGTGCTGTGGCACTCAAACTCATGTTTTGAAGCTAGACCTATTTCTGCTTTTGTAAATTCAGCATTCAGCACATTACAGGAACAAACCAGATAGCCCAAACTGCAAGTTTCCACCTGAAACAACAGGGATCTCTATTTCCAAGTGACAGATGTTCTACAACAGTTGGTGACAAACGGGCTAATTTAGACTGATTTAACTAAAGTTCAGCCTGCTGACAATGGGGGAATTTTTTAATGCAGCTGAAGAAGGCATTTCCGAATGCTCGGGCTGGCTGTGGCGCACAAAACTACAGAGGCCCTGGTGTGAGCTGAACAGCATGGCCACGTGTGGTGCCTGCATCTCTGCCCCTCACACTGCCTTTTTATTGCTGAGAAGGAAGATGACATTGCCTAGCGAATTACCAAGGGAATTAGCTGGTCTTTAAAATTTATTCACTGAACATACATCCTCAGAAATCAAGTGCCTTTGGCCCGGAGTCTCTCTTCCTAAGTTCAGGCATCTAAGCCCTTAAATAAGAAGGACACATGTCCTGGGGTGAACTGGTCTTCCGAGATGCTGAGCTCTCCATCTTCCACAGGCAGGAAGCTTCCAGGGGCTGCTCTCCTAGGCTAGGCAAGTCCATCCAAGCTTCTGCCTTCAGCCCTAATTTCTGAAGGACGACTGCTGAGGGACCAGAAAAATACCACAGAAAAGCCTTTAGGGCTTATTTTTTTTAATGTAAAGATTAGGGGTGTGATTCAGAAATTACAGAGTAACAACTGCATTGTCCTCCATGTGGTAAATTGTCTTGGGTTTTGTTTTTAGGTTGCATATGAGACCTGGCTTCAGGATCCACCCTCTGAATATCATAAAGCCTCTTGCCATGAGTAGACATGTTAAAACCCAGCAACAATGAAATTAGTTTCCTTTCTCCTTTCTTCTTGTGTTTTCTTTTTTCTCCTCTTCTCTTCTCTTCTCTTCTCTTCTCGTCTCTTCTCTTCTCTTCTCTTCTCTTCTCTTCTCTTCTCTTCTCTTCTCTTTTCTTCTTTTTTCTTTTCTTTTTTTNCTTTCCCTCCTCTCTCTTGTCTCGTCTCTTCTCTTCTCGTCTCTTCTCTTCTCTTCTCTTCTCTTCTCGTCTCTTCTCTTCTCTTCTCTTCTCTTCTCGTCTCTTCTCTTCTCTTCTCTTCTCTTCTCGTCTCTTCTCTTCTCTTCTCTTCTCTTCTCGTCTCTTCTCTTCTCTTCTCTTCTCTTCTCCTCTCCTCTCCTCTCCTCTCCTCTCTCCTCCTCCCTTCCCTTTGAAGAACACTTCTAGGCAAGTATCCCAATTATTGTTTTATGAGGGAACCTCATTAAGGTAACTTCATTGATTATATTTCTGTACTAAGGAAATAGCTGCCAGCACTAAATATTTAAGGCAGTTTATCTGCCAAATTAATACTGGCATTGTTCAGCCAAGCAGTCCCGATGCCAGCAGCAGTACGGCATATTCTTCTACTGTGGGGGTGGCCTGTACGCTGTGAATATAACCCTAAAAGTTGCCGAATCCTACTTCCTTTTACCTAAACCCAGGCCAAAAATATAACTTAAGAGTCTTCTATTCTGTAATTGGCCTAGTTAACTAGCTGCAAGGCGCAGGCTACACATCACTTCTCTCCACAAAAGCATGATCTTGGCTCAGAGCAGGGAGGCTTCTGTCTGGTCCGTTCCTGAAGCGTTATGTCTATGCAACAGTAGACATTATGCATAGAGCACGTCTTTGTGTATTAACAAAAAAAAACTACTGAAACTTTGCTCACCTTGAGAAATAAGCTCTTAGGAATGGTCCTTGTTCCTCCAAATTGCCACAGAGTATGGAATAGGATATGAAGTAGAATATGACTGCATCGCAACTACTTACCCCCAAACAAACAAACAAAATGATAAAAAAAAAAACCACTACCACCACCACCACCATCATTACAACAACACTGGACAAAAAGGAGCTACTTACATTGAGTGAGGATCCCCGTTAAGGCATTTTTGAAACTCTCCTTGGCTTGCTCCATTTCTTGCTCATGAGCGGCCTTTTCGTTCATGAGCCGGCGGACGTGGCTGTTGGCCGACTGCACCATCGAATAAAACTGGTTTGCAGAGCGACGGTTCACCTCGCCACGCTCGATCCAGGTGAGCAGCACGGTGATGGCCTCTGAAAACTTGCTATCATCTAGAACAATCAAAGCACAGGTTTTAAATTGCAGGCATAAATATCCTGCCGAGAACACATTTTCTGCTCCGTGTCACATTAAAATCACCATAAATCCTACTTGCAGTATATCATTTTGGGCAACTTTGGGGTCCTTTGTTCTATCAGATGTAGGAAGCCAATACTGCCGTGTGAAGCCACATAAATCTTCCTTCAAGACTTGTCTTCTGCTTATTTTAATAGCTTTCTCACAACAAAAAGCACACAGCACCATCACCTTCCCCTCCCTCCGCTTCTTTGTGTCCTGACTCCTTGCTTTTAAAAACGTCTCCCTTAAGCTGCTCAGCGATATGAAATGACCTTACAGCAGGAGTGAGGAGACCTCTGTGTTACCGGACCCACTGAGGAAATGAAATATGTCCGTGTTAATCTGCTTGGCTGAAAGCTCAGCCTCGGATCTTAGGCTCAGCCATACTTTTGTCAACAGATTTCGCTAACATCACATTCTTAATTAATGAACAATGATGAGGCTGAGCAATTCCTCCTCAAAGCACTGATTAATTACAAGGAACTGCTTTGAACAGATGATGTGTCTGTATTTGTTTTGTATTTTGCATTTGTCTGTGTTTTGGTTTACATAGTTTTTTTTAAAGGAGTCCAGACAAATCCAGACAAACACCTGGATTACAGCTTTATGTTTACCATTCAGGTAACTAAAGTTATATTTCTCTGCAGAAAGATCGCCAAAAATGGTGGCTAGATTTTGTGCACTCCTTCCCCAAGTAATCTTCTTTCCTCTGACAGTGCTCTCAGCTTCCTCGGAAGACTCTTAGCACAGCATCCATTACACTTCTGGCTTCATCAGGATTAAGAGGACACATTTCTTTTTAAGTCCCATTTAGGCTGAACTGCAAGAAAATGTTATTACAACAGAGTGTCTTCCCGTGGCACCATTTCTGGGCAATTCGATCTCATTTTTTCCCCAGGATTTTATTCTATAAAGCTTCCATTTCTCAACAAATCATTTTAAACATCTCATCTAGTCCTTGTTGGTTAGATTTATTTATATATATTTTAGATGGTAGCTATACCTTTCTATAAGAGAAGGCATGCAGTTATGGTGGGGAGAAGTAGTATAGTTACAAACAAAAGACACTTCAAATGAAAATTGGAAAATATTAAACCCAACCAACTGTGTTACCTGATCCAGAAATGTGGGACACAGTTTGTAAGACTCTGCTTTCCATGTACAAAGAATAATGAACCAGTAATTCTTAAGTGAGGATTTGGGCTTTTATTCTGAATAAGTAATCACTTCCCTAAAAGGTGAGGAGCCCAAAGTACTGAGAGGACAAGTGACATGCTCTGTGCCCACAGCCTGTGAAGAACAGATTTTACATTGCCTGATCTTTAGCATCTTATTAACCAAAACATGCTTTCAGCTACAGTAATAGGATTTGCTCTCCACAGCTGGATAGGCATGTTCACCCAAGTTCCCCCCTCAAAAAAATTTGCAAAATAAGAGTGTCATAACACCCTCCCTTTGTACAATGATGTATCTGTAGTGACTTTACAGTAACATATGATTCATCATCATCATTCATTAAGTAATTGACTCTGGGGAGGAAGACTCAGATGGGCTTCTTTTCTTTCCATATTTTTCCCTTGGATTAGACTCTAGGTCCTAGCTTTGCTGGATACATACATGGCAGGTATGTATTAAGAGGCTCTAACGAGTGAGGCTGGCTGAATATGGGCCTCAGAAAAGCCAAATGTAAACAAGACAAGTGCAAAGCCTCTTCATTGCAAGAAAACACTAGGGTACGGCTTTCCATGCTTAGGTAAAATCTTCAGCCTTCTGAAATAAATGGGAGCTGGTTGTCACGGATCCAATACAGCCAAGAGCTCATCCCTGGAACATAATGTTTATTATAATTACAGTAGTCAATAAGAATAACCTGTAATGGCTTCTGGCAATGTTAGCATGCAATTTCCAACAGTCTGTACAGTCAGGTCACCCTGCCGATGGCACCAGCCTGTTAACACCAAGGATGCGGCTGATTGTGAGTGGAGAGTAACTACAGCTGAATGTTCCTCCTTTTTCCTTCTAGACATCATTATCTATATCATCGCACATAATTTATCACCCAACACTGAAGTACCATTTAGAGTAAATTATCCCATTCAATCTAGGTCAAGACATGAACAGCAAAGTTGGGAGGAATGATACACAGAAGCACCTCTGAAGAGGTGCACCGTGACCTGTGAAGAAACAGTGCACAGGACCGAGAGAAAACGTTTCATGGAGATGCATGAGGAAAATCAGTTGCACAGAACCGTTCTCCTTTTTTTGTGCTTTAATGTCTCCCCAGTACACAGCCACATGTTGTTTTGCCATAGAGTCTACATGAAATTAAAACCCCCCTCCTCTCGTTTTGTTTTTTATCGGGCACAGTTGGTGTCTGTAAGGGATGTTCATAAACATGCCATCCTTCTGCCAGATAGATTCAACCCATTTAAAAGGATATGCTGACAACCTGTTTTCAACATACTATACTGCCAGGGAGCTGCAGAGGTCTGTGGGCCTGTTATAGTTAATTCATGGCCCTGTACTAGCAGGAAAAAAAACAACCCCTTGCATTGGTAAACATCATTGATTACATAATTAGATGATACATTAAAAAATGCTAGAGGCTAATATATGCACAAGAGGAGTACATTAGTTAATAAAATCTTTTCTCTACGGTTTTAAAAATTTCCTTATTTCACCTTAATTTCTAACTTTTATATTCTTGAGTTGACAACTCAGTGACTGGCATAAGATAACTCATTGTAAATTAATTTTCTTCATCCAGAAATCAGTGACTTTCTGAGCAATCGGAGGTGCACTTAGAAAATCAGGTTTTTATACCAGATTGTTCATTTATTTTTTATTTAGTAGACAAATAGTAGAAGAAACGGAGCAATGGAATCTAATTTAAGCAGTGCACGAACTGCTTTATGATTGCAGCCATTCATTAAAAAAATAAAACAAAACTTCTAATTCTGTTCAAAATTATTCCCTTGCGGTAGGATGCACATAAATATAAACTGTTTTAAAACATACTCTTAAAATAAATTCCTTTATATAAGACATGCTCCCACACGTAATTGTTCTTCTAAAATGAGCACGCAGGAAATTATTCCTTGCAGTTAAAGCTTTTTTTTCCTCCCAGTTACAGCATGTTTTAAGCAAATAAGGTAGCATTAGTCTCCTTTATTTCAACATCTGATTTACTAACCCCAGGCTTGCGGGGCAGTCAGTGGAAAGAGACGGACACTTGTCGGACAGGCTTCATCAGTCCTGTTCTCGCTGTCTTTTTGAGGGCGAGGTGAACTGTGCCCCAGAAGTACCTGCTTCCCTCAACCAGCTGTAAAGGGAGCCTGGGGTGACCCGTTCATACATAGACATCTCCGTAACAGACGTCTACGTTTGGTCAGAGTAATCCCATCCCTTACACAAGTGCACCAGTTACAGAACACCTACACAGCGTTTGTGTACCTGCCTTGGGTTTTCAGTTATACTGCAAGCTGTGATGCACCCCCATGTCGCTTTAATATTACCCATCTATTGAGGATGGCTTGCTGGGTGTCTGTCGATAGAGATTTCCAGGTGCTGCAGACTCAATCACAGGCCTCTAGAGATAAGATATTTCAAATTCCTCTTATATCAACTGAAGATATTTGGCACTTAAATCCTAGCTCACAGCTTAGAGGAAATGAAATAGAAAGAAAAGAAAATGCATCCCTAGAGTTGTCTGGGAAATTGGCAACAGGGATATTTCTATTAAAAAAAAAAGAAAGGAATAATTGTTGACAAACATTTTGCATTTTTCTGCTTGTAATTTGACCACCTCTAAGCAACCCAAACTGGCATAAACTTTTTAACAGAAAAAACTATGACAAGAACTGCTACAAAATGGAATACTGAGAAAAAGTATTGGAAACAGAGATATTACTCTCAGTTTATGGAGTTTCCCTGGTGTAACGCAGGGCAGAATTCAGCTTAGAGTAATCTGAAATGCTGTGACTATTTATCTCTCAACGTTAAGCACTTCCATAAGGTGCTTTCACAACTTGGGTGATGGTGTCTAAGGCCATAGCCATTAGAAAGGAGATAGACTAATCCATCGCTCTAGGCAGTGACGAAAAAGCCAGGCATTCAAACACTCTTATTACTATGATTTTTGCATTTATATATATAAAAAAATGTATATATATATATTTATACATATTCTAGATATATTGCAAATATAGCTAACTTTATACTTCTGTATTTTGAGAGTGACATTGTCTGCTGGAATTCTAGCTAGGACAAGATCAAACACTGGGCTACAGTTGCTTTTAGCCTTGTTAGTATCTTCCCAACCCTGGACATTCTCAAACGTTTGAAAAGTATCAGAGAGAATTCACACAACACTTGGAGCCTGTCCAAATCACAGCAATCCTTCTGTGTTGTCCTATGGACCATAGTGCTGTCCACAGTCAGTGCATACTATCTCTCGTCCCTAATCTTGCTCCCCTAATGCAACCTCCATGGCTTGGAAGGAGATGCTGAAAAGACAGAGCTGCTGTTATTTATCCTGATGACTACACCTAGAAAGCTCCTGTGCTGGCTGTGTATGTTTTGGGTTGCATTACTGATCTCATTTTCCTCTAGCCCTTCTGTAAGATGGGAAGGGGTAGATGGGTCCTTACGCTAAGTTCTGCATAGCTTTGACCACTAGAAGTCCAGTTAAGAAACACCTCTTGAAGGCATTATTGTGAGCACTGGGAATGACTGTGCTGCAGGGCATATAGAGAGGGGACGGGTCATGGGATACGTCCCATCTATTTGACTCTGACTGACAGCCTGTGCTCTGTCAGCTGTAGCGGGGACACTGGAAGATGTTGTGTCCTCTGCCTCATCCCCACCTGCTCAGCACTACCCCTGTGCTTATGGTTATGCTGCCCTCAGGTCTGCCTGGAGCTGCTCATCTGATCATACCCCAGTTCCAGTTTGTCAAACTGGGCCCAGTCCAGCTATTACAGGAAAGTGGTAGCAGCCAGTTCAGGATCATAGAATCATAGAATCATAGAACGGTTTAGGTTGGAAGGGACCTTGAAGATCATGGAGTTCCAACCCCCCTGCTGTAGGCAGGGACACCTCCCACTAGACCAGGTTGCCCAAGGCCACATCCAGCCTGGCCTTGAACACCTCCAGGCATGGGGCCTCAACAACCTCTCGGGGCAACCTGTTCCAGTGCCTCACCACCCTCAAAGTGAAAAATTTATTCCTAATATTTAATCTAAACCTGCCCTCTTCCAGTTTGAAGCCATTCCCCCTCGTCCTATCACTACATGCCCTAGTAAAAAGTCCTTCCCCAGCTCTCCTGTAGGTCCCCTTTAGGTACTGGAAGGCTGCAATAAGATCTCCCCAATCAGTCAGGATGCTGACTTGTTCACTCCATGTAACTGCAGCTAGGAGAGGATGTATGGCCAAGGTTACCGTTAATCTGACTTCTGGTTTAATAATGTATTAGACTACAACTAAGATTTCTATACTAGAAACACTGAATTCAATAGGAAAAAATAATAAATCACAGCAGGTGACTGCTGTGGGTGAATCAGGTCAGGGAAAAGGTTCGCTAACCTCTCTCATCAGCAGGTTCAGCCCAGCTCCCCTGTGCATCAGGAACAATTTGCTTCCCAGCACACGCCACTTTTGGTACCACGATGACGACCTATTTTTCTCTTGGCTTAAGAGCTTCTCCTGCACAGAGTGCCTGCCACTGACCTAGAAACACAACTCTTCAGCTACTACCCTCACCTTCTTTTTTTCCCCTGCTCAGACACCTTATATAATTGTGCCATGCAACACACACATCAGTCTTGTACTTTTGGGATTAATAACATTTTTAACCCAATGGCACTGCATAATAAGTGAGAACCAGGGAATACAAATTCTTACTGCCAAAGGGTTATTTTAAAGAATGATTAATATCCACCTTGCTATTTCTTTAATAGCCTTAACTGTATGCTATAACCAAGAAACTTTTCCAGTTATGTAATAAACGACTAGCTGAAACTAGATTTGATAAAAATATGCACATAAGTTTACTAAAAGATATCTTAAAAGGTACTATCTACCCTCTGTATCATCAAACTCTTTCTTCCAAATTAAATCACACAAGATTCTTCCAGAGGTGGGTGTTTCACACGAGACACAGGAACCCATTATCTTATCCTGCTGATGCCATTACTTCCAATAAAAAGTAATTATGAGGGTATTGAGTTTCCTCCCTATTCCTCAAAATCACACCACAAACTTTCAGATCGACGAGCTGCAATTTCCCCTTTCTTAGTAATTAACGCGAGTCATTTTGCAGTGCGGTACATTTAATCAAGTGGGTTTATATCAAAACCTTAAAATTTGCATTGAAACAATATAGATTAGGTGAAGGAGGACACTTCTAGTAACGCACTTAACAGCGAACGTACTTCTTGCAGGCTTTCAGAGGGAGGTGCCCAGGGAATTGGGTTACCAGGCTGCCGATAGCTGAACCCACCTCTGCCAGCAGAGAAAAGTGCCCTCGCACCGTGCCTGCTCACAGCCCCTGTGCGAGGCTTTCGGAGCCAGATGTATTGTGTCACAGCAGATGTCAGCAGCATATGGAAGAAGGAAGGAGAAAATGATGATCTAAAAACGGGAAGGGTGAGTGAACAGATTTGATGCTGAAGCGCCGAAACATGTCTGTTGTAGGGCTCTGTCCTGATATACTACTAATAAAAAAAAAAAGACCGTGCTAAAAAAAGGTCTGGAGTCTTTCAGCAGCAATTAAACCTGGCATTCATTGGATTTGTTCGGAGGATCTCAGCTTTGCCTCCCTTTCTGACGTAGCCCTGCACTGAATTCGATCCTTTCTGCGTGAGATTTGCCTCTCTGGATAACCACACCGCTTCTGCAGCGCTCCACAAGTCTGGCTCTCGAGCACAGAGTGATAATGAAAGCACCGTGGTTTTCTTCTCAGTGAAATATCCTATTTCCCAAGCAATTAAATGTTGTTTATATTTCAAACGATGTGCAAGGGTTGAGATTGTCAGGCTTGATGTTACCTGAATCTTGCACAAGATGCATCCCCGGTTAGTTCATTCTACTGTAACTGCCATCTATTTATTTAAATTTCCAATCTGTTCTCTCTTCAGGGGATAATACAGTGCCTGGCAAAGAAGCAGCTTCTCAATTTTTCAAATTATTTTTTCTTTTAATGGAAAACCACATGAATAACTTCCCTGCCTTCATAAAGAAACACTATATTTAAAAGGGAGGTAAATTCCAGGGTATTGCATATAACTTGCAGATATTTATGTTTCCTTTGCTCAAAATATTTAAAAAACAGGTAATCAGATACGAAGAGAAGTCTTTGTTAGATGGTGGAACTATTTAACTACCTGCAGCAAAGAAGACAGATGTAGTATTTTAAAGGAGCTTATTTGCAAGAAGTGATTTCTGAAGATGATACCATTAGGTACAGATATGCTTGAATTAAGAATACCATAATGTTAGAAATTCTGCTTTGAAACGCAAATGTCATAAGCGCACAGATTAAAATGTTTTGTTCCAATGCACCTGACAGAGCAGTGTTCCACTTAAGGATAAAAGGTTCAGCCTATCTCCAGTTGTGTGATGGTCTGGGCACCACATTACTCAACCGTTTATAAAGCACCCAGGAAAACAGATGTCAGAGTATGCAAATTTGATCCTAAATATCTGCCGACACATCTCACTGTGCAGTAATAACGCACCTGATTTAATACCGAGGAATTACAATCTCAAAGACACACACCAAACAAAATGCTGCAATGAACCAGAAGACAAGAAGGTCACGTTTTTGTAATGTAATAGCAGAAGACACAATATTATGCTGGTTTTGTCAGAACAAGAACTCAGGGTCTATTCTTAAAGGCTATTACAGGAGGCAATTCACATTTACACTTCACTGTAAAAGACCTTGGTTTCCCAGAATTCACATCTATGAATTTATTGAGATGTTTCCGCAAGGAAACACAGATTTTCACCTAAGGCAGGAGGATGCCAGAAAGGAGGCCAGAAGTTTCATTAACCTGAGTTATGCTTAGCTGTTATCTTCTTACGAGGCAATCTGAGAATGGTGTGATGAAACTATTTGCAATGTCATGACAAATTTTGGAATATTTGGATCAAAAAGTAGATTTGAAGAGTACCTTTTGAAAAAGTTAGCAGTTTGGGAGGTCAAAAAAACCCCACCCAAACAAAAATAACCTGTCATGCAAAATTAAATAGTGGTTTTATTTTCCCAACCACCTTACAACATAAAATGTGTGGTATAAACCTAAAACTGATCAGCGTACAAACCAGCGTAGCCCTGGTATGAGAAGAGGCTCATGTTCTTCCCCATGTTACCCATCTAGTTTGAATGCTGCAGCTCATTTCATTCTGATAATCCAGGCTCAGGTCTCTTCTGCCTTCTATATGCTGGACTCGTGGAAAGTGGGACTCTCATGAGAATGCAGGAAACAAATTTAAATCAAATATTTTGTGACAAGTCATCTTTCCAATGCAGGAAATCTCCTCTTTTATGAACTATCATCTCCCTGGGTTTTTCTCCTTTTGGCTCTGGCTGTGACCAGCGGAGAACAACACCAGCAAATTTTCAATGTCCAGCAGCTCAAAAAAATGTTAAATCAATGAGAGTTAGTAGTGTAGGCCTATATTTTTAGAGCTACAGGCTCAAATCCATGAGACCTACACCCAAGATACCGGCAATATGCCACTGCCACACAGTGAAAAGTGGCAATAACAAAGCACCATAGGTGGACAGGGAGAGGAACAACATCGCAAGCACTTACAGGGAAGAAAAGTGAATACACCCTTGGCTAACAACATGAAAGGTGCAGAAAAAAATATCTATGCTGCTAGCAAGGAAAAAGTTATGAAGGATTTCATTTGCAGGACCCTGAAGACCTAAATGGATAAAAAAAAGGAAAATGGAAAAAAGGAAAATGGAAAAAGGAAAATGGAAAAAGGAAAAAGGGAAAAATGAAAATGAAAATGAAAATGAAAATGAAAATGAAAATGAAAATGAAAATGAAAGGGAAGGGGAAGGGGAAAGGGAAAGGGAAAGGGAAAAGGAAGATACCCAAAACCAGCGCTGTCTGACACAGTCTAAAATGAAAAGTGGTGAAAAATTGCACTGGTCCACAGTTTGATGGGTTTCCCTTATTTCTGCATAAATCAAGTGTTCAAACCAAGTTCTTTGCAGATATGAAGGGATATGACAGTCCACAGAGAGCAGGGAATGGACAGCAAGTCATAAACCCTCATGCTCTTGCAGGTGTGGAGGGCCTCATACGCAGAGAGTTCCCGGCCCCAGTCACCAGGCAGTGCAGTTTGAGAAAGCAGCTCTTTTTTTCTATGAAGCTCTGCACCAGTAGAGACCACCTGGCTGAAATTTTATAATGAACTTTAGTTTCCAACTGGCATAAAAGATCCCTCTATACTCTCTCACCCATTCTCCTCTACGGCAGTTACTGTTGACTTCAGCACATGAGAGGAATTGGAATATACTGACAACACTGGGGCAAGAGTTTCCAGCCAAGTCTGGTACACAAAAACAATGATTTCTTTAAGTCTTATGCTGCAGTTTGCAGAAGGTGAAAAAAGATATTGTCACCTCTGTTATAGACTCCATAAATATCTAGACCACAACAGGGGACTGGTTGATGAGCCTAGTTCATCTCTGCTCACGGTCACATTTCCTTGCTGTCAGGAATTTCCAAGGTTATTTTGACAACAAAAGTTGTTTGGATTCAGACCAAGTTGTCTACATCTGTGATTGCAAAGCAGTATCTTGGGATGACAGATGTTTAGCTATTTTGGCCTGCTTTTCAGCTGGTGTTGCTCAGTGAAGTTCTGGAGGCACCGCAGGAGCTGAAACCTGCACGCTGGGCATCCGCAGCTCTGTCTCATGAGCTGGCAACAGAGCTCAGGAGTCTTTTGAAGTGGGTACCATGGGGAGGTCATGACTTTCCTTAAGAAAACAACTGCAAAGCATCTGCTCAAAACCCAATCTTTCAAGGTAAATCCTGCCAAGAGCAGGTATCTTTCGATCCTTCTTTTCTTTAGGATGAATTGTCCAGGCTTTTGTAGCAATGTGAATCTGGTGATTATCCAGAGACCTGAGATTTTGACCCAAGGTTTTATATATATATATATATGTATGTATGTATGTGTATATGTGTATGTGTGTGTGTACATATATACCTTCTGTTAGCTTCACTGAAGTCCACATTTAGATTGCCAATGTATGATGACATGAACTGCCCTTTGCCAGAGTTAAAGAAGTTTTTTTAGTGTTGCTTTACTTCTGTTTTTAGGATGTCACAAAAGGCTCATGTGGTGAATCCATGTTGCCCGAAGGAGGCCATAATGTTCTACCCCACTGCCTTATAGATTCTGGTTATGATGTCATAGGAAAGGTAAAGCAGACCAGTATAATGACAGAACCCCACCTCTGCTTTCTAGAGTACCTAGTACAGGAGACAAGTCATGACCAGTGAGAAGAGAGGGGGCTTCTTTGCATTCTCCATCCCCAAAAATCTATACAGATCCAGGGCTGGTGCCATTAATCTCACTAGAAGGCAACTGCTAATTAGCAAAGTTTTAAAAATTGCAATATGTTCTTTTGCTGGATTTTAATGACTTTTCATCCAATAAAAAACAAACTTATCATTTTGGCTTCTTAATTTATTATATTTAATTCAGTATGTTTCTGAAAGTTTATCTTTATTTCCAGAGCAATAGACATGCACATGGTGTTGGTACATATCGTGCTCAAAATATTTCTCTATTAAATTTGTGCATATATGCCAAGCTCTGGTCAAAAGTCCCTCAGGAGAACCAAAGATCTAAATGCTTGGAATAAGTTTTAATTAAGTATGGAAACTTCCCAGAATGCAAAGAAAACCCCTTCTAAATATAGACATCTTAAACATCTTGCAAAAACCCACATTCGGTTGCCTCAAGCAATGGCTAGCCATACGGAAGAAATTGTCCAGACTTCTTGCATTTTCTGGCTTAGTTCAGGAAACCTCTAGGCCTTACTACATAAAGAATAACTTCCCTATAAAAGAGTAGCTCCTAAATATTCAACTGAAAACAGATCCTGGGAACAGATTCATCTAAATCTCTGTATTGCATTGTATTGTATTGTATTGTATTGTGTTGTGTTGTATTGTATAACCTCTAGAGGAGCTGGACTGGAAGCTAGGTAAGAATTAAAAATTCTTATATTTGGGCCTCTTTCCTCCTTTTCTCCCATTCTACCAATCCATCTGGGTTATTTTACCAATCTCCCAGTTACTTAATGAATTATTTAATAGAGGAGTGTATGCGGTGAGAATATCGGTCAGCCAAACTAACAACAGACCGAGTTAACAGTGACAACAGCGACCAATGCAGTACTCAAAGAGACTGTAGGGTGCATCTCTGCTCCATGCTCCAAGGATGCAACACTTTGCACTGTCCTTCTTCGGCTTCCCAAACGTGTTTCACAGTTCGAACAGAGGCCAGTGTGTTGACAGCTAGATAGTCTAAGTCTAATCTGGGTAATTCTGAAACAGTGGCAAGGCTCACAGTTTCTTGTGACCTGGCACACAGTAAAGTAACGTGCTTGGCCACCACATGGGGAAAGAATGCCAAATACAATTGCTAAACACTTAATGAAAACAAATACAGCTCTAAGGGGTGTGAGGAGTTGTTTGCTTCATTTTTTTTTAAAATTACTTTACTATGAATAATTACTTTTTTTTTCTTTTTATTTTCTATGTTAACTGTTAAAGACAGGAATCCTTGAGCTGCACCCTTGAAAAATATTAACTCTGTAAGTGTACCTAGAAAAAAACAAACAAGCAAGCAAACACATACCAAAACAAGACGCTATCTTGCACAAGTAATTCTAACCCTAAAGAAGGAATGAAAGAATGGATGGCGTGTGTCAGAGATAAGTTGTACCACTGCCTCTGAGGAGCACGTTAAAATGCAGCTCATGAGGGCAATTTAAATGGCAGGAGTTGGGACAGTCACATGCATGCAATGTGGTAACATGTCAGTCAAGGAGTAAAGACATTTTAAGAATAAGGCCTTCAACAGGAAGGATGTTTCTAGCAGGTTGTCTTATCATGAGAGCATTTCCAAGGTAGATGATGACAGCAACTGAACATAAGAAAAACCCACTGTAGTATTCTGAAGGTTGTGTTTCGGCTGTTAAAGCACAGGTAGACGGACAGATGTTATACATTTCTAGCAGGTGGGTGAGTATCATTACCATTGGCATAGAAATGGCAGAGGAATGGGGGAAAGTTAACAGGGCAAGTAATGAAATACATCAGAGAGAAATCAGCTCCCCTGCTCTGACTTCTGGATGGCTCCTGCTCTTAAGGAATAATACACTGAAAAGTATCAAATGCTGCTTACCTTTCAATTTTTCAGCCAGCAAAGCAGCTTCGTGTTCAGAATAATGCATTATTGCCGGAGGAGAAGGAGGGCGCAGTCTGTCTTCTTCCATTTTGCGTCTGTGGCGTTCTTCTCTGGCCAGCATTCTTTGTTTGCATTCCCATTCATAAAAGTCATCTCTTGCCTGAGCAAAATCAACATGAAGGCGACCTGAATCCTTTTTGTCTGTGCTAGATCCTAATCTCATGCGGTAACCTGAAATCAACAAGCAGAACTAACTGTTGCAGGACGACTTTGCTTTTTTTTTTTTATTTCTTTTTTCTTTTTTTTTCCCCTCAAGTGCAGCTAAGTAAAAATGTACATTAACAGATTCCCACATATCTACACAGGATCTATTGATCATTGTGTTTTCACACAGGAAGATAAACATTCATCCACTCATTTTTCCTTGCAGTTTTCTGCATCACCTATCAACATAGTAGATGAGCTGAGAAGTCAACCCAAAAGTACATTCCTGTTTAGAAGTCTCTCAAAATATGTAATTTTTCTACTTGACACTCCCAACCTTTATAAGTGCAAAGGCCAGCTAAACAAAAAAACAACTACTAAAAAAGGATCTGTTTTGGTCTAAATGTAGAGTCCTTCTTCCCCTGATTCTGTTGAGATCACAACACAAAAAGTACAATTTAGTGCTTTTCTCCTGCCTGCCAAAGGAAGTGGAAGTATGGGGAAAGGCAGAATTTTATAAAAAACTATATGACTACAAATGAATGAGAAAATTGTGCTACATAAATTCCTGTGCCACAAAGAGAGTGGTGCCATAACTACACTGATGCTAGATCTCAAATTTTGAGGCTTTACAATTGCAAACATTACTTCCCAATTCCCTACTGGAAATAATCTGGCAGCAAATATAAACCACCTACGAATGAATTGAGTGCAGAATTCTTCAAAGTAATTTAAAAAGTGCGGATGGATTTATTAGACATTTGCAAGACCCCTTTCGGAACAAATAAGGAAACCTGTTGTGCCTCACCTTTAGCGACGTTCTTCATACTCATAATTTGGTCAATGTATTGTAAGCTAAAACTAGCAGACTGCAAAGGCCTTAAGTCTGGGGCTACGCAGCAGTACAACAGGGCCTTGCTCTGAACAGAAACCCTTGACTGCTCTCAGAGGACAAACAAGTCATGTCAAAGCTACAAAAGGAGCTTTTCGTGACCATACTGTGGAAGAACATACGCTGGGCACCCATCTTCTTTCAAGTTTTATTTCCAAGGCTGAAAGATGCTCACAGAGAATTTTCTCTAACTTTTAAAATGCCCATTCAGAGAAAATGTGAGAAAACACTATGCAGAAAGCTGCAAACAGAGCCTTCAGATGCAGGTAGAATTAATCAGTCTGCACAGGACTAGCTCTAATTTCTCCATGCCAACCCGCTGCAGGAGCCTCAGCAGCAGAGCAGCCCAGCAGAGACTTCTCAAATCACAGGATGCTGCGGAGATGAACTCTGTGCTGAGCTGGAACATAGGAGGCTCTTCAGAAACACACACTGCTACAACGGCTGTGTAACAACTCCAGGGACAGGAAAATCCTGTTCAAAATGGCAGAAAAAAATGGTGTTTGCTGCTTTTCAACAGCAATCCAAGAGAACTTACTTGTCAGTCTCGTGGTTTGCCTGTGGTTTGGAGAGCTTCAGCACCTCACCACCACGGTTAAAAGTCAGTTTTGAACCCTCTCCAGGGACAGCAAAGCTCAGACTTGTGTAGCAGATTAGGAACATCTTTGCAAAAATGTGTATCTAGGCATACTCTGTTTTACTGCTGGAAAAACATCCTGCTCTATGAATACAAGGGACGGTCTGTACTACAGCACATATGCTACAACAGCTTCAAAGACATTAAATATCTATATATGTAGTGAGCCTTCAAAAAAAAAAAAAAACCCAACAATCCATGTGCCTTTTGATTTGACGTTTTCCTTTCAAATATCTTGTGGAGTTCAGCTAAGTAGCCTGTCAGTGAGGAAGAGGTATGAATTTCATTTTTTAGCAAGGAGCCCAAACCCAGGTGAAGAACTCAAGCTAAGTGTTTCAGAGGTTCTTCAGAGCCAAAAGGCATCAAAAGCTTCCATGGAACCTGCCAAATCTGGTCTCCAAGGTTCACAAGCTTGGGGCGAAGTAGAACTGAATATTGTAAGAG
Organism: Anarhynchus alexandrinus; assembly: GCA_008711295.1. Taxonomy (NCBI): domain Eukaryota; kingdom Metazoa; phylum Chordata; class Aves; order Charadriiformes; family Charadriidae; genus Anarhynchus; species Anarhynchus alexandrinus. Next base: position 4,979,726 of record VUYV01000040.1, read on the forward strand.
AGGCGAATGAAGGGATTGTTTGCTATTTTAAAGCCCCCTTTATTTTGCTCTGCTTTCTCTTGCTTAGAGGAGTAAACACTACTTTTTTGCCCCCAGAAGGCTGTTTGTGGTCATATATGTAGCTCTACTCACAAGGTGCTGAAGGGAAGAGTTACAGACACACCATATTCAGTGAGACATAACAGAAGAAGAGTGTGGGCGACCTTTCAAAGCTGGGCCCTGAACTAATGAGGGGGTAATTACGTGCTTTTATCCACAGAGGTGTAGGCACGAAGGGGTCAGCCAAAATGGGTCAGTGGTGCAGCTACCCTGATAACCGTGACAAATGTTAACCCCACCCCCTCCCCAAGTTCCACTCGCCAGCTGCATTCCTCACATAGTGATTGCTGTGTGCCAAAACAGCGTTATCAGCAACGTGAAAGGACACTGCCAAGGTGCCAGGTCTCGTGAACCTAAAATTAGATCTCCCAGATGGGATGTACTTTCCAGGAAGACACAGCCTTCTCTTCCTCTCCCCGGTCTTTCGCCTCTGTTGGCAGGAGCACGCTGGGCACGGACAGAGCGAGAAACACGGCACTGCAGGATGTGAGACTCCGATGGACCTCAAAGCCCCACTTAATCTGAATAAAGAACTAATGAAAAGGACTGTGCATCTACAGGTTGCGTGTGCACTGGCAAAGCTTTTATTAAAGCGGCCCTCATTTTTGAAGTAAACGGGGATAATGGAAAAAAAAACCATTGAACAGTGTAAATTACAGTTCAAAACCCAGTACCCTGTGTAGCACTGGACAAATGGTTCCCTTTAGGTAACCGGTTTAAGTGCCTCCAAATTAGCAGATTTTTTAAATTGCCCATGAATCACACTGAAAAAATCTGACTGGTCATTTAACTCTTAAGACTGAAGGTGGTCAGTCAGCCAGGTGGTTTCCACCAGCACAGAAACTTAGAATAACCCAAGTTGAAAGGGACCTTGGATGTCTCCTAGTCCAATCTCCCTCTAAGAGCAGGGTAGACTTCAAAGCCAGATCGGGTTGCTCAGGGCTTGGCATCATTCCCTTAACAAAAACAGCAAACGCCTTTGGCATGGCTTCTCACACCCTCCTAAATCCGACTTTGTGGGCACTACAGGACCATTGGCCTGGCCAACGAAGAACAGACCCCTTGACGGGTTGATGGCCAGCAAGATGCTGCGTAGCAAGGGGTGCACAATTGGAAGGTCCTGTTTTGTCTATGGGATCCTCAGCCATCCATTTGGGATGGCAGCTCTGAGCTGCGGGGCAGCTGGGAGCCTCGCTCTTTTCCAATACCATGTCGCATTATTGGTGTTCGAGGGTATTTGAATGTATGAAAGAACCACCTGCCACTGCCTCCCCTTCACGCATGGGCAACTAATTGCCCTCACAGACCTTTTTCCCCATCTCTTTGCTCAGGACTGCAGCTAGCGCTAACTGTGTGCCTGGCTTGTCATTTTTAATTTGAGTTTCACACACAATGGCAGAGGAAAAGACTTTGGGAACTTGCCAAGATCCTCACTTTAAAGGAGCAGCAACAGGAAAAATTAATGAGGGTGCTAAATAAAAATCAAACACGGTATTTCCATATCACAGGTCTAGTCAAAACTCTGTGGGTTGACTTACCTTTGAGTGTTGCTATACTGGGGACCGGCCAATAGCTGCTCTCTAACTGGGGATCTAGATCAGAGTGTTGATGACGATCAGCAAGAACATAAAATAAAACCAGTACACAGTACTAAATGGAAACTCATGGGGAAAATGTCAGCACAGGAAAAATGCATACAGAGGCTTTCAGGGTATAAACAGGTCTGTCTCAAGCCTGTTTGTCCCATATTTTCAAGTCCAGGGCCATCAATACTTGCAGGAGTTACTGAATTGTCAGCCACAAGAGTAAAGTAGTTTGGAGAAAGAGCTTTCTCATGGGCTGGTATGTTGATTTTAGAAAGTCTTTTCCTCAGGAGATCAAAATGTAACTTTCAGGGCTAAATGAAAACCGCCCTTCCTCAAGTCAACTTTTTTATCATAGTCTTCTACCCATCTCCCAGTCTCCTTTTCATACATGTTTACTTGGGAATAAAAAGGAAAAAAATCAGTGATTAAACTACTTGATGGATTTTGTAATCACTTGCACTATTCTGATGATAAGCATGGGATAAATGCAAAGTTTGATGAGATTAGATGGGGTAGACAGATAAAACTGATTAGGTAGACAAAATTACCATTATATTACAGATATCAAAAGCATGACTTTCCCCTAATATAACACGCATACTCTATTAACCACAAATTCCGTTTGTACATCTCTTTTGTCTCTTACAGAGAAAAGAAAATGCCTTAATAATACCCTTTATCCCCACCATTTCAGAATACATTACGTTTGAGAGTGGAATCAAGACTGGTTAAAAAGCCTCAATATTTCAGTACAAATAAAACATGCCCCTGCCCATTGCCAGACCTCCCTGCTTGGTGGTGGTGGGTGACAGTCAGTGGTCCCTGTTTCATCTGCAGAGTTCAGCGCTGGTGGGAAAAAGAAGCGAAACTTGGCTGCAGTTTTTCTTCCTCCTCCCTATCAGCTCCACTGGTTCTTTCCCTGATCTGGTCAGAGACACTAAGTACAGCGCTTTAGAAGAAAGAAAAGGTGTGGAGGAAAAGACGGATGGGGAAGGAGTCTGCAGAGCAGACGGTAAGAGGAAGCGTAGACAGCAGTGCGGCTGTGATGAAAGGAAACGGAAGGAGAGAGGAACGGGAACTTGGAAATAAACTGGCAGAAAATTCAGGATGAGGAAGGATGAGGATGGGAATCGGCCACCTCCATCTCTGCTCGTTTCCCTTATTCTGCATGCGCGCCCTCATGCGTTGTGAACGAGGACACATGGCAGCAGAGGGAATTTCCCACCTCTAATCATCAAATCAAATCTAGTACTCCAGGATTTAAGGCATATAAAATTAAAATAAAACTTGACTTGGAATCAAGCAAAGGGTGAAGTCAGCTGCCGAGAAGCAGGAAACTGAGCTAGAGGGACACTGGTTCTGGCTGAGGGTGGCAGCCTGTACGTTTCTGAGCTTTNTTTGAAATTTGAGTTTCTGTGGCACTCGTTGTCCTGGGAGGCAACAGACGTAGCCTACAGATGGGGCTCAGAATCTAACCCATGCGGTAGCTGAATACATGCATGCATAAAGGCAGACTTTATTCAGACTGCACTGCAAATCTATAAAAATATGCCAATGAAATTGCCAGCCTATCAGAGAAATTGGCACTGGAAAACAGCAGCGCTCCTGGCCTAGTGCCCTCCTCTTTCCAACAACCTGTGAGCAAAACTATATAAACCTGTGTAAATCGAAAATAAGATTGTTCTGTAGTGAATTTCAGGATCTGTTGCATTGTTGTGGGATGGCAGGAAATTGCTCCCGGGTAAGCAACATNTTCTTTGCTCTCTTTCTTGCCACTCTTTTGTTTATCGTATACAGTATTCCCAGCTCCTACTGAATCTGGTGCACCCCTCCTCTGGGGCCCCCCTAGAGAGAAGTTGGAAGGTGGGAAATCTGCTACTGCTTTTTACTACTGCGATGCCTGTAATCTATCCCAATGAACTACAGCGTTATGGAAATGGAATAAATAAACAAATCAACAGGAATGATGGAAACTGGGAAGAGACAATGAGGAGGGAGGAAGAAATGAAGTGTAAATAAAAAAAAAGGAAGAAAAAAACGGGGTGGAATGAAGATCTGGAAGAAACATGAAAATACAGTGATATTTCAAAGAAATTTTTATATAGACCTCATAAAACTCACAAATTTCTGTAGTTCTTCAGATATTTAAAGCAAGCAGCCAAGTTAGAGAAAAGACCCCACAAACCCAAACACATAAACCTTTGTGAAACAAAGCAGCTAGGTTTTTCCTATATTTCAAAAGTTCAGATGTTTTCTTTTCTCTCTTTCTTTCTTTCTTTCATTTGAAGATGGTGATTTGAGACACCACTTGTTTCTGGCTGCGTGAGCTTCCTGTGGACATCTACAGGACATTGAGGTTATGTCCTTACTGCTAAAAAAAAGATGGTCAGGGTGGGAGCTCAAACAAGGTATCCCTAATCATTAGCTGCCTCCCAGGCTCCATTTTGGGTGGTCCCAGTGGGTCTCTTCGAGGTCAGCCTACACAGGGCGGGCAGCTATAAGCCAGTCTGCGTCAGCTCGTCTTGGCCAAGGAGCAGTCCTTGGCCCCCTATTTAAGAATACCTTGCATGTGGGGTGAAAGTGCTGCCTACACTTGTGGGGGCAAAACAACACTCGTGGGTGTCCCCAGGACCCAGAAAGAGAGATGAACCAGCCTGTGGAGATACAGAGATACAGGGGATGGAATCCAGCTCAGAAAGGTGAAGAAGGGCTCAATTAGGAAGCCAATCCTCATGTGAAAGGAGCCCTTAACCTTAAGAGGGCACTGACAGCCACTGAAGCCTGATATGTGAAAGTAGAATTGTTTTATTGTTTTTCATCTCTTTTCTTCTTTTTTTTTTTCC